>AP027112.1:48374928-48974928 GCA_028142955.1 Pinctada fucata | reverse complement strand
TGACAGCCATTCAGTTACAATATAGAATGTAACTGATCATTCTGGAAAGTTTAAGTAAACTGGCAAAACAACAAGACATAACGTGAATATTTACATATTGAATATTAAATATTTGATAAAGGAAATTGCCATTTGAAGTCGTTGTGAATGATTTTACCAAAACCTCGACTGAGATTGAAAAATGATACTTATGGGAATACATAATGAATTATCGAATAGGAATACTGTACTCTGTATTCGCAGCTTTCCTTTAAATTTCTCTTTTTAATTTTGTACTAAAGCTGTAATAATAAACGTCTTCAAATTCAGTAGCATCATTTTAGAACAAATCGATTTGCAGCAGGGACCAGACATGCACGTTTTAGGTACTTAACCCTCGTCAGTGATCCTCAATCTGAACAATGTAATATGGCCAAAGAGCGTGAACATTATTATGTCTGAAAATGTACCAAAAAATGTGCTGACTGTATGTTTATTAATCATAATAATGTGTTTACTAGTAATTTCTATCAACTGCATACGTACAATGTACTTGAGAACTTAATATTTTATTTTAATTATTTCATCTTTCTAAAACTACATTAATTTCTTTGTAATTGTCTGATGACAGATGTGCTATTTTAAGTATAGACTTTACTAGAGATCAATGTACGTAGAACATTTACAAAATTGACAGATATTGATACTTTGTATAAATTTTTTTTTAGGATTCCTTTACTAAGATATACGGAAAAAGACTTGTGTAAACTACATAGTAGGGGGCGGTCTTTTGAAAATTTACTTATACTTATATGTTAGGGAAACTGCAACCTAAGAGTAAAAGATGAAACAGATATTCCCAATCAAACATATCATGAATAACATATTTCTATTTCCCTTTGGTCACTCCATTGATTTCTTTCCTTACTCTTTATGATCAGCTCGAACTTTCGTTTTGCTTTACCAACTTTGGTCACCATTTCTTTGATTTTATTTTGTCTAGCGGATATATTATGATAGTGGGAATCGAACATTTATCGCATCACATTTCGAAATGAAGAAAACAGGTATAGGAATATGGGAATAATTCGTAATTGAAATATAGAATATATACATACATCTATACAGCTCACTGGAAGAATACAATTTGCGTTCTTTTCGAGGACATCCAATGTGTTTTGCGCATTTGAAATATTCTGTTATCTCAAATAATCCGCCACCGATATTAACGAACGGACACCCATCTGAAAGCATGTATTGAAAGCGAAAACCGAAGAGTGAAACATGTAAAGTATCATCTTTTTTTCATATATACACTTGTCAAAATTTCTAACTTGCCATTCTACGGGTATGGATTTTCATTATTGCTGAATTCAAATTATTTTCATGATGATTGGATTTGAGATACGAAATTTTAGTTTTTCACTTTAAAATCGAGAAAAAAGTGATTTATGGCAACGCAAACAGACTGTGACGAACTTTTAATTCTGAACACTTTTAATGAATTTCGCGTATTTTATCTGTTAATTACAAACACTACTTAAAGATTTGTTCGTACCATGTTTGGTCAGAAAAACATAAATTGAATTGAATCAATTTGTTACAAACGCGATAATAATCAAATAAAACTAAACGAATTTGCCGTTAAATGGCTGCGTGTGCATACTTCTTGTAAGTGGTACGTAAAATGAGCTTCCAATGACCCAGGATCTTTTATCAGGCTTGTTTTTCATGAATAGTGGCAGAGCGCAAGGAAAAATCGTAAACCGTTTTCGCTGTTTCGATGTTTTAACGCAAAAATCCTCACTCGGTATATAAATGATACCAGAAGTGTCGTCGACTCGTAACGCATCAGGGAATTTGTACATGTAGGCATGTAACGACAAAACAACATTATCAACAACCGATATTTCAAAATTCAAAAAACGAATCACACGATAACCATCAGAAGATTTCTATTGTAGCCTTTTTCAGTCAAGAGACACATTACTCTTACAAATCGGAAGCGGATGATTCTTGCTAAAATGCTGTAGAATTTGAAGACACACATCACAGAATGATCACTTTTTCATTTACACTTGAAAAAAAAACCCCGCTGCTTTTATAAAAGTAGATATTATATAATTGATTTCTATCAATCATGATATTCAAGTTACTGAAAAAATGGTAAGTTAGAAATTTTGTCTAGTATATTTGATATGACAATACAGTAGGCGGAAATGTTCGTTTATGTGTTTATGTCTTTTGTTATATGTAAAAAAAAATGATAAACATCATGTTTATTATCATGTATTGTGCATTTTTTATATAACGCAATATTTGAATATAAAATAATCATTAAGTTTTCTCATATTGATAATTTTTTTTCAAAGAATGAAGTAGTGTCCTCCGTAAGGAAGTTTAATATAATAAATAACAGTGAACACTCTATATCCACAAATTTTCGGCCACTCGCCTTTATCAAGTGGTAAAGCACGAATACAATGAATTCTACGTAATATCTATAACTGCTGATAAAATTTTTGACAGCTCATTTTTTAATACTCTCATTCAGTATACCACGTAATGCCCAATATTGTTTTTTTTTTTATTTTTGGGGAAAAATTATCGAATCAGTTGTTTCAATATGATACAATTGATATAATGATAAAGAAGTACCTGAAATGTTTTGACGCTAGTCATATATAACAGCACACAAACTGATTAGTACTGAAAATGCTTTTCTTACTATTTCATCTATTCATTTTTAATTCCTGAATATTTTCATTGTCGGGTGAAACAGAAATTAAAAACTTATTTCAATTAAGTCAGTGTAAAAAAAAATGAAGAATATGAATTGAAAAATAATAAGTAAACATGAAAAATGATCAGTTTACATATTTTTCACACTTACCAGCTGGATCTATGAATCTTTCTGTTAGGCACATTTCTGCTAAAGTTGCCTCGAATTTACTCACAGAAATACAGTGATAAACTTTTGGATGTACACATTTTATGTATTTTGACCTTTCCAGCCAATCCCTCTTTGACACCGGACAATGTTTGACGATTTGTATATTTTCACTTGTATTTTCTGTAGGAAATTGTACATGTAAGAACAAATAGAAAGAAAAAATCCTCATAGCTTTCTGTAATGTTAACCCCTGTTACAAACTATGTAATTTAGTCTCTAATCAGGATGATAGATCCAATTATACATGTATAATAAAGATTTGACTTTAATCTTTTAAATATCAGGAAAATACTTATAAACACGGAAATACAAAGACATTTTTTACAAAGGCTAGCGGATCGATGAAATCGTGGATTTAAAAATTAGCTTGTACAATGATGGTCTGATATTTTCTAACGGAAAAAGATAACTAGTAATGTGATTCACCCCACACAAAAAAAGGACAGAAAAAATGGTATGTTCATCAGCATAAAATCAGTCTTGGCAATATTCATGACATAATGGCATGTTAAGTATATTAAGTAGTTTTCGGATCGATCTGCAATTGCACGCTTTTTCACATCTTCCAGCTCGAGAAGGTAATTTTAATAAATTTTCGTCAATAAAGAAAAACATTATAAATATTGTTTAAGAATATAAGATTATCAGGAATAAAATACTAGTTTCTTGCATGCAGGATGACAAATATTAACAAACAAAAAAAAAATATCCCTATCCATCCTGAGAAACCCAGGATCAATTGCGTTTACACGCCCATCCTTGAAAACGCAGGCTCAATTGCGCTTACGCAATTGAGCCTGGGTTTCTGAGGATGGAGATTAGAGTGAGCGCAATCGAGCCTGGGTTTTCGAGGATGATCCCTATCAAGAAGTACAATATCGTTAGTCGAAAAATAATCATACCAAGGAAATACAAAACCAGGATAAAACCAGAACTAAGGATATAAAAAAGAAATCCAAAAAAAAAAAAAATCTACCATATGAAGAGGAGTGAGCTCATTGTGAACGAGTGAGATCAGGTGCATAGGAAGAGTGAGAATCTCCTGTTTGCATATATGCTTGCTTTTGAGATGCTTAAAATCCTCGTGACGAGGCAATTTAAGGCGAAATTTGTCTTAGGTTAATGCTTTTATCGTATGTTGTTAATTTATTTGATGAAACATTTGGGAACATACGCAATTAAGGCAATACGGATGATCGCAAATTCTTCTAACCAAGACAGTACGAATGTTCTCGCGCACTCTTCCATTGTTCTCCATTGTTATGACGTCATCAATTTACTTAGGCAGAAAAGGTGCCCAAGTTTTGAACAATGGTTTAGGTAGATGACCAAATGAAAAATCGGAACGGACACGCTGGACGCGCTGCATTTGCGATCTTGCGTATTTTTTATTACGTCATGTCAGCGAAAATGTGAAAATTAGAATGCATCACCTGTATAACATATTTTTTCCGATTTCTTGAATGCAAAAAAAATTTACTTGGCTATAGATTGCAGAAACCGTACATGTAATGTTAAGGATAAAATTATTTTGCCTGTGATGCTGAGTTTCGCTAGTCCATTTCCGTTAGCGTCAAAGTAACGTCACTTTGATTTTCGTGCATAAACATCGACGGCGAATGCGGCTAGCCAAAAGGGGATGCTTACTCCTCCAGGGCACCTGGTCCCATCTCTAGCTTGCTAGGGGTCCGTCGATGCTCAATTTTGTGTTCTATTGTGAGTGCTATTGATATTATCGTCAGGATCTTCTTTAGCTCATTTGAGTGAGGATAACATATGTAAGGCATTGTCATTCAAGAACACAACCTTAATCATGTTAATTGGATACCTTTACATCTTTGTCATCAATTTTTATCTCCAAAGGGAATTTTCTAAAAACTTAAAAAAAAAATGATTTAACATTTCATAACATAATGTTGGTACATTGAATCCCTGCTTTAGGATGGTCTACTTTACAATCCTGATTGAATAATATGTTCCTGCACTTTCTGCTAATAAATATCATCGATTATGCTGTAAGTTAATTCTGAGTGCTGATGAGATTATCTTCAGGATTTTCTTTAATTCATTCATGAAGGAATATCTCTGTTTTTAGTTGGCTATTATTTCTTCATACATTCCCTATTTTGGGCATCGACCATCACTGTAAGGTTATTAGAAAGGAGGGGATTAAGTATTATTTCCTGCAAAGTGCACTGCAATTTTAACCATAGAAAAAAAAATTTAATATCCATTCTTAACAGTTCTAAATGGAAAAGTGATAATAACGTAACGCTACAGTTGAAATTCAAAAGACATCGGTAACAAAAAGGGTTAGTCTTTAGCTGTCCGTACAGATGGCAGGAGGACATAACTCGTCAGTGAAATTAATAATGTAACGTATAAACCATGTTAACCCAGATAATGCGTACGAATCTCTGAAATCCGTAGCATATGCGACCTGTTTCGACATACATGATCAAAAAGGTAAGTATGATTTTGTTTACAGGTAAATCAAGAATGAAGATGAATTAAATCGAAGAAAAAATGATAGTACTTTCGATTTGCTCATATAAAAATTGATCCTATTTGATAATGTTTCATTGAAACTGCTTTAACCGATTAAATTTTCGTTTTGATTTATTATATGCTTTAAATGAAATTCAAGATCTTAATTCAGGACTAACCTTTTTTGTGGTTAAAAACACATAGAGAACTTATTGAAAGAAGACATACGTTTATCATGTTTCTACAAGGGAAAAAACACGAAATATTTGAGATTTCTATGTCACTAGATACGAATTATGAAGTTGTTGTACAATACATTTCCATGGATGAAATATATCTAATTTTGAAATATATTTGATTTTGACTTTGTTCTTTATGATTTTGGATAGAGCTTGAACTCCTTGAATATATATTGTTGAAATGTCGTATACTGGAATCCTTCTGTATTTGTACATGCACAAGTAAAACGATATCAATTGTGCAGTTAAGGCATGAAAAATTATGTCAGCTGAGAAGTAAGTTCTATTTAAAGAACATTGTGTACATCTATCTAGTATGTGTAAAATCTTTATAACAACTCAATAACGTTAAGTTATTTTTTGTTAGATGCAGCAAAATCTTTTTGTGGCCAGCTAAAGGTTGGGTAGTAGGCCTATCAATAAACCCAATACAGACGTAAAACAATTTTATCTTCATACATTGAAAATAGTTACACTTAAGATTAGATACTGTGCAGATTGGATGAACCTATCGATAACACAGTTTTATGATAAAATCGTTTTAAATGCTAGCTTTTGAACAACTATGTAAAGCTTGTTTGTTTTCTCTGTGTTGTTGCTGGGGATATTGTTTAGATTGAGGATCAGTACCCGAAACATGCATGTCTGGTCCATGTGGAAAATTTATTTGTTTTTAAATGATGTTATTGAATTTGAGGACGTTTAACATGTTTTGGTGTTTTGCTGTGGGTGCTGCAACCGCGTCTTGTTAGAGATACCCTCCTTCTTTGCGTAGATTTACTTGATCGTCTCTTTAACGCATTCGAAAATGTCTGTTATCGAAACGTGTTGAAATCTCTAAAACATTGATCCTGTACAATCATATCCTATTCATCCTGCTACGTCTTTCGGTATATATTTCTGACAATTACTTTATCACTTTTTAGCTATATTACATTATTAAGATTGAGGATTACTGACGAGGGTTAAGTACCCGAAACGTGCTGGTCTAGCTCTTCTTATGATGCTATTGAATATGAAGATGTTTAACAATTCTAATGTTTTATTCTCTGGAACACTCAGGCGAGGGTGGATGAACTTTGCATATCAGGGAACGTGTCTTTTGTCATCTATATATTTAAGTTTACTCTCTATCTTTATAACCCTATGATAGAACAAACTTAACCAGTAATAAAACTTGTTCTTTGTCATATCTTATTCAAAATTTAATTATCTTTCTAACCAGTCGATATTATGTTACATCAGACCAAAGGAGTGGATCGTTAACAGGACACGATGTAGAACCCTAAAGTTAAACCCTGTGTCCCTTGAATCTTTTGTGTCTCTTTCTGTGGGTGTCTGCTCTGTGTATTTGCAATGGGTGTTTTGAATGTGGGTCATTGTTGCATTCGCACATGATAAACTATATCCTTTGCTTAAAAACACCTCCCCTAAAGGACGATTAATAAAAATTCCATTTATGAACAAAGGATGTTGGTCTACTGAACATCTCTAATATTTTTTCGGTATTGTCGAGTACAAAGTGCCATTCCTGAATATTTTGAGAATTTAGAACATCCTCTTATTTGTTACAAATATAAGGGACCTATTCGAAATTTCGTTTTTAAGTACAACAAAGCTACATCACATCCTTAAATACTTCAATCATATCCTGCTTCTTAAGAATGTGAAACGTCTGAATATCTATATAAACCAGCTGGTCATATTATTACAGGTTACATTTCAATTATCCAAGTCAGGCAGCTCTGTGGTCTTCTCAAAAAGGACCTAAGTATAGTATTATATATTTCATTAAATGTAAATGTCTTCAAATTTAAAAGCATCATTTAAGAACAGATAAATTGGCAACATGGTCCAGACATGCACGTTTCGGGTATTACTACTTAACCCTCGTCAGTGATCCACAAATCTAAACAATGTCATATGCCAAAGAACTATGAAAGTTACTACATGTATATCGAAAAGCGGACCGAAAGACGTAGCAGGATGGCTGGGATGTGATGCTACATGACCCACGTTTTAGAAATTTCAAGAAATTTTGATAACAGAAATTTTAGAATGCGTTGAAAAAACAATCAATCGAAATTGATCGAACTTTGTTACATGTGCCCTCGGGGACTTCTTGTCCACCAGCAGTGACACTCACCAAGTGGTATAAATGCAAACGTCTTCAAATTGAATAGCATCATTGAGGAACAGATAAATTGGCAACATGGACCAGACATGCACGTTTTGGGTACTTAACCCTCGTCAGTGATCCTAAAATCTAACCAATGTAATATGCCAAAAAACTATGAAAGTTACTACATGTATATCGAAAAAGCGTACCGAAAGACGTAGCAGGATGGGTGGGATATGATGCTACAGGACCCACGTTTTAGAAATTTCAAGAAATTTTAGAATGCGTTGAAGAAACAATCAACCGAAATTGATCGAACTTGGTTACATGTGCCCTCGGGGACTCCTGGTCCACCAGCAGTGACACTCACCAAGTGGTATAAATGTAAACGTCTTCAAATTGAATGTTGAGAAGTGCTAAAGGAAGCATTAGATGACAATACCTAAGGTGGTGTAAATCGGAAGGCTTTGAATGACTGGAAAAACCTCATTTTTCATATTACCGATATTCGATTAGAAACTACCACAAAAAATCCTCATCTTTTTGAAAATCCAAGTTCTGAATCTGAAAGATATTTCAAATCCAAGTAACGTAATTTATATAAAAATGCGTCTTTGCGCCTGCACACAAGCAGCCAACAACACCATAGTAATCATTTGAATATAACCATCGAAAATGCGTAAGGATCATCAGACTCTTTTTATACCGTGGATATAATCCTAATGTAAACAGACGGACTCTAGGC
Source organism: Pinctada fucata (assembly GCA_028142955.1). Classification (NCBI taxonomy): domain Eukaryota; kingdom Metazoa; phylum Mollusca; class Bivalvia; order Pterioida; family Pteriidae; genus Pinctada; species Pinctada fucata. The sequence continues at coordinate 48,966,406 of AP027112.1, read as the reverse complement.
TTGGTATTTGACCAATCTAGAGTCTTGTACCTGCGCATTCTTAAAACTTGCAGTCTGACTGACTGTGACAACGGGACTCCATGACGGGCCTTTCCAAAATTCATTAGAGAAGACAGGGTCCCGACCACCTGTCTCTCTGAATGTCAGTCGGACTCCTCGTGTGATAAAAAAAACATGAGCTCTCTACAGCCAGCAGACCATAGATTGCACACGTATATATAACATATTTCATATTGGCATATTACATTGTTTAGATTTAGGATTTTGCACACGTATATATAAAATATTACGTATTGGCATATTACATTGTTTAGATTTAGGATCACTGATGAGGGTTAAGTAACCGAAACGTGCATGTCTGGTCCACGTTGCCAATTTATCTGTTCTTAAATGATGCTATTCAATTTGAAGACGTTTACATTTATACCACTTGGTGAGTGTCACTGCTTGTGGACCAGGAGTCCCCGAGGGCACATGTAGCCAAGTTCGATCAATTTCGGTTGATCGTTTCTTCAACGCATTTTAAATTTCTGTTATCAAAATTTCTGGAAATTTCTAAAAAAGGGGTCCTGTTGCATCATATCCCATCCATCATGCTACGTCTTTCGGTACACTTTTTCGACATAGTAACTTTCATACTTTTTTGGCATATTACATTGTTTAGATTTAGGATCACTGATGAGGGTAAAGTAGCCGAAACGTGCATGTCTGGTCCACGTTGCCAATTTATCTGTTCATAAATGATGCTATTAAATTTGAAGACGTTTACATGTACGCCCTCTTTTTATATCCATTTACATATTCATCATTGCTTGGACCCTGATTTTTACGGTCTTATGTTTATGTTTATGTATCTTACAGTGAGGAGGTTTCTTTTACACCATAATTGTACATTCTTCAATACCTCTTGGTAACCGGAAAAGTGGGAGGGTTGTGAATACAGAATCCAGGATAACCACACTGTCTGCTATTTTCGTGGCAGATGGCCGTCCTAAGTCGGCAGCGGTTGCCCATTGCTCTCGATGGTTTATGTGCGGTCCTTAGTTTTTAATGTTTCTGTGTTGTGTGTTCGTGTTCCTTGCCCTTTTTGTGTCTCTTCTGTGCTAGTCTGTTTCTTTTTTTCATAAGGGAGGCTTTGGGGTTTTGCTGTTGATGCTGCAACCTGGTGTTGTTGGAGATCCCCTCCTTTGATTTCGAGTTATGCTGTGGGTGCTTCAACAGAGTGTTGCTAAAGATCCCCTCCTTACTTTCTGTGAATATTCGCGACGGTTGTATAGGAAGGTTATTGTCAAAGAATGAAAGAAAGATCTTTATATAGATTCAGTTGTAGTGAAAATGTACCTGTGGTCTCAATAAAAGAAAGTAGGGAATCTCAAACAACACTTGATTGCAGCACCCACAGCGAAACTCCAAAACACTCGACATAGAAAAACACAGACGCCAAAGGGGCAAGGAACACCAGGTCACACCATGAAACACAAAAGACCACACATAAACCAAAGAGACCAATGGGCAACCGGTGCCGACTAAGGACGGCCATCTGTAAGTAGCAGACGGTGTGGTTATTCTTGACTACGCATAACTCTCCCACTTTCAATAACTAACGCTAAATGTATATTTGTGTCATTTGCGGTTTTCTTTTTATTTCTAAATCTTTGGACGACGAGATTATTATTAAATTTATACAAATTTCGATGCTTCAAGAGATTTATAATGATTGTGGATCAAGGGTCATGACTAATGTTATTGCATTTGTCGGGAAATGGCCTCGCATAGGACAACCGTCTTTCGCCAGATCGTATTGTATTTCTCACGTTGTAACAGTATCATTATGTACTTTTCACGATAAATACTGTTTTAATATATACGTGTGATTCGTTGTAATTCTAACGTCTATATGAAAATGAGAAACTTCATAGAATATGACCTCCGATCGGTCTTTCTTAAGATCTGTATTCAATTTACAAAATTGGAAAATTGGCCTTTTTTACCTTATGATGATCAATGAACAAAATCAAATGTCTCTTTTGATATGTGATCATTTTTGTAACAAAGATAATGTATATAATGTTTAAAATAAGCACAAAAATACATTCCGATGTTGGGGCAGTTTTAAGCCAATTTGAGCCATATTTAGCTAGAAAATAAGATTCAATCATGCATGTAATTTGTGTGTCACTTACATGTAGGTATTGTTGCTCTCAAGATGATGTGTTTTGTTTTATCTTTCTGTTCTCTATTTTCTGTTACAATCGAAATTCTAGTTCTACAGCATGTCATGCATTTTCATGATTTTCTGCATATTGGGTACATATTACGTCCTGATTGCAAAAATAAAGGTTTTCGGTCAATGTGAGTTCTGGTTGCCATGGGAACGAGATCAGTCGTTCTGTGGCCTTTCAAAGACTGTGAAGTAACCTACTTTTAGACACTTTGTTGCCATGGATACCGTTGCAGCATATTTTTTTCGTACCTTTTGCGCTTCTTTTCCTCCTCACTTCCAAAATACATTCAGTTTTATGATAGATATTACAGGACGCTTACTGTACCGAGCTAAAATGATTGTCAATATTGAAATATATGTTTTATAGTACCAATTTTGTTGTACTAGACACGCGTTCCGGAATTTTTAATCCTGGTCAGTAGCGCTTTATGCAAAACAGTTTTTAAAAAGCTAGAGTGAATTTTCCTGGCGCCATCTACAATACAGAGCTTTAATTTCCTCTTGCTAAAATGAGCGGCTCCAAAATTTATGTAGGGTTTATTCAGAAGCGTATTTAAATGAAAAATATGGCAAAAATCATTTTAGGGTAGGCGCAATGAGCTTAAGTCTAAACATGACCGAAAATGAATTATGCCGAAATCCCGCTAAGGACAGGTCTATGCATGAGGAATTAAATTCAAGTTAAAAATGAATAATGCGGAATGTTATGAAGGTTAACTTAGGTGTCATTTTTATGTGATTTTTACCATTTTCTGTATCAATTATTACTACATTTTTGAGACCATTGATGGGTTATTATAAAAAAGTAGTGTCCCTTGTAAGTATGATGAAAGAAAATTGATGTTGGGATCGTTTAGTTCTTCATATCAATTTTTACATCAAAAACCGTTGCTATGGCAACTTTAAACGTTTAAGCTAAAATAAAGTAACTTTTGAACTGGATTTAACTCCTAATGAGTACTACTTATGACCGTTGAAATATACATATTAACTGTTAAGATTCTTTTATTTGTTTTTTTAAACTTGAAAATTTCTAAGGTCATTGACTTGAAGTTCAAGGTCATTTATTAACTTTAATGTAGACTAAAAAAAATCGATCATTATGTGATTTTTCTGATTTTTGTCATAAATTAGTAGCATGTGTTTATCGTCTTTAAATTTATCAGCAGATGAATTTACAGCAATAAATCTAGGTCATATCTATAATGATTTAATTTAAATGATATATGAACAAGGTTTTGTTTTATATCATGAATAAACAGTCTAAAATAGACTCATAACATATCGAATATATGAAGAACGTATTTGTTTTCATTTGTATAAATACATATTGAAAGTTGTCTGTTGTCATTTCGTCCACGTGTGTTCTGATTTAACGTTTATAACGAGCAAAATATGACCCCTAAAGTGCGAAGTTCGAAGTACATTAACATGAAAAATGTCAATTAAATGCAGTTTAAAGTGAAAAATGATAGACCAGCCAACTTTTGACATTTTTTTGCAGAGCTTTAATTTCCTCTTGCTAAAATGAGCGGCTCCAAAATTTATGTAGGGTTTATTCAGAAGCGTATTTAAATGAAAAATATGGCAAAAATCATTTTAGGGTAGGCGCAATGAGCTTAAGTCTAAACATGACCGAAAATGAATTATGCCGAAATCCCGCTAAGGACAGGTCTATGCATGAGGAATTAAATTCAAGTTAAAAATGAATAATGCGGAATGTTATGAAGGTTAACTTAGGTGTCATTTTTATGTGATTTTTACCATTTTCTGTATCAATTATTACTACATTTTTGAGACCATTGATGGGTTATTATAAAAAAGTAGTGTCCCTTGTAAGTATGATGAAAGACAATTGAAGTTGGGATCGTTTAGTTCTTCATATCAATTTTTACATCAAAAACCGTTGCTATGGCAACTTTAAACGTTTAAGCTAAAATAAAGTAACTTTTGAACTGGATTTAACTCCTAATGAGTACTACTTATGACCGTTGAAATATACATATTAACTGTTAAGATTCTTTTATTTGTTTTTTTAAACTTGAAAATTTCTAAGGTCATTGACTTGAAGTTCAAGGTCATTTATTAACTTTAATGTAGACTAAAAAAAATCATAGAATATGACCTCCGATCGGTCTTTCTTAAGATCTGTATTCAATTTACAAAATTGGAAAATTGGCCTTTTTTACCTTATGATGATCAATGAACAAAATCAAATGTCTCTTTTGATATGTATTTTATGCTTAAATTTTATTTTTTTGATTTTTTATGAATTTTTTTCTTATGTAAAAAGGAAGGGGGGGGGGGGGGGTGATTTTCATACATTTTCTGCTTCTTTTCTATAACCACTCTTCAGATTGTCATGACAATTTGTAGGTATGAGGTACTCATGCATGGTACCCTTCAAGTGAAAGAATTTTGTCCAGATATCCACTTTTGGATTTTTAAGGAATATTTTTTAAGATTGTACATAGGTATAATGTATGTTTTCCATGCCCAATGGACCCATGGGGAGTGGCTTCAAACCCCGGCGGGACCCCAACAATTTTTTTCCCCTTTTTATTAGCTCACCTGAGCCAAAGGCTCAAGTGAGCTATTGTCATAGTGTGGTGTCCGGCGTCCGTCGTCCGTCGTCCGTCGTCCGTCGTCCGTCCGTCGTAAACTTTTAACATTTTCAACTTCTTCTCAAGAACGGCTGAAGGGATTTTGATGAAACTTGGTATGCATGAAGTACTAAAGGTCCTCTACCAAGTTTGTTCATTTCGGCTCGATCCCTTCAGGGGTGGATCCAGGGCGGGGTCAAATATGCCCCGGAGGGTACCCCTCTTAAAAAATCTTCTTCTCCAGTTCCACTGAATGGATTGAAAAACTAATTGTATCTATGTGATCTAGAAGGATGTATAATTCAAGTTTGTTCATTTCGTTAAAATCCGACAACTAATTTTTGACGCGTTTTTGACGCCTTTTCGGACTTAGTCAGAAATGCACATTTTTGCACTTTTTCTTTAAATAACTCAATAAGTGTATGATTTTACACACTCATTTACTACATATTTATCATATTTAACTTACTTAATGCTTTGATATGTATTTTATGCTTAAATTTTATTTTTTTGATATTTTATGAATTTTTTTCTGATGAAAAAAGGAAGGGGGGGGGGGTGATTTTCATACATTTTCTGCTTCTTTTCTATAACCACTCTTCAGATTGTCATGACAATTTGTAGGTATGAGGTACTCATGCATGGTACCCTACAAGTGAAAGAATTTTGTCCAGATATCCACTTTTGGATTTTTAAGGAATATTTTTTAAGATTGTACATAGGTATAATGTATGTTTTCCATGCCCAATGGACCCATGGGGAGTGGCTTCAAACCCCGGCGGGACCCCAACAAATTTTTTTTCCCTTTTTATTAGCTCACCTGAGCCAAAGGCTCAAGTGAGCTATTGTCATAGTGTGGCGTCCGGCGTCCGTCGTCCGTCGTCCGTCGTCCGTCCGTCGTAAACTTTTAACATTTTCAACTTCTTCTCAAGAACGGCTGAAGGGATTTTGATGAAACTTGGTATGCATGAAGTACTAAAGGTCCTCTACCAAGTTTGTTCATTTCGGCTCGATCCCTTCAGGGGTGGATCCAGGGCGGGGTCAAATAGGCCCCGGAGGGTACCCCTCTTAAAAAATCTTCTTCTCCAGTTCCACTGAATGGATTGAAAAACTAATTGTATCTATGTGATCTAGAAGGATGTATGATTCAAGTTTGTTCATTTCGTTAAAATCCGACAACTAATTTTTGACGCGTTTTTGACGTCTTTTCGGACTTAGTCAGAAATGCACATTTTTGCACTTTTTCTTTAAATAACTCAATAAGTGTATGATCTTACACACTCATTTACTACATATTTATCATATTTAACTTACTTAATGCTTTGATATGTATTTTATGCTTAAATTTTATTTTTTTGATATTTTATGAATTTTTTTCTTATGTAAAAAGGAAGGGGGGGGTGATTTTCATACATTTTCTGCTTCTTTTCTATAACCACTCTTCAGATTGTCATGACAATTTGTAGGTATGAGGTACTCATGCATGGTACCCTACAAGTGAAAGAATTTTGTCCAGATATCCACTTTTGGATTTTTAAGGAATATTTTTTAAGATTGTACATAGGTATAATGTATGTTTTCCATGCCCAATGGACCCATGGGGAGTGGCTTCAAACCCCGGCGGGACCCCAACAAATTTTTTTCCCCTTTTTATTAGCTCACCTGAGCCAAAGGCTCAAGTGAGCTATTGTCATAGTGTGGCGTCCGGCGTCCGTCGTCCGTCGTCCGTCGTCCGTCGTCCGTCCGTCGTAAACTTTTAACATTTTCAACTTCTTCTCAAGAACGGCTGAAGGGATTTTGATGAAACTTGGTATGCATGAAGTACTAAAGGTCCTCTACCAAGTTTGTTCATTTCGGCTCGATCCCTTCAGGGGTGGATCCAGGGCGGGGTCAAATATGCCCCGGAGGGTACCCCTCTTAAAAAATCTTCTTCTCCAGTTCCACTGAATGGATTGAAAAACTAATTGTATCTATGTGATCTAGAAGGATGTATGATTCAAGTTTGTTCATTTCGTTAAAATCCGACAACTAATTTTTGACGCGCTTTTGACGTCTTTTCGGACTTAGTCAGAAATGCACATTTTTGCACTTTTTCTTTAAATAACTCAATAAGTGTATGATTTTACACACTCATTTACTACATATTTATCATATTTAACTTACTTAATGCTTTGATATGTATTTTATGCTTAAATTTTATTTTCTTGATATTTTATGAATTTTTTTCTGATGAAAAAAGGAAGGGGGGGGGGGGTGATTTTCATACATTTTCTGCTTCTTTTCTATAACCACTCTTCAGATTGTCATGACAATTTGTAGGTATGAGGTACTCATGCATGGTACCCTACAAGTGAAAGAATTTTGTCCAGATATCCACTTTTGGATTTTTAAGGAATATTTTTTAAGATTGTACATAGGTATAATGTATGTTTTCCATGCCCAATGGACCCATGGGGAGTGGCTTCAAACCCCGGCGGGACCCCAACAAATTTTTTTTCCCTTTTTATTAGCTCACCTGAGCCAAAGGCTCAAGTGAGCTATTGTCATAGTGTGGCGTCCGGCGTCCGTCGTCCGTCGTCCGTCGTCCGTCCGTCGTAAACTTTTAACATTTTCAACTTCTTCTCAAGAACGGCTGAAGGGATTTTGATGAAACTTGGTATGCATGAAGTACTAAAGGTCCTCTACCAAGTTTGTTCATTTCGGCTCGATCCCTTCAGGGGTGGATCCAGGGCGGGGTCAAATAGGCCCCGGAGGGTACCCCTCTTAAAAAATCTTCTTCTCCAGTTCCACTGAATGGATTGAAAAACTAATTGTATCTATGTGATCTAGAAGGATGTATGATTCAAGTTTGTTCATTTCGTTAAAATCCGACAACTAATTTTTGACGCGTTTTTGACGTCTTTTCGGACTTAGTCAGAAATGCACATTTTTGCACTTTTTCTTTAAATAACTCAATAAGTGTATGATTTTACACACTCATTTACTACATATTTATCATATTTAACTTACTTAATGCTTTGATATGTATTTTATGCTTAAATTTTATTTTTTTGATATTTTATGAATTTTTTTCTTATGTAAAAAGGAAGGGGGGGGGGGGTGATTTTCATACATTTTCTGCTTCTTTTCTATAACCACTCTTCAGATTGTCATGACAATTTGTAGGTATGAGGTACTCATGCATGGTACCCTACAAGTGAAAGAATTTTGTCCAGATATCCACTTTTGGATTTTTAAGGAATATTTTTTAAGATTGTACATAGGTATAATGTATGTTTTCCATGCCCAATGGACCCATGGGGAGTGGCTTCAAACCCCGGCGGGACCCCAACAAATTTTTTTCCCCTTTTTATTAGCTCACCTGAGCCAAAGGCTCAAGTGAGCTATTGTCATAGTGTGGCGTCCGGCGTCCGTCGTCCGTCGTCCGTCGTCCGTCCGTCGTAAACTTTTAACATTTTCAACTTCTTCTCAAGAACGGCTGAAGGGATTTTGATGAAACTTGGTATGCATGAAGTACTAAAGGTCCTCTACCAAGTTTGTTCATTTCGGCTCGATCCCTTCAGGGTTGGATCCAGGGCGGGGTCAAATAGGCCCCGGAGGGTACCCCTCTTAAAAAATCTTCTTCTCCAGTTCCACTGAATGGATTGAAAAACTAATTGTATCTATGTGATCTAGAAGGATGTATGATTCAAGTTTGTTCATTTCGTTAAAATCCGACAACTAATTTTTGACGCGTTTTTGACGTCTTTTCGGACTTAGTCAGAAATGCACATTTTTGCACTTTTTCTTTAAATAACTCAATAAGTGTATGATTTTACACACTCATTTACTACATATTTATCATATTTAACTTACTTAATGCTTTGATATGTATTTTATGCTTAAATTTTATTTTTTTGATATTTTATGAATTTTTTTCTGATGAAAAAAGGAAGGGGGGGGGGGTGATTTTCATACATTTTCTGCTTCTTTTCTATAACCACTCTTCAGATTGTCATGACAATTTGTAGGTATGAGGTACTCATGCATGGTACCCTACAAGTGAAAGAATTTTGTCCAGATATCCACTTTTGGATTTTTAAGGAATATTTTTTAAGATTGTACATAGGTATAATGTATGTTTTCCATGCCCAATGGACCGATGGGGAGTGGCTTCAAACCCCGGCGGGACCCCAAAAAAATTTTTTTTCCCTTTTTATTAGCTCACCTGAGCCAAAGGCTCAAGTGAGCTATTGTCATAGTGTGGCGTCCGGCGTCCGTCGTCCGTCGTCCGTCGTCCGTCCGTCGTAAACTTTTAACATTTTCAACTTCTTCTCAAGAACGGCTGAAGGGATTTTGATGAAACTTGGTATGCATGAAGTACTAAAGGTCCTCTACCAAGTTTGTTCATTTCGGCTCGATCCCTTCAGGGGTGGATCCAGGGCGGGGTCAAATAGGCCCCGGAGGGTACCCCTCTTAAAAAATCTTCTTCTCCAGTTCCACTGAATGGATTGAAAAACTAATTGTATCTATGTGATCTAGAAGGATGTATGATTCAAGTTTGTTCATTTCGTTAAAATCCGACAACTAATTTTTGACGCGTTTTTGACGTCTTTTCGGACTTAGTCAGAAATGCACATTTTTGCACTTTTTCTTTAAATAACTCAATAAGTGTATGATTTTACACACTCATTTACTACATATTTATCATATTTAACTTACTTAATGCTTTGATATGTATTTTATGCTTAAATTTTATTTTTTTGATATTTTATGAATTTTTTTCTGATGAAAAAAGGAAGGGGGGGGGGGGGGTGATTTTCATACATTTTCTGCTTCTTTTCTATAACCACTCTTCAGATTGTCATGACAATTTGTAGGTATGAGGTACTCATGCATGGTACCCTACAAGTGAAAGAATTTTGTCCAGATATCCACTTTTGGATTTTTAAGGAATATTTTTTAAGATTGTACATAGGTAAAATGTATGTTTTCCATGCCCAATGGACCGATGGGGAGTGGCTTCAAACCCCGGCGGGACCCCAACAAATTTTTTTCCCTTTTTATTAGCTCACCTGAGCCAAAGGCTCAAGTGAGCTATTGTCATAGTGTGGCGTCCGGCGTCCGTCGTCCTTCGTCCGTCGTCCGTCCGTCGTAAACTTTTAACATTTTCAACTTCTTCTCAAGAACGGCTGAAGGGATTTTGATGAAACTTGGTATGCATGAAGTACTAAAGGTCCTCTACCAAGTTTGTTCATTTCGGCTCGATCCCTTCAGGGGTGGATCCAGGGCGGGGTCAAATAGGCCCCGGAGGGTACCCCTCTTAAAAAATCTTCTTCTCCAGTTCCACTGAATGGATTGAAAAACTAATTGTATCTATGTGATCTAGAAGGATGTATGATTCAAGTTTGTTCATTTCGTTAAAATCCGACAACTAATTTTTGACGCGTTTTTGACGTCTTTTCGGACTTAGTCAGAAATGCACATTTTTGCACTTTTTCTTTAAATAACTCAATAAGTGTATGATTTTACACACTCATTTACTACATATTTATCATATTTAACTTACTTAATGCTTTGATATGTATTTTATGCTTAAATTTTATTTTTTTGATTTTTTATGAATTTTTTTCTTATGTAAAAAGGAAGGGGGGGGTTGATTTTCATTCATTTTCTGCTTCTTTTCTATAACCACTCTTCAGATTGTCATGACAATTTGTAGGTATGAGGTACTTATGCATGGTACCCTACAAGTGAAAGAATTTTGTCCAGATATCCACTTTTGGATTTTTAAGGAATATTTTTTAAGATTGTACATAGGTAAAATGTATGTTTTCCATGCCCAATGGACCGATGGGGAGTGGCTTAAAACCCCGGCGGGACCCCAACAAATTTTTTTTTCCTTTTTATTAGCTCACCTGAGCCAAAGGCTCAAGTGAGCTATTGTCATAGTGTGGCGTCCGGCGTCCGTCGTCCGTCGTCCGTCGTCCGTCGTCCGTCCGTCGTAAACTTTTAACATTTTCAACTTCTTCTCAAGAACGGCTGAAGGGATTTTGATGAAACTTGGTATGCATGAAGTACTAAAGGTCCTCTACCAAGTTTGTTCATTTCGGCTCGATCCCTTCAGGGGTGGATCCAGGGCGGGGTCAAATAGGCCCCGGAGGGTACCCCTCTTAAAAAATCTTCTTCTCCAGTTCCACTGAATGGATTGAAAAACTAATTGTATCTATGTGATCTAGAAGGATGTATGATTCAAGTTTGTTCATTTCGTTAAAATCCGACAACTAATTTTTGACGCGTTTTTGACGTCTTTTCGGACTTAGTCAGAAATGCACATTTTTGCACTTTTTCTTTAAATAACTCAATAAGTGTATGATTTTACACACTCATTTACTACATATTTATCATATTTAACTTACTTAATGCTTTGATATGTATTTTATGCTTAAATTTTATTTTTTTGATTTTTTATGAATTTTTTTCTTATGTAAAAAGGAAGGGGGGGGGGGGGTGATTTTCATACATTTTCTGCTTCTTTTCTATAACCACTCTTCAGATTGTCATGACAATTTGTAGGTATGAGGCACTCATGCATGGTACCCTACAAGTGAAAGAATTTTGTCCAGATATCCACTTTTGGATTTTTAAGGAATATTTTTTAAGATTGTACATAGGTATAATGTATGTTTTCCATGCCCAATGGACCCATGGGGAGTGGCTTCAAACCCCGGCGGGACCCCAACAAATTTTTTTTCCCTTTTTATTAGCTCACCTGAGCCAAAGGCTCAAGTGAGCTATTGTCATAGTGTGGCGTCCGGCGTCCGTCGTCCGTCGTCCGTCGTCCGTCCGTCGTAAACTTTTAACATTTTCAACTTCTTCTCAAGAACGGCTGAAGGGATTTTGATGAAACTTGGTATGCATGAAGTACTAAAGGTCCTCTACCAAGTTTGTTCATTTCGGCTCGATCCCTTCAGGGGTAGATCCAGGGCGGGGTCAAATAGGCCCCGGAGGGTACCCCTCTTAAAAAATCTTCTTCTCCAGTTCCACTGAATGGATTGAAAAACTAATTGTATCTATGTGATCTAGAAGGATGTATGATTCAAGTTTGTTCATTTCGTTAAAATCCGACAACTAATTTTTGACGCGTTTTTGACGTCTTTTCGGACTTAGTCAGAAATGCACATTTTTGCACTTTTTCTTTAAATAACTCAATAAGTGTATGATTTTACACACTCATTTACTACATATTTATCATATTTAACTTACTTAATGCTTTGATATGTATTTTATGCTTAAATTTTATTTTTTTGATTTTTTATGAATTTTTTTCTTATGTAAAAAGGAAGGGGGGGGGGGGGTGATTTTCATACATTTTCTGCTTCTTTTCTATAACCACTCTTCAGATTGTCATGACAATTTGTAGGTATGAGGTACTCATGCATGGTACCCTACAAGTGAAAGAATTTTGTCCAGATATCCACTTTTGGATTTTTAAGGAATATTTTTTAAGATTGTACATAGGTATAATGTATGTTTTCCATGCCCAATGGACCCATGGGGAGTGGCTTCAAACCCCGGCGGGACCCCAACAAATTTTTTTTTCCCTTTTTATTAGCTCACCTGAGCCAAAGGCTCAAGTGAGCTATTGTCATAGTGTGGCGTCCGGCGTCCGTCGTCCGTCGTCCGTCGTCCGTCCGTCGTAAACTTTTAACATTTTCAACTTCTTCTCAAGAACGGCTGAAGGGATTTTGATGAAACTTGGTATGCATGAAGTACTAAAGGTCCTCTACCAAGTTTGTTCATTTCGGCTCGATCCCTTCAGGGGTGGATCCAGGGCGGGGTCAAATAGGCCCCGGAGGGTACCCCTCTTAAAAAATCTTCTTCTCCAGTTCCACTGAATGGATTGAAAAACTAATTGTATCTATGTGATCTAGAAGGATGTATGATTCAAGTTTGTTCATTTCGTTAAAATCCGACAACTAATTTTTGACGCGTTTTTGACGTCTTTTCGGACTTAGTCAGAAATGCACATTTTTGCACTTTTTCTTTAAATAACTCAATAAGTGTATGATTTTACACACTCATTTACTACATATTTATCATATTTAACTTACTTAATGCTTTGATATGTATTTTATGCTTAAATTTTATTTTTTTGATTTTTTATGAATTTTTTTCTTATGTAAAAAGGAAGGGGGGGGGTGATTTTCATACATTTTCTGCTTCTTTTCTATAACCACTCTTCAGATTGTCATGACAATTTGTAGGTATGAGGTACTCATGCATGGTACCCTACAAGTGAAAGAATTTTGTCCAGATATCCACTTTTGGATTTTTAAGGAATATTTTTTAAGATTGTACATAGGTATAATGTATGTTTTCCATGCCCAATGGACCCATGGGGAGTGGCTTCAAACCCCGGCGGGACCCCAACAATTTTTTTTCCTCTTTTTATTAGCTCACCTGAGCCAAAGGCTCAAGTGAGCTATTGTCATAGTGTGGCGTCCGGCGTCCGGCGTCCGTCGTCCGTCGTCCGTCGTCCGTCCGTCGTAAACTTTTAACATTTTCAACTTCTTCTCAAGAACGGCTGAAGGGATTTTGATGAAACTTGGTATGCATGAAGTACTAAAGGTCCTCTACCAAGTTTGTTCATTTCGGCTCGATCCCTTCAGGGGTGGATCCAGGGCGGGGTCAAATAGGCCCCGGAGGGTACCCCTCTTAAAAAATCTTCTTCTCCAGTTCCACTGAATGGATTGAAAAACTAATTGTATCTATGTGATCTAGAAGGATGTATGATTCAAGTTTGTTCATTTCGTTAAAATCCGACAACTAATTTTTGACGCGTTTTTGACGTCTTTTCGGACTTAGTCAGAAATGCACATTTTTGCACTTTTTCTTTAAATAACTCAATAAGTGTATGATTTTACACACTCATTTACTACATATTTATCATATTTAACTTACTTAATGCTTTGATATGTATTTTATGCTTAAATTTTATTTTTTTTGATATTTTATGAATTTTTTTCTTATGTAAAAAGGAAGGGGGGGGGGGGGGGTGATTTTCATACATTTTCTGCTTCTTTTCTATAACCACTCTTCAGATTGTCATGACAATTTGTAGGTATGAGGTACTCATGCATGGTACCCTACAAGTGAAAGAATTTTGTCCAGATATCCACTTTTGGATTTTTAAGGAATATTTTTTAAGATTGTACATAGGTATAATGTATGTTTTCCATGCCCAATGGACCCATGGGGAGTGGCTTCAAACCCCGGCGGGACCCCAACAAATTTTTTTTCCCTTTTTATTAGCTCACCTGAGCCAAAGGCTCAAGTGAGCTATTGTCATAGTGTGGCGTCCGGCGTCCGTCGTCCGTCGTCCGTCGTCCGTCCGTCGTAAACTTTTAACATTTTCAACTTCTTCTCAAGAACGGCTGAAGGGATTTTGATGAAACTTGGTATGCATGAAGTACTAAAGGTCCTCTACCAAGTTTGTTCATTTCGGCTCGATCCCTTCAGGGGTGGATCCAGGGCGGGGTCAAATAGGCCCCGGAGGGTACCCCTCTTAAAAAATCTTCTTCTCCAGTTCCACTGAATGGATTGAAAAACTAATTGTATCTATGTGATCTAGAAGGATGTATGATTCAAGTTTGTTCATTTCGTTAAAATCCGACAACTAATTTTTGACGCGTTTTTGACGTCTTTTCGGACTTAGTCAGAAATGCACATTTTTGCACTTTTTCTTTAAATAACTCAATAAGTGTATGATTTTACACACTCATTTACTACATATTTATCATATTTAACTTACTTAATGCTTTGATATGTATTTTATGCTTAAATTTTATTTTTTTGATTTTTTATGAATTTTTTTCTTATGTAAAAAGGAAGGGGGGGGGGTGATTTTCATACATTTTCTGCTTCTTTTCTATAACCACTCTTCAGATTGTCATGACAATTTGTAGGTATGAGGTACTCATGCATGGTACCCTACAAGTGAAAGAATTTTGTCCAGATATCCACTTTTGGATTTTTAAGGAATATTTTTTAAGATTGTACATAGGTATAATGTATGTTTTCCATGCCCAATGGACCCATGGGGAGTGGCTTCAAACCCCGGCGGGACCCCAAAAATTTTTTTTCCCTTTTTATTAGCTCACCTGAGCCAAAGGCTCAAGTGAGCTATTGTCATAGTGTGGCGTCCGGCGTCCGTCGTCCGTCGTCCGTCGTCCGTCCGTCGTAAACTTTTAACATTTTCAACTTCTTCTCAAGAACGGCTGAAGGGATTTTGATGAAACTTGGTATGCATGAAGTACTAAAGGTCCCCTACCAAGTTTGTTCATTTCGGCTCGATCCCTTCAGGGGTGGATCCAGGGCGGGGTCAAATAGGCCCCGGAGGGTACCCCTCTTAAAAAATCTTCTTCTCCAGTTCCACTGAATGGATTGAAAAACTAATTGTATCTATGTGATCTAGAAGGATGTATGATTCAAGTTTGTTCATTTCGTTAAAATCCGACAACTAATTTTTGACGCGTTTTTGACGTCTTTTCGGACTTAGTCAGAAATGCACATTTTTGCACTTTTTCTTTAAATAACTCAATAAGTGTATGATTTTACACACTCATTTACTACATATTTATCATATTTAACTTACTTAATGCTTTGATATGTATTTTATGCTTAAATTTTATTTTTTTGATTTTTTATGAATTTTTTTCTTATGTAAAAAGGAAGGGGGGGGGGGTGATTTTCATACATTTTCTGCTTCTTTTCTATAACCACTCTTCAGATTGTCATGACAATTTGTAGGTATGAGGTACTCATGCATGGTACCCTACAAGTGAAAGAATTTTGTCCAGATATCCACTTTTGGATTTTTAAGGAATATTTTTTAAGATTGTACATAGGTATAATGTATGTTTTCCATGCCCAATGGACCTATGGGGAGTGGCTTCAAACCCCGGCGGGACCCCAACAATTTTTTTCCCCTTTTTATTAGCTCACCTGAGCCAAAGGCTCAAGTGAGCTATTGTCATAGTGTGGCGTCCGGCGTCCGTCGTCCGTCGTCCGTCGTCCGTCCGTCGTAAACTTTTAACATTTTCAACTTCTTCTCAAGAACGGCTGAAGGGATTTTGATGAAACTTGGTATGCATGAAGTACTAAAGGTCCTCTACCAAGTTTGTTCATTTCGGCTCGATCCCTTCAGGGGTGGATCCAGGGCGGGGTCAAATAGGCCCCGGAGGGTACCCCTCTTAAAAAATCTTCTTCTCCAGTTCCACTGAATGGATTGAAAAACTAATTGTATCTATGTGATCTAGAAGGACGTATGATTCAAGTTTGTTCATTTCGTTAAAATCCGACAACTAATTTTTGACGCGTTTTTGACGTCTTTTCGGACTTAGTCAGAAATGCACATTTTTGCACTTTTTCTTTAAATAACTCAATAAGTGTATGATTTTACACACTCATTTACTACATATTTATCATATTTAACTTACTTAATGCTTTGATATGTATTTTATGCTTAAATTTTATTTTTTTGATTTTTTATGAATTTTTTTTTTATGTAAAAAGGAAGGGGGGGGGGGGGGGGGGGGGTGATTTTCATACATTTTCTGCTTCTTTTCTATAACCACTCTTCAGATTGTCATGACAATTTGTAGGTATGAGGTACTCATGCATGGTACCCTACAAGTGAAAGAATTTTGTCCAGATATCCACTTTTGGATTTTTAAGGAATATTTTTTAAGATTGCACATAGGTATAATGTATGTTTTCTTACCAAAAAAGAAAAGAAATTCTCAAATCGCACCGGGTTATACACATTGATACTACTTTTGAATGAAGAAATTTTATTTGAATCACAAAAAAAAATGCCGTAAAGATTAAAAGTACACAACTTTTTTAATATTTTTTCAAAGCCATGCACCTGGTTCCGGACCGGAATTATTTGAATTTTATGATCTGAGGACCCATTTTCACACGTATTCTTCCACACAAGTGGTAAACAAAGACGCCATGTTTCTTGTGTTACAAATTTGATTGGTTCAATACCTCCCCGCCCCCTTTCACACGTATTCTTCCACACATGTAGATGCCTCACACATTTTAAAACTACATTCAAAATTTTATTTCATCTATCTAGTAAACAATCACGGGAAGACAATTCAAGATAAACATTGTGTGTATTTTCCACCAATTGTTGAAAATAATACGAAAATAATCGGAACTATTTGACCAATTGTTGAAAATAATAAGAAAATAATCGGAACTATTTGACAGGACAATGACCTAGATATGCATTAATTCATCTTCGTCCCCAAGGCGCATCGTATTCCGCTAGGCGCTTCATTGCAATACAAACCGCAAAGCAGTACTGCGATATATTTCAGGAGATACAGTGCAAACGGAATAGATTTTTATACTTGGAACACTTTCATAATCTGTATCTGTATCTGTATGGGTACGTTGAATTACCAATACTGGCTTGTGATCAACGGAATGAGAGAGCGCATAAACTTACTTAATCGCGCTTCAGGCTGAATCTAAAGCCTTCCACAGTCCTTGACAGCACTTGATGGTTATCCAGTTCGTTCCACTCTGTGACTGTACGTATGAAGAGTGAGTTCTTCCTGATGACGGAATTACATGTAGGTATGTTAAAGCAGCGAGTATGGTTTGAGCTATGAACAACGTTCATAATGGTTATCATTCATGTACTTGGAACACTTGCATATACTTGTTATCATGTATAAAGTTTGCTCGAATTTCCTCTGTCTTAGACTCTCTTAGATGAAGTAATTTACGGACTGATTTCTTGAAGAAACGTCTAATGAGTAATCTCTTCCTCTGGATTTTGAGAATGCATAGGACATTTAATATCTGAAATTCTTGAAAATAATTCTGTTCAGAGTTCCTGAAATCTTCCAATGAAATGTTGGACCACAGAAGTTGTTGTTTTAATAGAGAAAATAAATTATTATTCACAACCTTAAGCCACTGTGTTCGTCATCTTGTATGTATAATATTTCTAAGAGGAACACAGAGGCCTGAGGTTGTGAATAATAAAACATTTTCTCTCATAAAACGACAGGATCCTGTGTTAAGACATTTGGGAATTTTTATCTGTTCAAATAATAGATACATAATGAGTTTTTATCAGACCAAATAACTTCTTGTCGGCAAATCCAATGCAACCGATACATTTCATGAACTCCCTCCGCTAACAACTTGTCCGTGTAACAGACCTATGATGAGGTAAAACAATTAGTTAACAGTAAATAACGATGTCGTAGGTCTGCTAGTTGGACAAGCTTAACAATTTCATGGGCCTTTTAATTTGTTTCAAACTGCGAAACCTTAGAGAAACCACTTGAGTTGTTGAACAGCGTATGCTGAAATGCGACGCTCCTTCTCGCCTGTTGAAATATGCATAGGCAAGAAGCGTCGCATTTCAGCATATTACTTAAAATTATTTGTTCAAGTGGCTTCACTGGGTCATGAGGTTTGATACAACATACACTGCTTTTTTGGAAAACAAACTGGCACAATTTCTGCACAACTCACTTGAATTGATGAATATTGGATCAAAACGATTTTAACTGTACGTTTCATGTATTTGAGATGAAATCAATACTATTCAAAAGCATAATTCATAGATTTCAGTGAATAAGGGCAAAACCGAAAAATCTTTGTTTTTTATGCCCCTGGAATAAAAGATTCGGGAGCATAAAGTTTTTGGCCTGTCCGTCTGTCTGTTTGTCTGTCTGTTTTCCAAAAAACTTTAACATTGGGCATAACTTTTGAATGGAAGCTGGTGATAGAGGTTTCATATTTCACATGTGTATTTACCAAAATTTTTGACCTCATGACCATAACCTTGACCTTTCACGTACTTCTCAAAAACTTTAACATTGGGCATAACTATTGAATGGTTATAGTGATAGGGCTTTCATATTGTACATGTGTATTCCTTGTGACAAGATCTTTCCATTGATACCAATATTACGCTGACCCTGACCTCTCACATACTTAACAGAAAATGGTGTTTATACTAACAAAGATGCCGCCGGGGGCATTCTCGTTTCACAAACACAGGATTTATAATTTCTGGTATGCTAGCTATCAATAATGAAAGGTTTTGTGTTCAATTTTAAATAAACTTAATTTGTGAAATCATTTCATTGTTTTATTCTTTTTCTGCTGCACATTTATGTGGAATTTTACAATATGATTTTATTTTTGATGTTGCATAATTGAACTATACTAGCTGGGCATATGACGTTGGACCACTTTATCCGTTTTTTTTTCAAATCAGTAAAAAAGTTATTGTTTTGAAATGTCACTATTTTTTTCTTTTTTGTACCTTTAAAGGTTGTCTGAAAAAAAAAACACTTCTCTGCATCCGGCAAAAATCTTTTTAGAAAGGTTGTGGGCTAAAATCCTGGTACTGGCACTATCAGTATTCAATGTCAGTATGTCAGTTAGAGCGTGCATGGGTATCAGGTGAGCGTTGTGCCCCCTGGGGCTCTTGTTTTTTTTTTTGGATCTTATAAAGAACTGCTCTTAAAGTAAGCATTTATCATAATTTCTTTTTTTTTTTTCAGAATAATGGCTTTCAGGTTTGTCCTTTTTCTTGCACTCTTAAACAACATTAACGGAAAATACCAAATGACTGATTCATGCCCGTCAGGGATCGTGCAATGGAAGAGACGAGAAGCTTTATTTCAATGCCCTACAAGAACACCTTATCACTGCATCCTGTTGTACAATACATCACAGTTATATGAAGGCTGTATGGCTGCTGTAACTATTGGACCAAGACAAGGTAAAGGATAGCAGAGAGTGAGATATTGAGTATGAAGCAACAATTTAGGACTGAATATCATTATTGGTGCACTACACTCTTAATGAATGAAGGCCTTAGAAAACTGGAATCAAAATTTAATAGAACATAACAACATAACTCCTCTGTCTCGTCAACGCATTTGAAATTTTCTGTTACAAAATTACTTGAAATTTCTGAAACTTGGGTCCTGTAGCATCACATCCCACCCATTCTGCTACGTCTTTTGGTACATTTTTGGACATAATGATTTTCATACTTTTTGGCCGTATTACATTGTTCAGACTGAGGATCACTGACGAGGGTTTAGTACCCGAAACGTGCATGTCTGTTTCATGCTGTAAATTTATCAGGTTTTAAATGATGCTATTGAATTCAAAGACGTTTAACATTAGACAGTGTTTCATTTTGTTACTTGTTCACTTCGAAGAATTTCAGACACACTGATTTGTCTGTAACACAGCGGATTCTCATTGGCTAGATTGTCATATTTGCCAAATAGCATGTATGTATATCATATGCATAGAAAAGAATCCTCGATGTATTATGTCAAAATCCCATTCTTCAAGTCTTTGTCCTATTCGCATGCCATCAAAAAGATATGCCTTAGTTTTTGGAAACGTTCGTCAAATCTTGTAACGGAGAATTAAGAGAACTATATTTCAAGGCAAGTGCCGAAACACTTTATAAACAAGGCGAAATTAAAAGCATCTCAGGAATAGCAATCACATTTGAAGACGTTTAACATTTGAACTACTTGGTGAGTGTCACTGCTGGTGGACCAAGAGTCCCCGAGGGCACATGTAGCCAAGTTCGATCAACTTTGGTTGATCGTCTGTCTCTTCAACGCATTTGAAGTTTCTGTTACATAATTTCTTTAAATTTCTAAAACGTGGGTCCTTTAGCATCATATCTCACCCATTCTGCTGCGTCTTTTGATACATTTTTGAACATATTAATTTTCATACTTTTTTGGCCTTATTACATTGTTTAGACTAAGGATCACTGACGAGGGTTTAGTACACACAACGTGCATGTCTGATTCATACTGTAAATTTATCAGGTTTTAAATGATGCTATTGAATTTAAAGACGTTTAACACAAACATCGTCATGATGAAAACTCATTAAGGACCTAAATTACATACTTATTAATAAATTCCATGTCCACTGGCATGGAAACAATTCTTGAAAATAAGTTGATGCGATACAGTAGTACATTGTATGAACCATGCCATTCACATAAGAATATGATAACCTACGGATCGCACTATATTATCGCGATCCAAATGTTACAAGTCTTCAAATTCAATGACAATGTCAATGACAATAGTTTATTCTCATAATAATGTACAATATATACATTGTTGAGATTATCATAATGCAAATAAACAAAGCATCATTAAAGAACAGATAAATTTGCAAAATGGACCAGAGATGCACATGTCGAGTACATAACCCTCGTCAGTGATCCTCAAAGTAGATAGAACATAATAGGAAGTGTTATACGACAATCTATCGTCTTGATTGTCGTAAAAATTATATTAATCAAGTCACCGTGTGATAATGGCGAATTAATTTCAAATGATACGTAGAAAACCCGCTATTAATTGCCCAATAACATGTATGTATATCATTTAATTAAATATGTTTTGCTATTCGTATTTGTATTTTGCTCTTTCGTATCCCTCTGTTTGTTTTGGTTTTCTGATTTCTTTCATATTTCAGTTATATTTGCCTTTTTTCTTGCTCAATTTTCTTAGTTGAACATGAAATTGAAGATATCTAAAAATATCGCAACGCAGCAAACATATACTTAGAAGATCGAATATACAACAAACGAAACATTTACACAAACGCAGTGTCGCATATGACACATATAAATTAAAGAGCTATTTGAGTTAATTCAAATCTTTATCACCGTTCGTTTTATTGCTTTGAATATATATTTTTATGCCGCATGCGAAGCATAGCCAAACTTAGGGATCACTTTGTCCGTTGTCCATCTGTCTGACACACTTGGATGTCACACCCTATAAAATGATTCCTGTGTGTCGCTATGTTTCTCAGACGACACATGCATTCCTTGGAATATTTTTTACAATATGTATAAACAACAACTAATCTATTTTCAGCAAATACTTGTAAATGACTTGTTGATGTTAAAAAATTAAACTGTTAACATGTATTTTCTCGGTGCTTTCAGTGGGTTGTCCTTGGATACAATTCTATAATGGCAGACCTATTCATGGAAGTAAAAATAGTTATTGTCCTGTGACAAATCCAGAATGTCCCCCAAGGAACCACAAAGGATACCTGTCCAATCAACTATACCTATGTATGTGACTAAAATATTATAATTCATATGAAGCATGCTACATTTATTCTGAATTTTTCATATTTTTTACCATTCATAGGAATTATATAGCGTTTTATTATCAATGTGCATTAAAGCTTTCCTTTGTAATGAGTTAAAGAAGATAATGTGAGTACATGTATTAAGTATTCTTATATCATAGTACAAACATCTATCTTTAATTCAGATCAAGCGTGTTTCTTGTACAGATCTGCAAGACTATCACAAATGTAAGTTTCCATATATATTCTTAGGAAATGATATGTTACAACAACTTTGTTTTGTAACATGAATACTAATTCATAATTCAATATTTAAGGCAAGTCGTTGAGAATCGTTTCATTTGAAAATAGAATTAAGGAACATAGTCAGTAAGTGTATCTTATAAATGTACGAGTTTCTCTGCAATTGATTTCATTATATGTTTACTATGCATTCTTGTTTTCCGTATATACAAATAATACAATCACAGGTTTTGTATTTAATACTTCATTTGTGACAAAAACAATTCGATTTTGATAAAAATAAACTCATAAAATCGTTTCAGCTTATACATTAATAACACTTTGATATAATGCAACCATTACAAAAAGTATGGCAAATTACTAATCAAAACAAATGAATTTGACCAAAAAGGTCCTTGCTGCAGCTGTTCACAGATAATGTAACGGTGCATTTTCCATATTTTACTGTTAAGACTGCAAATGCAGTTGTTCATATTTAGATAATGCTGAGATATTCAGTCAATTCCATCTTGCTTTAATATTGCGGCTAGAAAGGGAAAAGAATCACAAGATAACCTTTATTTCCATAAACTTGTGATCCCCTTTTCAAATTCCTCTTGTTCCGATTGCATGTAATATTCTATATCTATTGGAAACATATCTTTCTGTTTGCATTTGAAAATCCAATATAAGATTCTTGTCTTTTATTTCGTTTTTTTAACATGAATTCACATCTTTCATTCTACATGCATAAGACTAATTTTGTTTTGACGAATAAGTCAATCATTCTGACTACATGCAAATTCTATTCTCTTTTTCAAATTTCTGTTCTTAGCAGTACCACCTTCACAACTATAAGTCTATCAACGACCGTCAAACAGTAAACAAATTCCTCTTCAGCATCTGACAATCCTACAGATCAACCTTTTCAAATTTGGATTACAGTTGTTGTAACCTTAATTGTTCTTGTAGCTGTTGTTTTGATGATTTTAATTATTTGGAGGCGGAAAATAACAGGTAATTCAATTTTAAATATATTGTGCTTTTTAATGTCACGACAAATATGGATAATGACCATATCCCTGTATACAGCACAAAATCGATAATTCAGAAAATCAAAAACCAAAGACAAACAAAATCAGGATAAAATCATTTCTACTTACTTGATTTACATTCAGAATCAAAACATCACGATTAGGTGTGTACAAAAAGTAATAAGCCATCAAAAGTTACAAAAAATACTTAAAAAGTAGTTTTGTGAAACAGGCTATAGAAATGTTGAAATAACGGAGGCAAGGGGGGGGGGGGGGGGTCATACTGATTTTTTAAAAACATTTTGGTCCACAGTACAATTGATTAAGCCCATATATGAATGTCGGATGAATTCTCTTTAAACTGCTGGTATCAAGAATACCAATTACCAAAGGTTATCGATGTGGCTTCCTCAGGTAAAATTTGAATAAAGTTAAAAGAAATGCTTTAACATTTTCTTCATGAAGGTAACTAGTTGGAAAACTTCCGTATTAATATTATAAACACTTATTTCTTGTTGCAGTATGGAGCAGTAAAAATCGTTCCCCGTGACTTGATGTTTAGAACTGTAACTTTTTTTCCAACTCTGTCGCCTGAAAGAAGCTTTGTTTCGGCCTTTATAGATCTGACATAATAAATATTATTCAATTAATTCAATTTAAAGACGTTTAACATCTGCTAATTCGAAAACTGTCATTCCATTCAAAACTTTTATCGAAATTAAAGAAGGTTAACATCTGAGCATAATCCCTCCAAGGCTATTTGAACATATATTTTATTTGGATATGCTTCTAAATCGAACCTACAGGGAATTTGGAGCCTCGTACTCTCTGAAAAGTAAATGTTCAAATCTAAATTTAAAAAAAAAAATAAAAGAGGGCGCTACTGAAATGAATTTTGATGGCTCCCCTGGAACATCACTGATGAGAATTTGATATTCGAAATACGTTTCTGATGCAGGAAAAATTGGTTTGAAATTTTCTTCATGAAGGTATAGAGTCGGAACACTTCTGTATTATTATTAAACAGTTAACCATCCTGATCTTCAAAGAATGAATTGGTAACTGAAATTTATTCCCTCCTGCAATGAATCATTTCGCTTCCATATTATTTATCTTAAATATCTCATGACGTGGCTCTGTGTAATTAATATGACAACACAATCATAAACATAATGTAATTCTACCATTACTTCTTGTTCAGGAATGTGCAAAAAGGATGATGGATCAACACAAGAAAATGAAAAAGGTATGTATAATCTAACAGAAGTTAAATTTTATTTTTCACCTTTTCTAATATATTTCAAAGGTTTTGTCAATATTGATAAACCATTGGAGAAATTTAAAACAGACTTTTTCTGTATGAGTAATAGTGTTTGATGATGCTATTCAATTTGAAGACGTTGAACATTATATTCCAAATATAATAATTAATGATAATTATGTTACGGCTCATGTGACACAAAATCAGGAGACGCTGACTCTCCCCGGGCTCCTGGTCTTGTTTCGGAATTTTGTTCATTCCAGGGTTCGCAAATGCTCACGATTTGGCCTCGCCTTCTCGACTTTGAATTTGAATTACTGATAGGTACTTCTTTGATGTTTATACAAAGCATCTAAAACGATAATTAAAGTCGGGTTCCTATATAAGATACTCATACCGTATTCAATAGAGGTTTGAAGTGATAAAAATAACCTTTAAAAGTAAGTCAGTGTTTTGAATTTCTTCCCTGACATTGTGGCCATAGCACTTTCTATGTAAAGATAACCTTAGACAGTGCATGTATTTGATATATTTTCATTTTCTTGCGTGAACATGGATGGTGGTGCGGCTAGCAAAGAGGGGATGCTTACTCCTCCCGGGCACCTGGTCCCACCTCTAGCTTGCTAGGGGTCCGTCGATGCTTAAGTTTGTGTCTATTGTGAGTGCTGTTCAGATTTTCGTCAGAATCTTCTTTAACTCTTTTATATGAAAAAACATTTGTTAATTGTGACATTGATTTCACATAATTTTTACTTCAGCGCAATCGTTTTAAACTTGCACTCTGACTGACTCTTACGACGAATTTCAATAACAAAACCCTAAAAAAAGTTTTGAGCCGCAAATTCAAATTAAAAAAAAGAGCAAACAGAGGGTGCTTCTGAAAGACAATTTGTATTATTATTTTGTTTTTTTTATCTTTATCACGCAACATTGGCGTTTCTTTACCAATTTGCCCTTTAACTTGAATTTCAGAAGAAGGAAAGCTCATTGAAGCAAAGACGTCAGCAGAAGACACAGGTAAATGTACGACGTTTAAGATGTTTCTTTGTGATAATTACTTTTGTGGACTTTTGTTTGGGCAAAAGTAACAAGTTTACGGAAAGTACAAGCAATTCTTTGAAAAAGTATATTAACTATTATATAAGTCACTGAGGAAACCAAAAACATAAGCATGGCGTAGACATTAAATAATGATACATTAAATCTAAAGAGATGAAGAGAAGAGATAGTTGATCGATTATGCATGATAAAAAATGAAACACGGCACTTACAAAATGATATCTCTAGGTAGACGAATTAAGTAGCTTTGGTTAGGGTTAAAATCAACTGAAAACAAAAGATTCGAGTCTATCTTTAAAGACCCTAAGGTTATCAAAGAGCTTACCTACCTCCAAGAACATTATGTCATCACACCACCAAACAAAGCCTCAAATAATTACACATTTACTTGCAAAAAGTACTATTTCGCCAGTCTTGTTAAATAGTTTCCCTCCTGCAATGTATCATTTCGCTTCCATTTTCTTTATCTTTAATATCTCATGACGTGGCCCTGTGTAATTAATATGACAATAATGTTATTCTACCATTACTTCTTGTTCAGGAATGTGCAAAAAGGATGATGGATCAACACAAGAAAATGAAGAAGGTATGTATAATTTAACATAAGTGAAAATTTCGGGTCGGGTTCGTATGTAGGATACTCATACCGTATTCAATAGAGGTTTGAAGTAATTGCCCATTCCTATACTACCTCCCAAAAGAACACGCACGTACACACAAAAAGTATCAAACGTGAGAGGTATGACATTGAATTAGCAAAGCTATGAACTTGTCTATTCCATTCACCAGGAAAAGGTCATGTGAAATATTAATAAAAATAACTTTTTAAAGTAAGTCAGTGTTTTGAATATCTACCCTGACATTGTCGCCATAGCACTTTCTATGTAGAGATAACCTTAGACAGTGCATGTATTTGATATATTTTCATTTTCGTGCATGAACATGGATGTTGGTGCGGCTAGCAAATAGGGGATGCTTACTTCTCCCGGGCACCTGGTCCCACCTCTAGCTTGCTAGGGGTCAGTCGATGCTTAGTTTTGTGTCTTTTGTTGTGTCTCGGTTGCCCATTGGTTTCGTTGGTTTATGTGTAGTCCTTTGTGTTTGATGTTTGATGTGTTGTGCGTTGACGTTGCTTGTCCCTTACGCGTCTCTTTCTGTGCTTGTCTGCTTTGTGTTTTTTTGCATTTGGTGTTTTGGGGTTTTGCTGTGGGTGCAACAACCTGGTGTTGTTGGAGATCCCCTCCTTTGTCTTATGAGTGCTGTTCAGATTTTCGTCAGGATCTTCTTCAACTCTTTTATATGAAAAAACATTTGTTAATTGTGACATTGATTTCACATAATTTTTACTTCAGCGCAATCGTTTTAAACTTGCACTATGACTGACTCTGATGACGAATTTCAATAACAAAACCCTACACAAAATTTGAGCCGCAGAGGGTGCTTCTGAAAGACAATTGGTATTTTTATCTTGGTTTTTTATCTTTATCATGCAACATTGTGTTTCTTTACCAATTTGCCCTTTTACTTGAATTTCAGAAGAAGGGAAGCTCATTGGGACAATGACGCCAACAGAAGACACAGGTACATGTACGATTTTTAAGATGTTTCTTTGTGATAATTACTTTTCTGGACTTTCGTTTTGGCAAAACTGACTAGTTTATGGAAAGTACAAGCAATTCTTTGAAATCATATATTTACAACTATATCAGTCATTGATGATACCAAAAACTTAAGCATGACGTAGACATGAAATGATGATACATTAAATCTAAAGAGATAAAAAGAAGAGAGAGTTGATCGATTATGCATTACAAAAAATGAAACACGGCACTTACAAAATTATATCTCTAGGTAGACGGATTAAGTATATAGGGTTAGGGTTAAAATCAACTGAAAACAAAAGATTCGAGTCTACATTTAAAGACCCAAAGGTTATCAAAGAGCTTACCTACCTCCAAGAACATTATGTCATCACACCAGCAGACGAAGCCCCAAATAATTACCCATTTACTTGCAAAAAGTACTATTTCGCCAGTCTTGTTAAATAGTTTGGGCAAAAGTAATTATTTTACGGAAAGTACAAGCAATTCTTTGAAAACGTGTATTAACAAATATATCAGTCATTGATGAAACCAAAAACTTAAGCATGACGTAGACATGAAATGATGATACATTTAATCTAAAGAGATAAAAAGAAGAGATAGTTGATCGATTATGCATTATAAAGAATGAAACACGGCACTTACAAAATGATATCTCTAGGTAAAGGGATTAAGTAGCTATGGTTAGGGTTAAAATCACTGAAAACATAAGATTCGAGTCTATCTTTAAAGACCCTAATGTTATCAAAGAGCTTACCTACCTCTAAGAACATTATGTCACCATAACAGCAGACAGAGTCTCAGATAATTACACATTTACTTCCAAAAAGTACTATTTCGCCAGTCTTGTTAAATAGTTTTGTTTAAAACCTTGAAAACATACTTACACCCCCATACACTTTTCTGCATCTGAATAGATAATAGATAACCACAAGAAAGGAGGAGATCTCCAACAACACTAGGTTGCAGCACCCACAACAAAATCCCAAAACACCTATGCAAAAACAAAGAACAGACACCCACAGAAAGAGACGCAAAAGGGACAAGGAACACCAACTCACAACGTAGAAACATGAAACATAAAAGACTACACATAAACCAACGAGACCAATGGGCAACCGGTGCCGACTTGGGACGGCCATATGCCACGTAAATAGCAGAAAGTGTGGTTATCCTGGATTACGTGCGCACAACCCTCATCTTGGATTACGTGCGCACAACCCTCATCCTGGATTACGTGCGCATAACCCAGCACTATTCGGATTTTGTAAATGGATATAAAAAGAGGACGTGTGTAATACAGTCCGTGCTCTGCCGGCTGTAGCGAGCTCATATATGTTATCACCTGAGGAGTCCGACTGACATTCAGAGAGGACAGGTGGTCGAGGCCCTGTCTTCTCTAAGGAGGTTTGGACATGGCCCGTCATGGAGTCCCGTCGTGACAGTCAGTCAGAGTGCAAGTCGTAAGAATGCGCTCGCACAAGACTGTATATTGGTCAAGTACCAAGCTTAGTGTCCGTCTAGTGACATTAGGATCATATCCACGGTATAAAAGGCGTTTGATGACTCTGACGCATTTTCGATAAATATGCTGTCTACCTTTGATCCTTCTTATTTCGTTAAATATGTCACCATCAAATGCAGGTGAAATACCTAAAGTATTATACTCCGTTGCTTGTATGGGTCCGAATTTCAATAGAAGTTGATAATAATTTTTGTTAAATTTCCTGAAAGTCTTTACTAGTTTGTGAAAGCGAAAACCTAGAACTAAAAGTTTCTTTGTAATTTGTAGATTTCTATTATGAAAATCCAAAACATCAGTACATGCTCTAGCATACCGGGTGAGCTGTGAAATGTAGATACCTTATGACGGTAATCTAGGGACATCACCGTCAAGCCAGGGGAAATTTTTTATGTTGAATCCAAAATCATCTCCTTTGTCATATACACTTGTATGAATTTCTCCATTGACAATTTTGATATGTAGGTCCAAAAATGGTGTTTCTGTGTTTGTAAAGTTTCCCTTGTTTAGAGTCAATTCTTGTGGATAAATAACATTTTTATATTTTTCAAAAACAGGATTATCGATAGTAAGAATATCATCCAGGTACCTAAAGTACCAATGAAGCATTTCACATCATCATGTTTTCTTTGCTTTTGAAGATTTTGAATAAATTCTTTTTCATATGTGTATAGAAATAAATCTGCAACAAGAGGCGCACAATTTGTACCCACAGGAATCCCGAAAACCTGCTTGTAGAGATTCTCACCAAATCTTTCATAAATGTTGTCCAAGAGGAAGGACAAGGCACTACACAGGTCGCTACATGTATATGATTGGTATGATTTGTATTCTGTAGCGGAAAAAAACACTTCGATTCAGATGTACAAATATAAGTTTTTTCCTCTCGATTATAGATTGTAGCACCATTTAATGAGTTTTGACAATTGATCATTAATCTTGTCGTGAGGAAGCGTGGTGTGCATATTTGAAAAATCGTATGAAGAAATCGTTGTGGCTTGAAAATTTCTAGATTTCATATTGTCAATCACATCCCCTGAATTTTTAAAAGACCAAAATAAAGGGGTAGGGGCAAAAGTGACCATTTTAGGCCCCCATCAAAAAAATTTAAAAGGTTCTATTTTCTTATTTATTATGCTTCTTCTAAACAAAAAATGACAAATTTCATGTGATTTTTCGAAAACCTAGCCTTTTAGGGCAAAATGATTTAAAGTAGAGCACTATGTTTTTACATCAGAAATTCAGCTTTTTAGCAAGGGACACACATACCTACAGTTGTAATCCCTAGAGCTAGGACGTGTAACAGGTTCATACTCATCTGGGACATTCCTTTTCATATTCTGATTGTACATGGAAAGTATAACTTTGTTACATGCACTTGCTCTATACATACTATTAACTATTATGTTAAAATCTGGTTGTTATTATTTTACCACTAATTTCCATAGTAGTGGGCAATTTTGGCGGGAAATAACACTCATATTGGTTGATTATATCTATTTTCAATTCAGTTTCAATAAACGACAACATCTCTACTCTTATTTGAAAGATAAAAAATAATATGAAAACAAATGTTGACAATAGCAAAAAAAAAAAAAAAAAAAAAAAAAAAAAAAAATGAGGCCAAAAACGGCAGATTTTGACCCTACCCCTTTACATCATTCCTGTTAAGAACAGTTTCAAAATATTTTGCAACGTGTTCCTTTACCGCCGTGAGGGCTGACGTCAGATTTCTAGACAAACTTTTAGTCGAGCAGTTACTAGAATTAGCAATGTATCTAAATTTGTAAGGAGATTTGTGCAGTTTTGGTATGCAGTATATTGTAGGAAGATCCAATTTAGAAATAGGGATATTGAATGAAGACATTTCACTGCTATGTTTGCTCAAAATGTTAGGGACACTTTCATTGCTTTTGAATATAAGTATTTACAGACGAAAGTTCCGAAACTAAAGTTGATATATAGTAACGTTTCCATATGATTATGTTGTTGTTGGCTGCTTTATCGGCAGGAGCGAAGACAAATTTTTCATGTAAATTACGTAATTTTGATTTGAAATATCTTTCAGATCTAGAACTTGGATTTTCAAAAATATGAGGATTTTTGTGGAAGTTGTCTATTCGAAGTTCAGTAATGCCCAAAATGAGGTTTTCCCAGTCATTCAGAGAATACGATTCGACTCCTTCCGATTTATACCATCGTTTGGTATAGTTATCTAAGGCTTCCATTAGTACTTCGCGACATTTAATAAAATCTATCTTGGATGGGATTCTATACTTACGTCCTTTTTTTAGAAGACCACGGAGCTGCCAGTCTTGGATAATTGAAAAGTCACCTGTAATAATATGACCAGCTGGTTTATATAGATATTCAGACGTTACATGCGCACATTCTCAAGAAGCAGGACATGATTCAAGTATTTTAGGATCTGATGTAAATTGTTGTAGTTAAAAACGAAATTTCGAATAGGTCTCTTATATTTGTAACAAATAAGAGGATCTTCTACATTTTCAAAATATTGAGGAATAGCACTTTGTACACGATGATCCCGAAAAATATTAGAGATGTTAAGAAGATCGAATCCTTTGTTCATAAATGAAATTTTTATGAATCGTTTTTTAGGTGGATAAAGTTTATTCTGTGCGAATGCAACAATGGTATTTAGTCTGAATCAATCAGTACTTCTTAAGAATGCAACCAGTGCTTCATCCAAGATAGATTTCAACTGAACTGCTGGAAATGATGAGAGAGCATGAAGCAGTTCATATCTGCCGACGTTGCGTGAAATGATCAGAAGATCGTTGTGGGTACGGTGTAATCTAGATCTTATTCTGAGTTTTCGGTTTCGTCGTCTTCCGTGAGACCTATGATTTCGTCTAGCGTTTGGGCGGATTGAAAATATATTAATATTAGTTGACGTCGAGGAAATGTTTCCTAGTCCATAAATTAGATCGTTTAAACCACAAATCAGCTCTACCTTCCTTTGGCTTCGACACAAGCAATTTATATTTTCTATACTTATACTGCATACCTAAAATACAAAAGAATCCATACAAACACCGTTTCATCGCTGGTTCCTCAAAATATTCTACCAAATCTGTATCAATCTTACTCACCAAAGTTTTATCTGACAAATCTGGACTTCAAGAATATTTTTCGACAGTATATTGCCGTAGCGGTGTCAATCAAATGTTGATTTTAAAGAATTCGAAGGAACTTAAGAACATCTTAAAGTAAAGTCCACTCGATCAAAGCCTTTGATTTGTCGACACTTTACAATCCCACATTCTAAATTGAAAGAAAGACACGCAGAACTTATAAGTAAAGCGTTTACAAGCAAGAACGGCAATTCCAAATTCGAATTCATTGTTGTTAACTTTGACAAAACCTACTTTGTAAAAGGAAAGTCCGATTCTGAAAATAAGTACACTGAAACAGATATAATTCAGATGTTAAACTTCCTGATCGACAATATTTTTGTGGTGTTCGGAGACAAGGTCTTCCAGCATATTGTCGGAATTTCAATTAAATCAAAAATTATTTATGACAATTGGTTGCCATGGCAACAGAATTTAAAAATCCAAAATCTTCCTCTCACAGATGAATTTTCATATTTTTGTTGGTACATAGAGACCTTACATCAAGCAGTAACGGCAATCCATCATGAAACAAATGCAAGTTCATACGACAAATGTAGAGTTATGTACACACTGGAAACACCTTTGACGGTTATTTGGATGACGTAGGCTTGCCTATTTTTTTTTTTTTTCATGTGAGATGGAACATGTATCAAATAAGCCGCGTCAAGAGAAGAGAAATGGAACATAAACTATTTAAAGGCAGAAATATGTTACAAGCAAGCAGAAGATGCTTACTCTTCCTGGGCACCTGGTCTCACTCCCATATCGGGAGTTCGCTTCTTTTCATATGGTGGAGGTTTTTGTTTGTTTGCTTTGGTTCCTGTTTTATCTTGATTTTGTATGCCTTCGGTTTCTGATTTTCTGAATTTTCGATTTTGTGTTGTATACAGGTATATGGTCACTATCCATATTTGTCATAGTAGTGGCTAGGCAATAGAAAAATCGAGAGCTAAGAAACCGCGACCTTAAATCAAAATTTTACGATTAATTAGCCGCAACTACTGTGTATGTGTATTTCTCGTCGTTTCACATGTATGTATATAGATTTCTAAAACACTATGTAAGCACCAAAAAGTTTTAGAAAATGTTCTCCGATTTTCAAGAAATTTCAAATATAGATAGGGATAAAAGTAAGAATTAATAAAATCATCAACGTATCGATGCCTAGTGACTTGGTTGTTATGGTAATCAGCTCACAATTTATCAAAATATGAAAATTAAAGAAATGTAAAGCCTTACTTTGTCTCATTCAAATGGTTCATAATTTCAATCCTTATCAAATTCATAAAAAGAAGCAACTCAGTCACATTTGTTATATTTTCAGATTTTGTTTATAAATATGATTACCATGGCAATAAATATTGCTAACTATGAAAAAAATTAAGGTATCAGAATTAATTTTCTGTTTTTCCATTGCTTTGAGTTAAAACATTAACATTTTAACTAATGATTTCAAAGAAATTGAAATATACACTAAAATAAGTAGGTTACAAAATACCTGAATTCCAGTAGCAAGCGTTCCCATGGCTTAAAATATTGATGAATCTGACTTTCGGAGTTTGAAAAATCAAAATATCCACTTCATTGCTTAAATGTGATAGCATCTAACTGTAACATATAATGCTCTTCAATATAAAAGGTGGGGTAAATGTTACCGTGCCAACCATTTTTAAAAACGTTGAATAAAAATTCAAACGTTGTCAAAATCATAATATTCATTCCATAACATATTACTCAATCTACAGAAATTATTTCTCTTATGAAGTTAAAAGAGACAACCGGTACCGACTTTGGACGGCCATTTGTCACGCAAGTAGGAAATGGTGTGGTTATCCTGGATTATGTGCGCACAACCCTCTCACTTCTAAATTACCCAGAGGTCTCGAAGAACGTACAATTGTGGTGTAAAATAACCTCCTCACTGTAAGATGACCTCACACATACAAGTTAAGTGTTAATTCATGCGGATAAATTTCATTCTTATATAATTCAAAAGCAGGAAGTCAATAGTTATAATATAATCTAGATACCTAGAAGTATTATTGAAACATTTCATATCATCAAATTTTCTTTGCTTTTCAAGATTTTGTATAAATTCTTTTTCATAAGTGTATAAAAATAAATCTGCAACAAGAGGCGCACAGATAGTACATTTTTTGTACCCATAGGAATTCCTACAACTTGCTTGTATAGATCCTCACCAAATCGAACATAAATATTGTCCAAGAGGAAGGACAAGGCATTACACAGGTCACTACATTTCAGTACAAGAAACCCTTCGTTTCAGACGTACAAATGTAAATTTTCCGCTCTCGATCAAAACACCATTTAATGAGATAAGATACACTATCAAAAATGCGTCAGAATCATCAAACGCCTTTTATACCGTGGATATGATTATAATGTCACAAGACGGACACTAGGCTTGGTACTTGACCAATCTACAGTCTTGTACAAGCGCATTCTGACTGACTGTGACGACGGGTCTCCATAACGGGCCCTGTCCAAACCTCTTTAGAGAAGACAGGGCCCCCACCACCTGTCCTCTCTGAATG
Organism: Pinctada fucata; assembly: GCA_028142955.1. NCBI lineage: Eukaryota > Metazoa > Mollusca > Bivalvia > Pterioida > Pteriidae > Pinctada > Pinctada fucata. The sequence continues at coordinate 48,932,001 of AP027112.1, read as the reverse complement.
TCAGTCGGACTCCTCGGGTGATAAAATACATGAGCTCGCGGCGGCAGAGCACGGATTATGTTACGTACGCCCTCTTTTTATATCCATTTACATATTTATCTGTGTTGCTTGGGCCCCTGCGTTTTGCGGTCTTGTTTGTATGTGGTCATCTGACCGTGAGGAAGTTGTTTTACACCACAATTGTACGTTGAAACTTCTTAGATAGCTCTGGGTAATTGGAAAAGTGGGAGGGTTGTGCGCACGTAATCCAGGATAACCACAACTATCTCCGTCCTAAGTCGGCACCGCTTGCCCATTTGTCTCGTTTGTTTATGTGTAGCCCTTTGTGTTTGATGTTTCTGTGTTGTACGTTGACGTTCCTTCTCCCTTATGCGTCTCTTTCTGTGCTTGTCTGCTTTTTGTTTTTGCATCGAGTGTTTTGGGGTTTTGCTGTGGATGCTGCAACCTGGTGTTGTTGGATATCCCCTCCTTTGTTTCGTATAATTATCTAATGCTTCCGTAAGTACCTCACGTCATTTGACAAAACCTATCTTGGATGGGATTATATACTTAGGTCCTTTTTTAAGAAGACCACGGAGCTTTCTGTCTTGGATAATTGAAAAATCGCCTGTAACAATATGACCAGCTGGTTTGTAGAGATATTTTGAAATTGCACATTCTCAAGAAGCAGGACACGATTCAAGTATGTCAGGATCCGATGTAACTTTATTAAAGTTAAAAACAAAGTTTCGAATAGGTTTCTTGTACTTATAACAAATACGAGGTGGTTCTAAATTTTCAAAATATTGAAGAATGGTACTTTGTGCGTGATGATCCCGAAAAATATTAGAGATGTTTAGAAGATCAAAACCTTTGTTAATAAACGGGATTTTTATTAATCATCTTATAGGGGAGGTGTTTTTCACATTAGGATAAAGTTTATACTGTGCGAATGAGACAATGATTTTAAGTTTGAATCAGTCAGTGTTTCTTAAGAATGCAACCTCTACTTCATCCAAGATAGATTTCAAGTGCATAACTTGTATTGACGACAGAGCATGTAACAGATCATGTCTGCCGCCATTGCGTGCTATAATAAGTAAATCGTTGAGAGAGCGGTAGATTCTTGATCGATTCCTTTGTTCTCAGTTTCGTCTTTTCTCGTGCGACCTAGAAGTCATCTTTGCTTGAACTGATCAGACTAAGGATTTATAAACAGACCTTGTTAAAAACGGGATCGATCTAAGCTCATATATCTTTCCTAATTGATTCATTTTTTTTAATTTCAAGCCATTTTAATTTTGTCGTCTTTCGTGAGTCGTTTCGTCCTTATTTTTGTGGTTGTTATTGGTGGGTCGTTTCGCCCTCATTTGATAATTACGCTATAATAATAGGCTTGTGTTGTGCCATCAATATTTGTTTATTGGCGGCTTTATTGGCTTGTTGTTGCTTATAGACATGACATTTCGTAGGATCTGTTTTGTTTTAAAATATAAGGGGGGTTGAATGTACAATCATTATGAAATGAATGTTTCTGTATCGGTGTCTTTTCTTTCTATGAGTAAAAAATAAGATGTAAATCTGTTTGTCCGAAGCTATACCTGCAAATTATACATATTATGATAAATTAATTAAATGTATGCAAATATGTGTTAATTAATCAAGACGAAAATGTGCGTAAGAAAATCAAATAAACGAATGAAGAAACATTGTAGATGAACAAATGAGAATAAAAGAAAGAAACATAGAGTTTAAAAACCAAATTGATAAAATTAGAAATATATAAATAGATCAAGATATTACGTATAGAGGGGCGAATCAAAAAATCTTCTTATTCAGAACAGAAGGGCGAAACGACCCATCGTTTAGAGAAAGTGTTCTTTTAAAGAGCCAATCCGGCATAAAACCATGCAAAATGATCCAAATGAACTTGTAGCCATTTTTTGGCATATTACATTGTTTAGATTTAAGATCACAGATCAGGGTTAAGTACCCGAAACGTGCATGTCTGGTCCACGTTGCCAATTTATCTGTTCTTAAATGATGCTATCTTATTTGAAGACGTTTACATTTATACCACTTAGTGGGTGTCACTGCTGGTGGACCAGGAGTCCCTGAGGGCACATGTAGCCAAGTTCGATCAATTTCGGTCGGTCATTTCTTCAACGCATTCTAAATTTCTGTTTTCAAAATTCCTTGAAATTTCTAAAAAGTGGGTCCTGTAGCATCATATCCCACCCATCCTGCTACGTCTTTCGGTACGCTTTTTCGACATAGTAACTTTCATACTTTTTGGGCATATTACATTGTTTAGATCTGAGGATCACTGACGAGGGTTAAGTACCCGAAACGTGCATGTCTGGTCCATGTTGCCAATTTATCTGTTCTTAAATGATGCTATTCAATTTGAAGACGTTTACATTGTAACTTTCATACTTTTTTGGCAAATTACATTGTTTAGATTTAAGATCACTGATGAGGGTTAAGTACCCGAAACGTGCATGTCTGGTCCACATTGCCGATTTATCTGTTCTTAAATGATGCTATTCAATTTGAAGACGTTAACATTTATACCACTTGGTGAGTGTCACTGCTGGTGGACCAGAAGTCCCCGAGAGCATATGTAGCCAAGTTCGATCAATTTCGGTTGATCGTTTCTTCAACGCATTCTAAAATTTCTGTTATCAAAATTTCTGGAAATTTCTAAAACGTGGGTCCTGTAGCATCATATCCCATCCATCCTGCTACGTCTTTCGGTACGCTTTTTCGACATAGTAACTTTCATACTTTTTTGGGCATATTACATTGTTAAGATTTGAGGATCACTGACGAGGGTTAAGTACCCGAAACGTGCATGTCTGGTCCATGTTGCCAATTTATCTGTTCTGAAATGATGCTATTCAATTTGAAGACGTTTACATTTATACCACTTGGTGAGTGTCACTGCTTGTGGACCAGGAGTCCCCGAGGGCACATGTAGCCAAGTTCGATCAATTTCGGTTGACCGTTTCTTCAACGCATTCTAAAATTTCTGTTATCAAAATTTCTGGATTTTAAGTTATTCTAATAGATAAATGACCAGGAATAATTCTGTCAAATATTTTCGTTCAAATGTCCATGGTTACAGAGATATGCCACCCCATCATTTTTCCCGCCAACTTTACAAAAAGGACATAGAAATATCCCTATTTTCGCTGATATACTTCTCTAAAATTCAAAGTATAAATGAAATCGGACTAAATATTGCTATTGATATATTGTAATATAACATGTTATTCTATCTTAGAATAATACTATGTGTGAAAAAAAAATTCCAAAAGACAGCAATAACGTAACTTGAAAAGAGGTAAAAAATCAGCTCAGTAAGAAAACGACGTTTCAGACGTTTTTCACGCACTAATATCTGTAAGACAAGTGTGATTTTTTTTTCAAATTTCATCTTTCAACTCTTTGCTTTAATCCTATAATTATATCAAAAATCTGCCGATGCCAAACAATTACGTATCGAGATATAGACAATTAAAATATGCATTAAAAATCAGCTTGATGAGAAAACGACGTTTTAGACGTTTTTCACGCGCCAATATCTGCTGGAAGAGAAGTTTGATTTTTTTCAAATTTCATCTTTTTACTCTTTGCTTTAATCTCATAAATATCTAAAAAATTCACTGATGCCAAATGATTATGTTTTGAGATATAGACATTTAAAATATGCATCAAAAGTAATATTTGCGTTGTAAAAATGCGAACGAAAAAAAAAAAGACGTAAATAGCTTTTTTTTTTATTTAAAAAAGCCTGTCAGATGAGTTTGAACATACTGCTTTAACATACATTTACATGTATTAAATACAGAAATATAGTTTAATTCAAAAATAGAAATCAATGAGTGTAAACTTCATAAGAAGTAGAAATACATGCCGTGAAATGTCTATTTCAAAGATCAACATTTAGCGTTAATTGTCTTTGTGACGTTTTGGGGAATTTTTTAAATATCAATATGATAAAAAAACCAAACAAACCAATAATAACATAACTTGCAACAATGACCCTGAAGTATGACAGGAGTCGTCCACTCTGTTGAGAAGAGGGGTTTCTTTTCGTTATAACTGAATTATACAGTTAGATCTATATATACATACATGTATAATAATAAGATATTCGTATTTGCGCCATCTTTAAACACTGGTGTTAAACTGATGATAGTAACTTTAGTTACCATCATCCCAAGATGGCGGACGCAAAAATAGGCACAATCGATTTTTCCAAATATTGTCTTTTATGTGATGTATAACAAAAAGTTGAAGCGGCCAAATTGAAGAGAATTGATATAAAATTCCAATTGTACCATTATAGTTTATTGTTTCAACGTTTTATTCGAGAAAATGCCAGGTTTAAAAATCGTTATCGATGATGATAGTAACGCAAAAATGCCTGACAACGCATGATGATAGTAACTTAAAATGAAAATGATACTAACTCGATGAGCAGCAATGTTGAAATGGCCTTTTGTGATAGAATTAATTGATTTATTTATCTTTTAAGCCTGAAGTTAGCTACATGGCATCTACTTGTAAATCGTATAACACTTTATCTTAAAATTCTGAACTAATATGTCGTTACTAAGGCATTGAAATTTCAGTTATGTATGAATTATACAATTTTACATATATTTCGAACATCGCCTTTCAACAAAGAAATTGTGAAAATTGAATTCATGTATGTTACGACGTTACGAGATTTGTTGACGTCTTGCTGCAAAACTGATGTTCATTCTTTCCGCCATGTACATGTACGTCGCAAGAGCTGTAGTCGTACATTGTGTAATGCTGTCCCGAATCAAGCAGCTGATGGCCATGTTAAAGAATTTTTTTCAAATTCGGGTGTGATCGTAATATAAAATGTATCATCGGGCTATTCGTAAGGCCATCTTGAACCATCGTATGACCGCCGGCTTGGTTTGTCGTGAACAACTTCGGGAGTGCTGTCAAAATCTTTGGCATGCCAAAAAATTCCCGATGGCACTCCTGAAGGACCATCTTCGAATCAGGTTCGTGTAATCATCTTACATGTCAACTGCTACGCAAAGGTCACTGATAACTGAACCCGTTGTCTATTTGTCCGTCTGGTAGTCACATTTTCACATAAAGAACTGTAATGATTTGCCTTGTAAAATCAAACATTCAAAGATGGTCGAACATGATAAGAATCATGCTACAAAGACAGTGCAATTCAGATATTCGATAATATATATTTTAGTTGCTAATTTTTTGGTATTTTTTTTTATTTTTCTGAGACAGAAATAATAAAAGGCGGAGGATGAAACCATTGCTACCGTGCTACTGATTAAACAAGAGTTTACATCCAAAACGTGATGCATTCCTGGTTATAATCCGATGCATCGCATTCTAGATACGACGTCGTGAAGCAATCGAATATCCTTCGGTAATACATCGTTAGCCTTCGTATGACATTCAGATAAGTTTTAAGATAAAATTCGTCCCGTCGTGTTGTCATCGGGAGCGGTTCGGATACAATCGTATAGTCATCTTTTAGCATCGTGTAATCATCTTTTAGCATCGTAAAAAACATCGGTTGCTGAGCGGATCTTAATCATATTCGGGAGTAACTTCGCACGAAATTGGGACAGTGTGAAGCCTACATAAGAGAAGAACAAAAATAATAACTAATCATTTTGAGAGATTATAAACAGATAACGGCAGTTGACAAAATAAGTTTTCATGAGAAATTTGTAATTTTAGCAGAATTTTGTTTAAAAGTAACGCGTGACTGCAGAGATTTAGATGATAGCTAGAATATATCATGCCCTCCTCTTATTCTGACTTCGTGATATACTAGTACATATTAATAAGATTAAATATAAAATTCCAATTGAATACCTTGTACTGGAGTAATGGGGTAATCAACGATTTTGATGACTTCTAAAACAAATTCGAGGGGGGAGGGGGTTGACGTTTCAATTTTACATGTATTCTATTTATCACTGCTATACAGTTATCCAGTAATCATACATAGGCGGATCCAGACTTTTTTAAAGGGAAATTGAATGTTCAAAATTCGAAATTACCTCAAATTTCCTGTCAATTTTTAAAAATTTACATGTAAAACTGGAAGCGCGGCTATCCGAAAATTTTCAAAATTAATATCTTATTTCAGTCCTTGGAGGAGATTAAGATAATTTAATTGCGTATATCAGCGAATACAGGATTGTATTTTGCCTGTCTAGGGAATGTAATAAATTATTTTTTTCCAACAAACATTGTCCAAAAAAATTCTACATAATTCACAACCCCTTTTAAGAAAACAGCTTTTTAGATAGCTTCAAATATATACTAGTATGTACCATGTCTTTCAAATTATAAACGATTCAGTGCTAACCAAAAGGGAAACGATCTCTCTCTCTCTCTCTCTCTCTCTCTCTCTCTCTCTCTCTCTCTCTCATCCATCAGCTTACTGTAAAAAAAAAACGGGGAAAAATAATATGTCTCAAACGATATAGATGTAGTAAACTCGGTTATTTAAAAAAATGAATATTTATTATCATTTTAAAATGAAGGAACCATAATTATTTCAGGTCTTTTTGGAATGGAGTTATAAAGGGTTCATACCATAAGTGAGTTTCGGTATATAGATACTATTTCTTTACTTCTATCAGTTTGTGGCCTCATCTGATTGTCTATTTTGCCGGCCACAGTTGGGTGTGTAAAGTTAAAATAAATCCTTGTTAACAAAGAACAATTAAAAAAAAAATGCTACCTTTCTAACTTCTAAAATGAATGGCTTTCAACAGCGCTTATTACATATAGTGAATAAAAAAGAAATAACAAATACATTGTATATCAATATACATGTATTGATCAACTTTGTCTTCTTCCGGAAACGTAAGACACGGATTGTCCGTTTAAAACCTAACAAATATAAAACGACGTAAATTTCCGTATGAGAGAAAAGTTCGTTTTGTGGGATTATTCATCATTTATTTTTGTAGTTTTACATGGTCAAAGAACACAGGTATTATGACAACTGAAGAATTTCAATGCTTAATATTCATCTTAGTATGGATGCTTCATATACATCCAAATTGGTGACCATACAAATGTATGAGGCGTGTTTACTGTAAACAACTTTGAGCAACCTTGGATAAATAACGATGTATCTGCATATGCAGTATTGACTACGTGTACATGGTGACATTCCAGTGTTGGATCAAGAGAAGTGACTTCAAAAGGTCGTTTTCTACTGCAGAATTATGTGTGGCAGTCATTAAAGTGAATTTACGTGAAAAGGAAATATCTTGCATGTCTGATTCTTAGTACCTTATTGATAAAATGTCCCTTTTGGATTTTTGAGGATGCGTTACTATCATGACAAATATGGAAAATGACCATATCCCTGTCTACAGTACAAAATCGATAATTCAGAAAATCAGAAACCGAAGGCATACAAAATCAGGATAAAACAGGAACCAAAGCAAACAAAATCAAAAACCTCCACCATATGAAAAGAAGCGAACTCCCGATATGAGAGTGAGACCAGGTGCCCAGGAAGAGTAAGCATCTCCTGCTTGCATGCAACACCCGTCGCTTCAATTCGGTAGAACTGTCACATCCGGTTACTTCCATTTCGGAAGATATAGAGTACAATCTTTGGTTGGATGGTTCAAATGGTCTATGACAGAATATCATCCACCATTCTGGATAGTGAGACATCATAGTGTATGACGAGTTCCCCATATCGACCGTAGAACTTCCTCAGTGACGATGTTAGTCGGTCACAAACATATCCCTGACTGAGAAGCTTATCTGAAAGACGCCTAGCTCTCAGAACAAAATCCGTATATTTGGTACTTGCTCTGGCATAGCGTATCAACTGAGATATGAACACGCCATAAGCAGGCGATGAAGGGATGTTGCTACTCAGAAAAGGAAAGTTCGTAATGCTGAAATTGAAGTCGTCACGTTTGTCATAGAGTGAGGTGTTCATGTGACCATCAGTGTCGTAGGACAACATTATGTCCAAATAGGATGCTGAATTATTTGTCTCTGTAGTTTCTTTGACTTCAAGCTCCGAAGGATAGATACTGCTCAGGTAATCCGCGAATTTTGGATTATTGATGGACAACACATCGTCTATGTATCTGTAAGTGAAGTTGAAGTCAGAAGCTAAGTATCTTTTATCTCATGAATTTCGAGAGCTTTGACTTACTATCATAAGGAATTTGCGTTACTATCGTCTTGGCAAAAAATTTCGCTGCCTATTTTATGCTCTAAATAGAAAGATAATAGTTTTATGAAGGTTTTCCTATAATAATACTTTATATATGTACATGTCCATCGCTTCAGATTGTTAATATACACTAGAATAGGTGAAATTAAAGGGGAAATCGTTTCTGCCTGTTTTTGTGTCCGCCATCTTCGGATGATAGTAGCTAAAGTTACTATCATCGGTTTAACACCAGTGTATAAAGCCAGAAAGCGCTGTTTTAGCATCAAGGCGAACGACATCGTTTGCGTCACGGGGACCACCGTCTGACCGGTTTTGCCGCCATTAATTCATAAAGTCCTTTACCAAGTAAGTGCGTTGAATGTACTTGTAAATCACTTACAACGTGCGTATATTGCTTTTTGGTGAATCCATAGAACGCACTGATCGAGACCGCACGCAGCGAAAGTTCTGCATGTTTTTGTGACTAACCCAAATCCGCATGGAGGCGAACTGATGTAATGTAACGCACCTACCGCGTACGGAATCCCAAAGATTGCACATGTAGAAATACGCATACATCTTGAAGCCACAGCTGATTTGATCATGTCTTTTCACACACAGGTCTTTGTTCAAAATTTTGTAATCGAATAAATTATCTCTTTTTTCCCGTCTCCGTATCATTCCTCCTCAACATTATTTGTTTCTTCACATCATTTCTTCGTTTCTTTTCATATACAGAACACAAACGAACAATGTAAGAATTACGCTTTTGCAGAAAAGAATATAATTTATATGCAATGAAATTATACATCTCTTTGATCTTTGAAAGGCGTATAATGTATACATGTAGATCTACGCCCTTAGATTACCCCAGGAGTTTTTCTAATTCTTTTCCGTATAATTTTCTTTTCGGAGGGGAGGGGGGGATTTCTTTTTTTGTTTTTTTTTGTTTTTGTTTTTTTTTTCCATTTCGTTTCGCTTTGTGTTTTGTTTTGTTTTCTCATTTTGTTTTGAAAGATGGAGTTCCATGAACTCCTTTTTTTCTTTACAATAAAAGTATTTTCTATAGAACAAAGACCGCTCTGCTTTTGTACAAGATATATCAACACTTCGAAAGAGAAATACCTTTTATGAAGAATAAACTACGAATATTAGGCTTTTCAAAATAAAACGCAAGAGTACATTGAAAAACGATCTTCAAATCGATGTTTTATTGCAACGTCGCCGCTAGCTTGTTTGTTTTGCGGGCTGAAATCATGACGTCACAATAGCGTTAACAATCGAAACAATAGCGTCACGTGATATGTGATACAGCTGTCACGTGATATGTGATACAGCAGTAGCTCACATGGCTGTATTTCATGGGCCTACTCTGTAACACATACGCGGGTATGAGAGAAAAAAGACGTAATATCAGTAACTGCTGGTAAACAAAGCCCAGCGTAAAATGAACAAGGTATGACGTCACACATAACAATCAACAATGAGTAAAGCGCCAAAACGACGTTACATCAAAGCGCTAAATCTGCGTACCGTTATCGAACGTAAATAAGTAAGAAAAGAGTTCATTTAAGTTGTACCGTTAATAAAATTATAAGATTTATGATTAACAAATGAAATTCAGGAGGTTAGAGAATGGCACGTCCCCCACCGCCGTCCTTTCTAACATCTATAAAACTAGTAAGTAATATCTAATAAAGTGACAAGATACATGTATGTACTATGAATATGAAAACTAGACTAGATCCAAACAGAAAAACGATAATAGAACACACAAATAAATTCAGATTGCATATCAAAATCAAATCTTATTCAAGGATGAAAATATGGTTATTTTAATGTTGTTTCTGAGCCCTGTTAATGGCGTCATGCCATACAAACATAATGGGCCAATTACTATAAAACGGGACAAATATGAATTTTAAAATATTTTTTTTTTCTCGAATGTTTTTCATCATAGATTACAGAAATATACATACACATGTAAAACTTTGACCACCCTTTTGGACGATTCTTAAGATTTTGCATGGTTTTATGCCGGTTTTATACCTGTATCAACACAAAACGGAAGTACGCACTTAACAACGTCATAAGCAACGTCGTTAGCAACACGATTTCAAAGCTGCAAAAAAAGATTGAAAAGTGACGGAATAAAATGATGAGTAATCAATGTAATTTTTTTTTGTTGATCGAGGTATCAACACCAAAAGCCGAGAGAAAACTTATGCATCTTGCGTTATTGACAGTTTAATCCCTGCGAGACCAAATGTAACTGTAAACGATCCCCTCCTTCGTTTTAAACAGCACAACTAGAGTTAGGTCTTTATATATCATTAGAATACTTTCATAATAAACTGTAAAACGAATAACATTTCATTTGCAGGTCATGACATTTCTTATTCAACATCGTCGAAACATGAAACAAGAATCAATGAAAGGAATTCAACAAATAATCGACATAGTCAACAACAACAGGAGATATTTGATGAGAAATGGGTACATAGTGTATTCCGAAGTATCCTAGATATATCAGACGGCATTGTATCTTATGAACAATTGGAGATGCATTTTGAAAAGAAGGAGGATTGTTCAAATATTGTTGATAATCTTGAAAATATACTGAGGGGAAATAGAAAACTGTTTCGTCTTTTAGAAGATGAAAGTATTTGCTTCGTAATAGCATATATATCTGATGCTGACATATGTGAGAATTACAATCAATCAGAAGCAAGAAAATGTATATCAAGCTGTACAAAATTCCATGTATGTTCGTCTTATGTAAAAGGTTTGTGTAGGAAACAGGAGTGTACACTTTCCCATGCATACGGAGATGAGCATAACATGAAAGTTAAAGACAGACTGCGTTTAAGCAGTTATTCAGACATTGATATTAATAAGATCCTTCTTAATTGTTATCCAAAAATATGCTCCATCGCAGATTGTGATAAAGAAATGGATTGCCCATTTTTGCATATTTGTAGTGAGTTCTGCTTTGGAACATGTGAAGACGGAAATCGATGTCAATTTCAACACTCTTTTGAGACTAGGCATAATTCCTGGATACTTAAGTCATATAGTATTTTAGGATATACACATTGGAGTGGATCGCCAATACCAAGGAAATTTACAATTGCCAAATAAAACTTACAAAATCGGAATTATTAAGAAATATCATTTAAAGTCAATCGCATATGGACCAATTCAAGGCATCAGACCTAATCTTTTTCGACAGACAGGTGTATTCTAATATTCACGTCAAAGGAGAAGAATTAATATAAGCTTTAAGCTTGTTTTCAAATCCTATAACTCATTATTGTATTGTAAAAGTTAATATTGCACTATAGAATGAAATAACTACAGTTTAAACCAAAGGAGGTTGTAAGTATGGCGTCGCAGTAAGGGGAGAGGGTGCTGCCTTGATAGAATTAAGGCGATGTTGCTGTGCGGAGTATACAGACAAGTCTAACTGTAACAAGTACATGTACATATATTAAGTACGATTCATGTCTATGTTAAATGTCTTGAGCGGTTCATATATTGGTAAACTTGTCAATAAAAATATTTGCTTTTCTTTTACGTATTTTGGCCGGCCATGTCAACATTTATGTTTTCTTGTATCTTTTTTGCGTACGTCCCAATTCACATCATTCTACATTTCTTGTTTTTTTTTTCTTGTTTAGCATTCTTGTTGAATATTCATGTTAATCGAAATGAAATATTTGAGATAACTTTAACCATAACTGTTATGAATATATACTGAATTATAAGATATAAAATAATGAACTGAATTAATAAAGGTAGGATGTAATTATCATATCGGAGATATGTGCACATTTGTTTCTTTGCATTAATGTGTGTATTTGTTTGTCTTATACCACAATTGTACGTTCTACTAGACCTCTTGGTAATTGGAAATATGGGAGGGTTGTGCGCAAGTAATCCAGGACAACCACACCTTCTGCTATTTCCGTGGTAGATGGCTGTCCTAAGTCGGCACTGGATGCCCATTGGTCTCGTTGGTTTATGTGTAGTCCTTTGTGTTTGACGTTTTTGTATTGTGCATTGACGTTCCTTGTCCCTTTTGCGCCTTTTTTGTGCTTGTCTGCTTTGTGTTTTTGCATTGGGTGTTTTGTGTTTTTGCTGTGGTTGCTGTAACCTGGTGTTGTTAGAGATCCCCTCCTTTGTTTTTGATTCGTATGTCAGTTTATCCTCTCTGTGTGAATATTCTTGTATGTTTTCATTTTTGTTGTAGTTGCTGTTCTTCTTGTGTTCGTTTTTTGAAACGTTATTTTATAGGACGGATGCATTCTTCATGCAACTGATACACACAGAATTTGAAATAATAATCAGAATGTTTCATGTATTCTGAATATAGTACTGACATTTTATATTTTTTTGTACACCATTTCATAATACAAGTTAATCAGTCAATAAAGGTAGTAGTAAATGTACTTTCCGCAGTAAATCTGTTCTCTAATACGAATATAAGAATAATACGAAAATAAAATATCATGTTTGATGAAGTGAAAAGTAAGGTATGGCATGCGAATCATATTGATCTGATAATGCAATATTGGTACATCTTGAATTCGTTCATTAGCAAAGGAACGTTATTCAAGGAGTCTGTTAACTAATGTTTTCTATTTGTCTTATAATTATCTTGTATTCTTTGTGTCGTTTCTGTGAAGTTTATGTGAAATAGAAGGCTAATTTGTGACAGCAGAAATTTACATTTTTTTTAATTAAGACATTAAGAAATTTCAGTTGGATTTATTCAACTGTTTTATTCTTAGTGCAAGAGGTTACGCTCTGCCGTGCATTTTCTTGTGGCTAATAGGGGTACTATGTATTAATATCAGCCGCCAAGTCAATAAATATTAAAAAGAACTTCATTTGTTATATCGACCTTTATAGGACAAGTATTTCGCATTCCCTATTCATGAGAATATTATTTGCTTCATATCATTCTAGGAATCTCAACCATGTAAAATATCAACATCCTTATTGTATTTATGAACCGTAGGGACGCTTTTGGAATACATTGTTTATTTAAATAGTTTTCCTGCATTTTGTGATTTATGTATCGCTCTCATAAAGTGATAATTTATAGAGATCTCCAACGAAACTACGCAACAATGAGCAAAGTTGAAGAAACACCGGCAACTTACCAAAGGCAAATAGAAATGTGAAACATTAAATCATCTCAAGATATAAGTAGAGGGAGATCGATGCATATCACGTTAGAAGTCATTAAATGTAAACGGCTTTATTAATTGCAAACGTTGTCTTTATTCAGATTAAACCTTCTAGCAACTGCTCAACTACAATTTTGTCTAGAAATCTGACGTCAGCACTCACCTCTATAAAGGAACACGTGGCAAAATACTGTGAAACTGTCATTAACAGGAATGGCGTAAACTTCTTTTGGTCTATAAAAAAATCAGGGGATGTGATTGCCAAAATGAAATCTGGAAATTTTGAAGCAAATACTATATCTTCGTACAACTTTTCTAATATGTTCACCACGCTTCCTCACGACAAAATAAATGCTCGACTGTCCAAACTCATTCAATGGTGTTTTGATCGAGAGGGGAAATCTTATATTTGTACTTCTGAATCGAAGGGAATACAAATTATGGACATGTGGTGACCTTTGTATTGCCTTGTCCTTCCTTTTGGACAATATTTATGTAAGATTTGGTGAGAAACTCTACAAGCAGGTTGTTGGGATTCCAATGGGTACTAATTGTGGTCCTCTTGTTGCAGATTTATTTTTATACACGTATGAAAAGGAAATTATCCAAAATCTTCAAAAGCAAAGACAAAATGATGAAGTTAAATGTTTCATTGGTATTTCTAGGTACCTGGATCGACAATCCGATTTTTTTAAAGTATAAAAATGTTACTTATCCACAAGAATTGATTCTAAACAATACAAACGTTTCAAACACAGAAACACCATTTTTAGACCTAAATATCAAAATTGTTAATGGAGAGATCCATATAAGTGTGCATGACAAAAGAGATGATTTTTTATTTAACATAGTAAATTTCCCCTGGCTTGACGGTGATGTTCCTAGATTACCGTCCTATGGCATCTATATTTCACAGCTCATCCGGTATGCTAGAGCATGTACTGATGTGTTGGAGTTTCATAGTAAAAAGTTACAAATTACCAATGAGTTAAAGAAGATCCTGACGATAATCTCAACAGCACTCACAAAAGAGCACCAAATGGAGCATCGACGGACCCCTAACAAGCTAGAGGTGGGACCAGGTGCCCGGGAGGAGTAAGCATCCCCTGTTGGCTGCACCAAGAAACTTTTAGGACAAGGTTTTCGCTTTCACAAACTAGTGAAGACTTCCTTGAAATTCAATAAAACTTATTGTCAACTTCTTCTGAAATTCGAACCAATACAGGCAACAGAGTATATTACTTTGGGTATTTCGCAACCTGCACATTATTAAAAAGATAAGAAGGATTAAAGATAGACAACATAACTATCGAAAATGCATCAGAATCATCAAACGCCTTTTATTCCGTGGATATGATCCTAATGTCACCAGACGAACACTAGGCTTGGTACTTGACCAATCTACAGTCTTGTACCAGCGCATTCTTAAAACTTGCACTCTGACTGACTGTGACGACGGGACTCCATGACGGGCCCTGTCCAACCTATTTAGAAAAGACAGGTTCCCGACCACCTTTCCTCTCTGAATGTCAGTCGGACTCCTCGGGTGATAACATACATGAGCTTGCGGCGGCAGAGCACGGATTGTAATAAGTACGTCCTCTTTTTATATCCATTTACATATTCATCTGTGTTGCTTTGGCCCCTGCGTTTTGCGGTCTTGTTTGTGTGTGGTCATCTGACAGTGAGGAGGTTGTTTTAAAACACAACTGTACGTTCTTCAAGACCTCTGGGTAATCGGAAAAGTGGTAGGGTTGTGCGCACGTAATCCAGGATAACCACACCTTCTGCTATTTCCATGGCAGATGGCCGTCCTAAGTCGGCACCGGTTGCCCATTGGTCTTGTTGGTTTATGTGTAGTCCTTTGTGTTTGATGTTTCTCTTTTGTGCGTCGACGTTCCTTGTCCCTTATGAGTCTCTTTCTGTGCTTGTCTGCTTTGTGTTTTTTGCATTGAGTGTTTTGGGGTTTTGCTGTGGGTGCTGCAACTTGGTGTTGTTGGAGATCCCTTTCTTTGTTTTGAAAAAATGAATATTTGATTCTTGTCAAAATAAAGTTTACTTTATGTATCCGAATGAAGAATACTTTATGTATCAGAATAAAGTATTCTTTATCTATCAGAATGAAATATACTGTATGTATCAGAAAAGACCGGGCACCTGGTCTCACTTCGAAATGTTGTTCATTCCGGGGTTCTCGACCGTTTCGATGGGAATTCTCACGATTTTACCTTGCCTTCTTGACTTTGAGACTGAATAACTCTTAGGTATTTCTTTGTTGTTTATTTATGATTTAATCGTGACGATGGAGACAATCCTACTCATACGAAAAAAAGGTAAGTATTTCTTTTTGCATGATTCTAAACGAGAGGAGATCTATAAAATGTCTGGATTGCTGCATTCACAGCAAATCACCCATCAAAAGACCCTCATGCGAATATAGACAAGGGCAACAATAGACGGAAAACTACAAATATCACCAACGACATCAAAACACTAATAACAAAAGAGTTGTGATAGAACAGGCTCTTCATAGAAAACAAAGGATGAGATACAAATGTGTCAGTAATATTCTTGATAGCGAGATGTCATAGTAGGGTAATATTTCGCGTGAAGACCACATTTGTTGCGACAGTGTCAAATAAACTAGCATTATTTAAGAGCAGACGATTCAGACATCCATAAACGTGCCCGTAAATGATAATGTTAGCCCAAATAGCATTTCCATTTGTAAAGAAGAATTAAGACAGAAAAATGAAATGACGATGCTTTATTAGAGCTTTTTAGAAACGGATAATAATTGGTGTTTAATTTTAGGTTATCACTTTTGTCGAAGAGAGAGTAATCCATCTGACCTACATTATTAGGAAATAAATGTGTGTCCAGATTAGAAATACAATGTAGATCAATCTACAGCTATCGGTTAATCTAAGGTTAGGGTTGCGACTACAGGGAGATACATTGTTACTCTATTTTCATATCAAATAATATTTGAAACCGAAAAAACTAAAATTAAAGGCTATTTTGAGAAAAAAACTCAAACCGATATAAACGATACCTGGTATAAGCTCAGATTAAAACCTTTTTTTTTCGAAAAAAAGAAATACTCCTTGAAACTATAAGTTATTGTGTTATTTATAGAGACTGTCATTTTGTTAAAAAACTAATTCTGGTACATATTGATTTGACTGCTTTAGGATAAAGCAATACCATATATATATGTAGGAAAAAATTGTGGAGCTGGCGACCTTCTAGCTATTAATAAAAAAAACGAATTGTTGCCATGGCAATCAACAAAATAGTTTTTATCAGAAAATGCTCTCCTTAGAGCTGATTATTTTATCAGAATTTTTCAAAATAGCCCTTAATTCATCCACAAGCTGTAAGAATCTTGAAAAATAAGGATATATATGGTTTTTTGAAATTTCATGCATTTCAGAGGTATGTAGAGTTATGATGTGGTATTCTCTAAATTTACGAAAATATTGAAATAGGCCAAAAATGGACATTTATAGCCAAAAAAAAAAAAAAACGAGAATGGAAAATTTTGATTTTTTTGGTTTGAATAGTTCGAGGAGATGTTCCTCTACATAAGAATCTATCCCTCTTTCTTCTACATCATTTCGAATAAATGTCGCCACCCTGACCTTAAAGAACTTTCAATTCCTAGAAAAATATAGGGACAACTTATTTTTACAAATGCCTGGCTGTTTAAAGACAGCAAGAAAGGGGGGTATCTCAAACCAGACCTGGTTGCAGTACCAACAACAAAACACCAAAACACCTGAAACTAAACACAGAGAAGACGAGCACAGCAAGATTCAACGACATAGAAACATTAAAAACAAAAGACAACACATAAACAAACGAGACCAATAGGCAACCGGTGCCGACTTAGGACAGCCATTTGCTACGCAAGTAACAAATGGTTTGGATATTCTGGATAACGTGCGCACAACCCTCCGACTCGAGGTCTTTAAGAACGTACAATTGTGGTGTAAAAAACCTTCTCACTGTAAAATGACCACATATAAACACGACCGCAAAATGCAGGATCCAAGCAACACATATAGTTATGTAAATGGATATAAAATGAGGGGGTATGTGAAACAGTCCGTGCCTCGCCGGTTGTAACGAGCCCATGTATGTTATCACATGAGGAGTCCGACTGACATTTAGAGAGGACAGGTGGTCGCGGCAATGTCTTCTCTGAAGATGTTTGGACAGGGTCCGTCATGGAGTCCCGTCGTCACAGTAAGTCAGAGTGCAAGTGGTCCATGCTGCAAAGTTATCAGGTTTTAAATGATGCTATTGAATTTAAAGACGTTTAACCTTTGAACTACTTGGTGAGTGTCACTGCTGGTGGACCAAGAGTCCCCGAGGGCACATGTAGCCAAGTTCGATCAACTTCGGTTGATCGTCTGTCTCGAGCTCTTTAACGCATTTGAAATCTTCTGTTACAAAATTTCTTGAAATTTCTAAAAGGTGGGTCCTGTAGCATCATATCCCACCAATTCTGCTACGTCTTTTTGGTAATTTTTTTTGACATAATAATTTTTATACTTTTTAGCTATTTTACATTGTTTAGACTAAGGATCACTGACGAGAGTTTAATACCCGAAACGTGCATGTCTGGTCCATGCTGTTAATTTATCAGGTTTTCAGTAAGGGTTATTCTACTGTCTCCGAGGGCGTAGCCCGAGGAGCAGTTGAATAACCCACTTGTTGCACGGTAATTGCTATGCCATCAAACAATTATCGCCGTTGATTGAGTAATTATAAGTCGTCATTCCGAGTAGGATAAAACTACTCATGGTCAATAAACAGTTAAGAATTTCACGCATTTTTAAATGAAGATTTCAACGAAAAGAACGGTAAAAAATTCGGGTCCGGTATTTGTTGTGCAATTAGAGAATTAAAATTAATAATATAAAGGGAAAATGATATTTGAATTTTTCAAACTACAGTGTAATTAGAGTACATATGAAGCGGATTTCATGAGATGCGGTTAAGGATCCCCCTGTACAAGTTTTCCAACAAATATTGAAAGCTACGGAAATACTCCGCTATTATATCTTTGTTTCTTTTCAAAAGTATTCAAGGGTACCAGTCGGTACATTGTTCAATCGAAATCTTGCGAGTTTTGTCTGGTAGCTGATCCTATACATGACAAATATGGATAGTGACCATATCCCCGTCTACAGTACAAAATCGACAATTCAGAAAATCAGAAACCGAAGGCATACAAAATCAGGACAGAACAGGAACCAAAGCAAACAAAAACAAAAACCTCCACCATATGAAAAGAAGCGAACTCCCGATATGAGAGTGAGACCAGGTGCCCAGGAAGAGTAAGCATCTCCTGCTTGCATGCAACACCCGTCGCTTCAATTCGGTAGAACTGTCACATCCGGACATTTTGGAAGATATAGAGTACAGTCTTTGGTTGGATGGTTCAAATGGTCTATTACAGAATATCATCCACCATTCTGGATAGTGGGACATCATAGTGTATGACGAGTTCCCAATATCGACCGTAGAACTTCCTCAGTGACGATGTTAGTCGGTCACAAACATATCCCTGACTGAGAAGCTTATCTGAAAGACGCTTAGCTCTCAGAACAAAATCCGTATATTTGGTACTTGCTCTGGCATAGCGTATCAACTGAGATATGAACACGCCATAAGCAGGCGATGAAGGGATGTTGCTACTCACGTAATCCAGGATAACCACACCATTTGCTACTTGCGTGAAAGATGGCCGTCCAAAGTCGGCACCGTTTACCCATTGGTCTCGTCGGTTTATGTGTAGTCTTTTGTGTTTGATGTTTACATGTCGTGTGTCTCTTTTCCGTCTCGTGCTGTACTCGTCTTTTGTGTTTTTGCATCGGGTGTTTTGGTGTTTTACTGTTGATGCTGCAACGGGGTCTTGTTGGAGATCTCTTCCCTTCTTTTCAGAAAAGGAAAGTTCGTAATGCTGAAATTGAAGTCGTCACGATTGTCATAGAGTGAGGTGTTCCTGTGACCATCAGTGTCGTAGGACAACATTATGTCCAAATAGGATGCTGAATTATTTGTCTCTGTAGTTTCTTTGACTTAAAGCTCCGAAGGATAGATACTGCTCAGGTAATCCGCGAATTTTTGATTATTGATGGACAACACATCGTCTATGTATCTGTAAGTGAAGTTGAAGTCAGAAGCTAAGTATCTTTTCCCTTCAGAGACCAAAGATTGAATGAATTCAGCTTCGTACGAGTAAAGGAAAATGTCGGCAAGGAGTGGGGCACAATTGGTCCCCATTGGAATTCCGACAATTTGCTGGAAGACCTTTCCTCCAAACACCACAAAAATGTTGTCGATCAGAAATTTTAACATCTGAATAATGTCTGTTTCAGTGTACTTATTTTCAGAATCTGACTTTTCTTTTACAAATTAGGTTTTGTCATAGTTAACAACAATAAATTTGTATTTGCGATTACCGTTCGTACTTGTAAACGCATTACTTATAATTTTTGCGAGTCTTTCTTTCAATTTAGAATGTGGAATTGTAGTTTAAAGTGTCGAAAAATCAAAGGCTTTGATCGAATGGACTCTACTAAAATGAGTGGATTTCAGATGTTCTAAAAGTTCCTTCGAATTCTTTAAAATCCACATCTGGTTGATACCACTGCGAGAATATACTGTCGAACAATATTTTTGTAGCCCAGATTTGATTTCAGATAAAACTTTGGTGAGTAAGATCGATACAGATTTGGTAGAACATTTTGAGGAACCAGCGATGAAACGTTGTTTGTACGGATTCTTATGCATTTTAGGTATGCAGTATAAGTATGATAAATCTAAATCTAAATTGGTAGTGTCGAAGCCAAAGGAATCAAGAGCTGATTTGTGGTTATCTATTATTTCAGAGGCAGAAAGGTTTGTTGGGGTGTAAGTGGGATTTTCAGGTGTCGAATTTAAACCCAACTCTTTAACTAGACTGTCGAAATAGTACTTTTTGCAAGTAAATGTGTAATTATTTGAGGCTTTGTCTGCTGGTGTGATGACATAATGTTCTTGGAGGTAGGTAAGTTCTGTGATAACATCAGGGTCTTTAAATATAGACACGAATCTGGTGTTCACAGTTGATTTTAATCGCTTAATTCTAGATAAAAGTAATCCTCTGATTGATTTTATCCATTCGGAAAGGGTGTCGAGCTGTACATCCTCTTTCTTTGCCCAACGTCTTGCATATTCCTCACTAGAGTCCATGATAATTTGACATTTTGGTTCCATGTAAAGGACATACTTTCTCTGTATTTGGGACCCTTTTTTAACAATTCTCTCAACTTAAATCAATACACTGCAGGAATCGTTTGTAATTGTAAATCTTAGATGCAACTGTTGGTGTGTAGCTATAGGAAATACAAGGAGTTTCTTTTCTTTTGAAATATGGTGGGATTTTTTCTGTGACAGTTTTGTGATTCAAAATTTGACCAAGATTCAAGTTATCAATACCTTTGTTTGCAAATCTTACTTTAATGAAAGGGCGGTTTGTTTTCTCCTCTGATTTATCTGATCTAACTGCTTGAAATAAAAACATATTGAAACACTTTACAAAGAACTGATCTATATCGGGCTGGGAGTCAGGAAATCCCCCCCCTTAAAAACCAACATGATTTTCCGTTTCCATTTATTTTCTTTCAAAATCATAGGCTGGACCCCTTTCCTAACGGCTGAATTAACCTTATGGGGAGAAAATCTAGATTCGCCCGTGACATTGAAAAAAGTAGTTCAACCTGTAAATCGCGGGATTTTGTTTCTAAATTCCTATTATGAAATGCCATTTTTGAGATGATATTTCAAAACGGGGGGCAATGGACGTCAGGTTTGTTAAAAAGACAGTTAATTAACGATTCAGTTGATCAGTCAATGATTTGTTCAATTCTTAAATCAATCATTGTTTCACAATGCAAAATATTGCACCGTCTTGAAAGGTGTTAATTACCGTCTACAAGGTAGACCGTGCAACAAATGATGCTATTGAATTTTAAGGTGTTACATGTACCTAGAAGTACCAATGGCACATTTCACATCATCATTTTTTTTCTTTCTTTTTAAAGATTTTGGATAAATTCCTTTTCATTCGTGTATAAAAATAAATCTGCAACAAGAGGCGCACAATTTGACCCATAGGAATCCCTACAACCTGCTTGTAGAGTTTCTCACAAAATCTTACATAAATATTGTCCAAAAGGAAGGACAAGATAATACACAGGTCACCACATGTCCATGATTTGAATGATTTGTAATCTGTGGCGGAAAAGAAATCCTTCGATTTAGATGTAAAAATATAAGTTTTCCCCTCTCGATCAAAACACCATTTCATAAGTTTGGACAGTCGATCATTTATTTTGTCGAGAGGAAGCGTGGTGTACATATTAGAAAAGTCTTATGAAGAAATCGTATTTGCTTCAAAATTTCTTTATTTTATTTTGTCAATCACATCCCCTGAATTTTTTATAGACCAAAAGAAGTTTACACCATTCCTGTTCATGACAGTTTCACAGTATTTTGCCACGTGTTCCTTTATAGCCGTGAGTGCTGACGTCAGATTTCTAGACAAAATTGTTGTTGAGCAGTTGCTAAAATAAGCATTGTAACGAAACTTGTAAGGAGAGTTGTGAAGTTTTGGTATGCAGTATATTGTAAGGAAATCCAATTTAGAAAAAGAAGAAAGTTATGTTTGCTCAAAATATTGGGATCACTTTCATTGCTTTCGATATAAGTATTAATAGAGGAAAGTTCCGAAACTAAAGTTGATATGTAGTAGCGTTTTCAAATAATTAATGTGTTGTTGGTTGCTTTGTCTGCAGGCGCGAAGACATATATTTCATTTAAATTACGTAACTTGAATTTGAAATATCTTTCAGATTTAGAACTTGGATTTTCAAAAAGATTTTTTTGGTAGTTATCTATTCCAATATCGGTAATATCCAAAATGAGGTTTTCCCAGTCATTCAGATTCGTTAAATCAACGATTCTAATTCATTCTGTTTGTTTCACGCATTCTGATTGGTTCACAGGATTTTTACAAGCATGTATAACGACGATATACATGAGGCAAACCGACTCACTTGACATTCTTCAAAATGTATCCCTACGTAATTGCACGTTACAAGCTTTAGCGCACTTTTTGCGTATGACGTCATACATCCCTTTGTTCTTCGCTTCTGTGACGTCATACTGTGACGTAAAACTACAAAGTATGAGCTTGTAAATGGCGTTATCCACATGTAAACAACAGAGCAAGTAAGTTTGTTATTGATAACACTTTGATGTTTCGCCATTGTAATAAATACGAAGCAGTTGTATTTCATATTTTGCAGCGCAATAATTTCTGTTAGTCGTTGTTAGTCCTCCGTAGCAACGACACCTCTTAAACGATGCGTGAGACCATCTGAGGGGTATAAAAAGTTAAAATATGTCACATGAATTAGAATAGGGATAAACGTACTGTGTTTTGTGGTTCCGACAGGTATATGTTGGATATACTGTTGGAAACATACGTTATCAAGCACCGACGGTATAACTGCGTTTCCAACAGTATATCCAACATATACCTGTCGGAACCACAAAACACAGTACGTTTATCCCCAAAATATGCAAATGATTTAAAGAAGATCCTGATGATGATCTCAACAGCACTCACAATATAGCACACAATTAAGCATCGACGGACCCCTAGCATTCTGGTGCCCGGTAGGAGTAATCATCCCTTGCTTGCTAGCCGCACCCGCCGCCGATGTTTAATCACGAAAATGAAAACAATGTATAAAATTCATGCACTTTCTGACGTTATGTTTATATAGAAAGTGCTATGGCGACAATGTCAGGGAAATATATTCAAAACACTTACTATCAATCCCCTCGCGGATAACTTTTTCACGAGCTCCACACGGCAAAGGGCATAAGTGTGACACAGAGGAGTTAAAGAAGATTCTGACGATAATCTCAACATCACTCATAATAGAGCACAAAACGGACTCCTAGCAAGCTAGAGGTAGGACCAGTTGCCCGGGACGAATAAGCTTCCCCATTGGCTAGCCGCACCAGCTGTCGATGTTTTAACACGAAAATGAAAACAATATAAAAAAAATCATGCACAGTCTGACGTTATCTATAACAATTATTGTATTTTCGTTCATATATTAACTAACCCAGGAAGATAACTCTTTCAGTCATATCTGGTATAGTTCTGCCGGAAGCGTTACAGATTGAGTCTATGCATTTTACAATTAATTCAATAGAGAATGCTGTAAGCAGAGGAGAATGCTAAATATTTAACCAAAACTCTCCCATCCACACTCTTTCTCGTTATTTCAATGAATTACTGCAACATATTCTAATCTCCAGATGTGCTTATCTTATTTTGTTCAAACATGCATCTTGCTCATGCAATCATATTTTATTTCAGGGTCAAATTCAGTTTCCACGACGTTCGCTTGTTTTACTTTTATTTCACAACATTCTACGAAGACCCGAGATGAATTCCCCTTTTGGTAAGCCTTAATGATAGCACGTGTATCTAGGATCGTTTGCGACATCCTCGACCATCTTACATTGAACTTTTAGTCGCAGCTGACGTGACTACTTTGGGATTTTAAAACTACATCTTTGTTCAATTGTTCCGGATGTACATGTAACTCCACCTGCTCATACCACCTTGCATTATACGCGCCATAGCTTTTCTATTCCCGTCCAAATTAATTGGTACAATTAAACATTAAAGAAGTACAAGTACCTATCAGTCTTTCAGACTCAAAGTCGAGAAGGCAAGGCAATATCATTAGAATTTCCATAGGCACTGGCGTTAAACCGATGATAGTAACTTTAGTTATTATCATCCCAAGATGGTGGACGCAAAAATAGGCAGAATCGATTTTTCCAAATATTGTCTTTTATGCGATGTATAACAAAAAGTTGAAGCGGCCAATTTGAAGAGAATTCATATAAACTTCCAATTATACCATTAGAGTTTATTGTTTCAACGATATTCGATAAAATGCCAAATCAAAAAAATCATCGATGATGATAGTTACGCAAAAATGTCTGACAACGCATGATGTTAGTAACTGGAAATGAGAATGATAGTAACTCAAAGAGCAGCAATATTGAAAATCGCCTTTTGTGATAGAATTAGTTGATTTATTTGGCTCAAACGCCTGAATTTACCTACATTGCATCTACATGTAAATATAAAACACTTTGTTTTATGATTTACATGTGATGTAAATCCTGTCCTCTCTGAATGTCAGTCGGACCACTCGGGTGATAACATACATGAGCTCGCGGCGGCAGAGCACGGATTGTATTACGTACGCCCTCTTTTTATATCCATCTACATATTCATTTGTGTTGCTTAGGCCACTGCGTTTTGCGGTCTTGTTGGTCTTGTTTGTGTGTGGTCATCTGACAGTGAGGAGGTTGTTTTACACCACAATTGTACGTTCTTCGAGACCTCTGGGTAATCGGAAAAGTGTGCGCAGGATAACCACACCTTCTGCTATTTCCGTGGCAGATGGCCGTCCTAAGTCGGCACCGGTTGCCCATTGGTCTCGTTGGATTTGTTTAGTCCTTTGTGTTTGATGTTTCTGTGTTGTGCGTTGACGTTCCTTGTCCCTTATGCGTCTCTTTCCGTACTTGTCTGCTTTGTGTTTTGCATTGAGTGTTTTGGTGTTTTACTGTGGGTGCTGCAACCTGGTGCTGTTGGAGATCCCCTCCTTTCTTTTAAAATTATGATCTATTATGTCATTATTAAGGCCTTGAAATTTCAATTGTATATGAATCATACAATCTTACATACGTTTCGAACATCGCCTTTCAACAAAGAAATTGTTAGAATTGAATTCCTGTATGTTACGACGTTACGAGATTTGTTGACGTCATGCATCAAAATTGATGCTTATTCTTCCCACCATATACGTTGCAAGTGCTACAGTCATATATTGTGTAAGAGAAGAACACAAATAAATAATAACTAATCATTTTGAGGGATTTTAAACAGATAATGGCAGTAGAAAAAATAATTTTTCATGAGAAATTTGTAATTTTAGCAGAAGTTGGTTTAAAAGTAACGCATGACTGCAGATATTTAGATGATGGCTAGAATTTTTCATGCCCTCCTCTTATTCGTTAATAAGATTAGATTTAAAAGTCCAATTGAATCCATTGTATTGGAGTAATTAACGATTATGATGACTTCTAAAACAAATTCGGCTCCACCAAAATTATATCGTGAAATAAACATGCATGTTTGTTACATTTTTAAAACTTTTTACGACTTTTAAGTATCTTATTGCATCGAAAACAGCTGTTTATAACACCACCAGGCGCGTAGGCAGAGTAGAAATGATGTGTACTCATATCAGTCTAAGCCAAGGTCAATGCCTGCAATAAAAACGCCTTTCCTATCTCGATTCAATGTTAAAATATGACATTCCACGCATAATTTGTACAATAGAACTACATGTACTGCATTTTCTAGTTAAATATCAAACCTCAAGGACAATTATTAAGCGCGCATGTTCATATCCATTCACTATGCCTTATATATATTGAGTCCCTTTGATTTCTTCTACGACTAACCTAAACGCAACGGCTGAACAAAATTGTTGGCACAGACAGATAGACGGACATCGCCATTTCATAGGCCGCAATTACACGAAAAAGAGAAAAGGGAAATTGAAGGCTCAAAATTTGTCACGTAAGTGCTAACCAAAAGAGAAATGATCTCTCTCTCTCTCTCTCTCTCTCTCTCTCTCATCTCACTTATATGTCAGCTTGCTCTAAAAGAAAAAGAAAACGAAAAAAAAAAAGAAAGAAAAACAGAAAAAAAAACTTTAATTTGTCACAAACGTTATAGATATAGTAATGTAAACGTCTTCAAATTGAATAGCATCATTTAAGAACAAATAAATTGGCAACGTGGACCAGACATGCACGTTTCGGGTACTTAACCCTCATCAGTGATCCTTAATCCTAAATCTAAACAATGTAATATGACAAAAAGTATGAAAGTTACTATGTCGAAAAAGGGTTACGAAAGACGTAGCAGAAAAGGTGGGATATGATGCTACAGGACCCACTTTTTAGAAATTTCAAGAAATTTTGATAACAGAAATTTAGATTGCGTTGAAGAAACGATCAACCGAAATTGATCGAACTTGGCTACATGTGCCCTCGGGGACTCCTGGTCCACCAGCAGTGACACTCACCAAGTGGTATAAATGTAAACGTCTTCAAATTGAATAGCATCATTTAAGAACAAATAAATTGGCAACGTGGACCAGACATGCACGTTTCGGGTACTTAACCCTCATCAGTGATCCTTAATCCTAAATCTAAACAATGTAATATGACAAAAAGTATGAAAGTTACTATGTCGAAAAAGGGTACCGAAAGACGTAGCAGAATGGGTTCGGTTATTTTAAAAAATGAATCTTGACTATCATTTTAGAATGAAAGAACCATATCTATTTCAGGTCTTTTCTTTTTTTTTTTTTTGGAGTGGACTTACCTGTCAAATTCGATGATCGTCTCAATGTACAACTTGGTGTACATATTACGTTAGTATTTCTTGTTTGGTGATAATAACAGCTATTCAATCACAGCCAAGAATGTCAACGAAAAGGAAAGGGGGTCTGTTATACTTTTATTATACCACCGTAGCGACCGAAGAACTTCCTCAATGAGGATTTCAACCGTTGTGCAAATAAACTGAACAAGCAGCTTACTTGCAAGCGGTCAGGCTCGATGAAATCTTCATATTTGGAACATGCCATTGGATACCATATGAGATGCCATAAGCAGGAGAAGACAGAATGTTGCTACTCATGAAAGGGAAGTTAGTTGATAATATGTGGAAGCTGAAATCACGCTTGTCATACCATGAAGTGTTCAAATGACTGTTTGCGTCGACAGATAAAAGTGTATATATCCAAGTACAAAGCGGATCTGTCGCTCTCGGTTGTTTCTTTGATCTCTAGTTCATGAAGATAAATTTCATGTAAATGCTCCTTAAAGTTCGGGTAAAATTGAACTAAGATGCAAGGTGCTTTCGTCCAGTCAAGAGCAAGGTCTGGATGAAGTCAGTTTCGTATGAATATAATGAAGTCCACAAGCGAAGGGCGCAATTGGTACCCTTGGGAATTCCAACTAATTGATGGGATACAATCTCCAAACACCACAAAAATGATGTCAATCAAAATCTCAAGCATCCGGATGATATCGTCTTCGGCAATATTTTTGTTTGAATCAGAGTGTTCCTTCACGAAATAATTATCCTCCCGCCATGTGACAAGGTATTCGTATCTCCTGTTCACATTTTTTTTTCAAAAGGTTTGGCGAATAATATTGACCAGTCTGTTTAAAGCTTTTGGTGTGGAATGGTAGTTTAGAGCGTTGAGAAGTCGAAAGATTTCAAGCTGATATCAGTGGCTTTTAAATCCTCCAAAAGTTCCTTTGAATTCTTTAGGATCAACATCTGATTAATTCCATTTCAGGAATATGTTGTCTCGCAGTATGTTTGAAGACCTTGCTTGATGCGACTTAATATTTTTGTAAGCAAAATGGAGAGGTTTAGTGGAGCACCTTGACGAACCGGCAATGAATCAATGTTTGTAAGTATTTTTGTGCAGTTTTGGAATTTTTTGAATTGGTACAAATACTTTGCTGTTCCGCTTATTGATAACTATCTTCAGGATCTTAGTGTTCGGCAGAATTTAGCTTTTAAGCCTCGCTTCAGTTTCTGTTGTCTTCCAAACATTGAGGTTAACGATTGGAATTTATTACTGATTTGTATTGTTGATCTACGACATATACAATTGAATGTCGTCGTAGATTATTGTTTTATTTATATTATCAAAATATTGCACATATTTCATTTGAACTAATGCGCTATTGATCAACAATTTAATTGAGTTGAACTAAGAAAAAGAACTTACAGAGTATTCAATGTTTTGCCTGTCGTACATTGAACGACTTAATGAATATCAAATAATTTTCTATTTCAAATAAACCCATGCCACGAAGTGTCAATAATCTTCCTTTGCTTTATTCCTTGGCGATCTCCAATGGAAATCGACATGAACGAATACTTTTTAAAGTCTGTCTCTCAACGGTTTAGTTTTGAATCATCCTTGATAATTTTGAAAATGAATTGACCTTTCCATGAGATTATTTGATTAAATTTCATCAAATTCTAAAAATAAATTATTGATTTTTTTTACATTTTTCAACAATTCCGACAGCGATCAATGAATGTGAACTGATTACTGTCTTTGTATTACTGACTGAATAACAAACACAATTTGAGTGAGTGCGAATAATATTGATATGGCTCACTCATTTAACCAGTAGTAAAGCTCTTTTCGTACACATGTTACCACAGGGATTTATCACGCTAATACCGTTTGCTGTATTTACTATATATATATGTGTTAAAGGGATCTAACTCGACGTTTAACGAAAAATCGACAAGTCATCTTTAAGTCTTCAGAATTAGGCTAATCAATGTCAAAACCTATTTTCTGTGGTATATTTCGATAGATTAATTCATACTGAATCTTCATACGAAATTTGAAATCAGTACCTCCCTTACGAGCCGAGATATGCCCAATACCGCTCTCTTATAAGCGCCGTATTTCTAGGTCGGACAAAAAGGTGTCCGGTGATAATCAATCAGTATAGACAAATTTGGTTACTGCTTGATCGTTTAAAGGTCCGAACACTTCAAAGACATACAACTGCATGATTATCTACTCTTCACATGCTTTTTACTATCTCAAACATCGCTGGTATATGAAAATCCCTCATATAGCTACCTCTTTGCATGCACGTATATGTCTTTCATAACTCTGCACATGTTGAATTTAATCTCACTTATATCCGACGCTTTTCTTATTTCAAAGTCGTCATAAAAGACTTTATTTGAAATTGTACTAAGCATATATAGGACTATTTCATGCAATGTTATGTATTTGAGATGTTCGAATCATTGAATGGTCAAGCGGTGTCTCGAGTTGATCACTGATGCCTGATTATCATCGGACACCTTTTTTCGTTAAACGTCGAGTTAGATCCCTTTAACACATATATATAGTAAATACAGCAAACGGTATTAGCGTGATAAATCCCTATGCATGTTACATGTCTTGAATTCATAGCCAAATGTACTGAGAGATTGGACACAAAGATGATGGATATTATTCGTTTTCTCAATTCCTAGGAAAAGTACAGTCTCAACTTCCTTACACCATTTGATAAACTGATTGATATACGAAATTAACTATCCTGATGAATTTTGAGTCATGTCTAACATCATTTGCAGAAAATATCGCAATGTTCGAAATTGTGGAGTTTGATAGCTGTATCCTTGAGAAAACCACGACCTTATTCCTACGTTATCGGGGGTAAATAGCGTCACAAACGATTTCAAAATACAATGAAAGCAATAAAAAAGTATGAAACTTTTCATGCATAAAATGGAAAATCAAATCTTTACCACAGTGTATTCCTTGACACATTTACATCAAAGAACATCAGATGTCACTTCGTTGAATATGGACTTGACATTGTCACAGTGTCATCTTTCATTCCAGTATCCTGCCCTTTGTTTAAAACACAACTCCTCTTATCTTTTCAAAATGTAAATGCAATACATTTATGAAGATTTCGGAAGTGAAATTAAGACTAATTTCCAAAAACATTTTCGAGAACTGGAATGACAGTTTTAGTAATATGATGTAATCAAGAAATTCATGGATACCTTAAAATGGAATTTTATATGAATTCTCTTCAAAGTCTCATATGAACATATTCATAGGATTGATCCAAATATAGTTTTGTATAATCAAGGACAAAATAGAAATAGGTAATTTAAGAAATTTTGAGCACAAAATGAATCTTGTGTCCAAGTTTTGAAACTTCCTTGAGAAAAGATTTTGCAGCTTATTTAAAGACGTTTAACAATTGGACAAATGAGAAAAAGAAGATCCTGACAATAATCTCAACAGCACTCACAAAAGTGCAAAAATACTGGGTATCGACGGACCCCTAGCAAGCTAGAGGTGGGAAATGCACGTTTCGGGTACTTAACCCTCGTCAGTGATCCTCAATCCGAACAATGAAATGTGGCCAAAGACTGTGAAAGCTATGTTAAATGTCTTCAAATTCAATAGCATCATTTTAGAACAGAGAAAATGTCAGCATGGACCGAACATGCACGTTTCGGGTTCTTAACCCTTGTCAGTGATCCTCAATCTAAACAATGTAATTATGCCAAAGAGTGTGAAAATTATTCTGTCTAAAACTTTACGGTATGACGTATCAGGATGGTTGGGATATGATGCTACAGGACCCACGTTTTAGAAATTTCAAGAAATTTTGATAACAGAAATATTCAAATGCTTTGAAGAGACGATCATGACGTTGAAGAGACGACCAATATGCTTGTACATATAGGTATATGTCAAAGTGACTACATTTAATACCGAAGGTTTGAATAATAGATTATTGCTAATAAAGTAAATAAAAAAATGTAGGGGTATATATTGGACTGTATGAGGAATCTAAATTCGTACCGCAATATATGAATGGGTCGTATGATATTATTCGGTTGTCATAATGTCTTTATTTAATTATATTTCTTAATGCTGATAACAAACGTTATTCGTGTCAATGTAACGTCTAGAGCAGTTTTTACTATTCGCTATTCACTAGGTAAAGAACATGAAGATATTTCTTATCTGGTATATTATGCATATACTTTACCTTCATTCAATACCCGTTAAGAGCAAAATGTTTTGGGGATATTTGATATTGCTGGTTACGAGTTTTTATATCAACGGTTGCCATAGCTCTGAGAAAAGATTGCTTCATGTTTCTACCTCTCAGAACGACCTTGAAAAGAAAATTGAAAATCTTGAATCTTCGGTTTTGTCCTGCAATGCATCAATTTCTTCACTACAGTACTTGTTGACTGAGGAGGAACTGAAAGTCAATTAAACCAATGAACTGCTATTTGAATCACAAAAACGTCCAATTGAACGGATTTTGTCATTGGAAGCAAAAGGTAATTTATATGTTAAAATAATAAATGTTGAAATATTAACGTAGAGGGAACAGAATCACTTCTCAACTTGTTGAATATCCATCCACAGAAGTAAATACTGATGATACAGAATTGAACAAGTTAAACTTGAGAAAACTCATTGTTTACTAATGCGCATAATATATCTTTAAGGATTGTTTGCTAAAACTCCCTTTTCTTGACAAGGATCTCGCATGTATTCAGATTGTAATTCAACAAAAAATCATAGTCTTAAGACGATTTAGATTTTACATACGTATGAAAAGGAATTTATCCAAAATCTTCAAAAACAAAGAAAAAATGATGATGTGAAATGTTTCATTGGTACTTCTAGGTACCTGGATGATATTCTTGCTATCGACAATCCTGTTTTTGAGAAATATAAAAATGTTATTTATCCACAAGAATTGATTCTAAACAAGGCATACGTTTCAAACACAGAAAAACCATTTTTGGACCTGAATATCAAAATTGTTAATGGAGAGATCCATACAAGCGTATATGACATAAGAGATGATTTTGGATTTAACATAGTAAATTTCCCCTGGCTTGACGGTGATGTTCCTAGATTACCGTCCTATGGTATCTATATTTCACAGCTCATCCGGTATGCTAGAGCATGTACTGATGTTTTGGTTTTCATAGTAGAAATTTACAAATTACCAAGATACTTTTAGGACAAGGTTTTCCCTTTCATAAACTAGTAAAGACATTCTGGAAATTTTACAAAAATTATTGTCAACTTCTTCTGAAATTCGGACCAATACAGGCAACAGAGTATATTACTTTGGGTATTTCACAACCTGCATTTTATGGTGACATTATTAACAAGATAAGAAGGATCAAAGATAGACAACATCACTATCGAAAATGCGTCAGAATCATCAAACGCCTTTTATACCGTGGGTATGATCCAAATGTCACCAGACGGACCCTACTAGGCTTGGTACTTGACCAATCTACAGTCTTGTACAAGCGCATTCTTAAAACTTGCACTCTGACTGACTGTGACGATGGGACTCCATGACGGGCCCTGTCCAAACCTCTTTAGAGAAGACAGGGCCCCGACCAACTGTCTTCTCTGAATGTCAGTCGGACTCCTCGGGTGATAACATACATGAGCTCACGGCGGCAGAGCACGGATTGTATTACGTACGCCCTCTTTTTATATCCATTTACATATTCATCTGTGTTGCTTGGGCCCCTGCATTTTGCGGTCTTGTTTGTGTGTGGTCATCTGACAGTGAGGAGGTTGTTTTACACCACAACTGTACGTTCTTCGAGACCTCTGGGTAATCGGATAAGTGGGAGGGTTGTGCGCACGTAATCCAGGATAACCATACCTTCTGCTTTTTCCGTGGCAGATGGCCGTCCTAAGTCGGCACCGGTTGCCCATTGGTCTCGTTGGTTTATGTGTAGTCCTTTGTGTTTGATGTTTCTGTGTTGTGCGTTAACGTTCCTTGTCCCTCACGCGTCTCTTTCTGTGCTTGTCTGCTTTGTGTTTTTGCATTGGGTGTTTTGGGGTTTTGTTGTGGGTGCTACAACCTGGTGTTGTTGGAGATCCCCTCCTTTGTTTAGTAATATTCTTAATAGTATATATTATGGCTTACATTTCTTGAAGTCTGGGACTCACTAGTTTTAATTTAAAGTTTTGGTATCTAAACAGGATAATCGGACTATTATCATTTTCAGAACAAATTACATATCGTATCTGAAAAATGAATTGTCTACTTTGACAGAAAACAACTTTTCCAAGCATATGGTAGGTTTCACGGCTAGTCATACAACTGGAGACATGCTTGGTAAAGGACAAACAGTCATTTATGACCATGTTATAACGAATATTGGCAACACTTACGATGTACGCGATGGAGAGTTAAATGTCCCGTATGATGGACTTTATACACTTTCCGTCAAGGTAGTTGCTTACTTTAATCCTGGTATGTACGTACAGTTAACATGAAACGGTGTGAATGTACATCAGATATACAGTAATGAAGACCGCGCAGACTCATCTAGCTTAACTCTGAATCTTTATTTGCAAGCTTGCGATATACTTTTGATGAAAAATCTAAATGCTGGTGAACGTCTACATCCTTATGAGTACAACTGCTTCTCTGGATTGCTAGTCAAGGAATGAGAACATCATAAAATTAAAACAAAAATGGACCTGGACTTTTCTAATCCTAATTAAATAATCATGTCTATTGTAACAATTATATATTCTTTTTGAAATAAATTCGAGTTTAAACAAGAGAAAAAATGCTTTGAAAAACATCTAGTCAAAACAGTAGTGTTGTTTAGTATTTGAACATTTTATACAATTATCAAAAAATAAATCTTTGAGGAAGCACTGCTGCTCTGACCATAATGGAAGAAATCATCGAAATTGCAACCAGTCTCTGACGTAAGACAGCACAGCAACAAAAAGAAGACTGAGAAGACATACACATCAATAGTCACAAAAGGGACAAGGAACACCAAACAAAACATCAAACACAGAGTAGACATACACATCAATAGACACAGAGGAAGCAAGGAACACCAAACACGATATCAAAACACAGAAGAGACAAACACATGAATAGACACAAAGGAAACAAGGAACATCAAATACGACATCATAACACAGAGTAGACATACACATCAATAGACAAACATGGAACACCAAACACGACATCTAAACACAGAGTAGATATACACATCAATAGACACACAGAGATCAAGGAACACCAAACACGACATTAAAAAACACAGTAGACATACACATCAATAGACACACAGGGAACAAAGGAACACCAAACATGACATCAAAACACAGAGTAGACCTGCACATCAATAGACACGCAGGGAATAAGGAACACCAAAGACGACATTAAAACACATGGTAAACATACACATCAATAGACACACAGGAAACAAGGAACACCAAACAGGACATCAAAACACAGAGTAGACGTACACATCAATAGACACACAGGGAACAAGGAACGCCAATTATGATATGAAAACACAGAGTAGACATATACATCAATACACACAAAAGAAGCAAGGAACACCGAACACGGCATCCAAACACAGAGTACACATACGCTACATTAGACACACAAGGAACACCAAACACGACATCAAAACAAATAGTAGACATGCACATTAATAGACACACAAAGAACAACAAACACGACATCAAAACACAGAGTAGACATAGACATCAATAGAAACACAGGAAACAAGGAACACAAAACATGATATCAAAACACAGAGTAGACATACACATCGAAAGACAGACATGGAACACGGAATCCCAAACACGACATCAAATTAAAGAGTACACATACACATCAATAGACACACAGCGAACAAGGAAAACCAAACACGACATTAAAACACATAGTAGACATACACATCAATAGACACACAGGAAAAATGGAACAACAAAACACTACATCAAAACTCAGAGAAGACGTACACATCAATAGACACGCAGGGAACAAGGAACACCAAATACGACATTAAAGCACACAGTAGACATACACATCAATAGACATACAGGGAACAAGGAACACCAA
This sequence comes from Pinctada fucata, assembly GCA_028142955.1. Classification (NCBI taxonomy): domain Eukaryota; kingdom Metazoa; phylum Mollusca; class Bivalvia; order Pterioida; family Pteriidae; genus Pinctada; species Pinctada fucata. Next base: position 48,896,907 of record AP027112.1, on the reverse strand, counting down.
ACACGACATAAAAACACAGAGTAGACTTACACATCAATAGACACACAGGGAACAAGGAACACCAAACACGACATCAAATTACAGAATAGACATACACATCAATAGACACAAGGGAATAAGGACCGCCAATCATGATATGAAAACAAAGAGTAGACATACGCATCAATAGACAGACGGGGAACAAGAAACACCAAACGCGACATCAAAACACATAGTAGACATACACATCAATAGACACACAGGAAAAATGGAACACCAAACACGACATAAAAACACAGAGTAGACTTACAAATCAATAAACACACAGGGAACAAGGAACACCAAACACGACATCAAACCACAGAGTAGACATGCACATCAATAGAAAAGCAGTGAACAAGGAACACCAAACACGAAATTTAAAAACACAGTACACATACACATCAATAGGCACACAGGAAACAAGGAACACCAAACACTACATCAAAACAGACAGTAGACGTACACATCAATAGACACACAGGTAAGTTAAGGAACACCAAACACGACATCAAATTACAGAATAGACATACACATCAATAGACACAAGGGAATAAGGACCGCCAATCATGATATGAAAACAAAGAGTAGACATACGCATCAGTAGACAGACGGGGAACAAGAAACACCAAACGCGACATCAAAACACATAGTAGACATACACATCAATAGACACACAGGAAAAATGGAACACCAAAACACAAAATCAAAACTCAGAGTAGACGTACACATCAATAGACACGCAGGGAACACGGAAAACCAAACACGAAATTAAAGCACACAGTAGACATACACATCAATAGACACACAGGAATCAAATAACACCAAACACTACATAAAAAGACAGAAAAATATACGCATCAATACAAACACAAGGAACAAGGAACATCAAACACGGCATCCAAACACAGAGTAAAAATACAAATCAATAAACACACAGGGAACACGGAATACCAAACACGATATATAAACACAGAGTAGACATACGCATCAGTAGACACAAAAGGAACAAGGTACAACAAACACGACATCAAAACACAGAGTAGACATACACATACACATCAATAGACACACATGGAACAAGGTACACCATACACGACATCAAAACGCACAGTAGACATACACATCAATAGACACACAGGAAAAATGGAACTTCAAAACACTACATCAAAACAGACAGTAGATGTACACATCAATAGACACACAGGTAAGAAGGAACACCAAACACGACATCAAATTACAGAGTAGACATACACATCAATAGACACAACTGAATAAGGACCGCCAATCATGATATGAAAACGCAGAGTAGACATACGCATCAGTAGACAGACCGGGAACAAGAAACACCAAACACGACATCAAAACACAGAGTAGAAATATACATCAATACACACACAAGGAATAAGGAACACCAAACGCGGCATCCAAACACAGAGTAAAAATACAAATCAATAAACACACAGGGAACACGGAATACCAAACACGACATATAAACACAGAGTAAACATACGCATCAGTAGACACACGGGGAACAAGAAAAACCAAACACGACATCAAAACACAGAGTAGAAATACACATCAATACACACACAAGGAACAAGGAACACCAAAAAACGGCATCTAAACACAGAGTAGAAATACAAATCAATAAACAAATAGGGATTAAGGAACACAAAAAACTACATCAAAACACAGAGTAGAATTGCACATCAATAGACACATAGGAAACAAGGAACACCAAACAGGACAATAAAACACATAGTAGATATACACATCAATAGACACACCGGAAACAAGCAACATCAAACACGATATCAAAACACAGAGTAGACATACACATTAATAGACATACAGGAAACAAGGAACACCAAACACCACATCAAAAGACAGGGTAGACGTACACATCAATAGACACGCAGGGAACAAGGAAAAATAAACACGACATTAAAACGCACAGTAGACATACGCATCAAAAGACACACAGGGAACACCAAACACGACATATAACACAGAGTAGACATACACATGAATAGACACATAGGGAACACCAAACACGACATATAACACAGAGTAGACATACACATCAATAGAAACACAGGGAACAAGGAACACCAAACACGACATCATAACACAGAGTAGACATACGCATCAATAGACACACAAGGAACAAGGTAAAACAAACACGACATTAAAAAATAGAGTAGACATACACATACACCTCAATAGACACACAAGGAACAAGGAACACCAAACACGACATCAAAACACAGAGAAGACCAACACACCAATAGACACACAGGGAACAAGGAACACCAAACACGGCATCAATACACAGACAAGATATACACTTCAATAGGCAAACATGGAACACCAAACATGACATCAAAACACAGAGTGGACATACACATCAATAGACACACAAGGAAAACGGAACACCAAACACGATATGAAATTACAGAGTAGACATACACGTCAATAGACACAAGGGAACAAGGAACGCCAATCATGATATGAAAACACAGAGTAGACATACGCATCAGTAGACAGACTGGGAACAAGAAACACCAAACGCGACATCAAAACACAGAGTAGACAAACACATCAATACACCCACAAGGAACAAGGAACACCAAAAACAGCATCCAAACACAGAGTAGAAATACAAATCAATAAACACACAGGGAAAACGGAATGCCAAACACAACATATAAATACAGAGTAGACTTCAAATTACAGAGTAGACAGACACATCAATAGACACAAGGGAACAAGGAACGCCAATCATGATATGAAAACACAGAGTAGACATACGCATCAGTAGACAGACGGGGAACAAGAAACAGTAAACACGGCATCCACACACAGAGTAAAAATACAAATCAATAAACACACAGGGACCAAGGAACACAAAACACGACATCATAACACAGAGTAGACATACGCATCAATAGACACAAAAGGAACAAGGTACAACAAACACGACATCAAAACACAGAGTAGAAATACACATTAATAGACACACAAGGAACAAGGAACACCATACACGACATCAAAACGCAGACTAGAAATACGCATCAATAGACACACAAGGAATAAGGTACACCAACACGACATTAAAACACAGAGTAGACATAAAAATCAATAGAAACACATGGAACAAGGAACACCAAACACGACATCAAAACACAGAGTAGACATACACATCAACAGACACACATGGAATAAGGTACACCAAAACGACTTTAAAACAAAGAGTAGACATAAAAATCAATAGAAACACATGGAACAAGGAACACCAAACACGATATCAAAACACAGAGTAGACATACACATCAATAGACACAAAAGGAACATCAAACACGAGATCAAAACACAGAGTTGACATATACATCAATAGACATACAAAGGAACAAGGTACACCAACACGATATTAAAGAAAAGAGTAGACATACACATCAATAGACACACAAGGAAATCGGAACACCAAACACGACATCAAAACACAGAGTAGACATACACATCAATAGACACACATGGAACAAGAACACGACATCAAAACACAAAGTAGACATACACATCAATAGACACACAATGAACAAGGAACACCAAACACGACATCAAAACAGAGAGTAGACATACACATCAATGGACACACAATGAGCAAGGAACAACAAACACGACATCAAAACACTGAGTAAACATACACATCGATAGACACACAGAGAAGAAGGAACACCAAAGACGACATCAAAACACAGAGTAGACATACAAATCAATAGAGACACAGGGAACAAGGAACACCAAACACGAAGTCAAAACACAGAGTAGACATACACATTTATAGACACACAATGAACAAGGAATACCAAACACGATATCAAAACGGAGAATAGACATACGCATCAATAGACACACAGAGAACAAGGAACACCAAACACGACATCAAAACACAGAGTAGACATACAAATCAATAGAGACACAGGGAACAAGGAACATCAAACACGAAGTCAAAACACAGAGTAGACATACACATCAATAGACACACAAGGAACAAGGAACATCAAACACAAAGTCAAAACACAGAGTAGAGATACACATCAATAGACACACAGGGAACAAGGAACACCAAACACGACATCAAAATACATAGTAGACATACACATCAATAGACGCACAAGAAAGAAAGAACATCAAACACGACATCAAAACACAGAGTAGACATAAATATCAATACACACACAAGGAACACCAAACACGACATCAAAACACAGAGTGGACATACACATCAGTAGACACACAGGGAACAAGGAACGTTGGGAAAGACACTGGTAGAAAACTGTAGATCGGTCCAGTACCATGCCCAATGTTCTTGTGACTTTAAAATCATATCCTCGGTAAGCAGGCCACTGATTATTTCCTTACATTTTTGATTGAAGTTTGATCTGCCGTTGATCCTTCGGAAGTTCACCATAAATTGAAGGCAATGAAATTCCCAATTGACACATACTCTAATGCTGGAGTCGTCCCAAATTTTAAAAGAATTTCAGAATAGTTCTTGTAGAATTTCAAAAAAAGATTTCACAAGTTTACGATATCTTAATACTTGACTAATCAGGGTTTTATTTTTGTAATTTGTATATTTTTGTCATAGATGTCTAAAAAATGGGAACATTCTTTAGCGTATCTGATAAGCTGAGATATATAAATGCCGCAACATCGCCATGAATCCAAGGAAAATTAATTATGTTGAAGCCAAAGTCTTCTCATTTATTTTATATCTTTGTCTTAATTTCTCCGTTACTGATTTGTATATCAAGATCCAAAAAGAGTGAAGCTATATTATTTATGTTTGAATTTTTCTACTTTAACTCTGGAGGATAAATTTGATTCTTGTAATGGTCAATATGTTGATAATCAGTATTAAAAATATCATCAAGATACCTAGAAATGCCGTTGAAACATTTCAAGCCGTCAAATTGCTTGAGTTTTGCAGATTTTGCATGAATTCTTTTCCGTATGTGCATAAAAACAAATCGTCAACCAGAGACGCACAATAAGTACCCACAGGAATTTAAATAACTTACAGGGTCACCAAATCTTACAAAGATGTTGTCTAAGAGAAAGAAGAAGGCCTTGCACACCTCAGATCGAGTACATGATTTGTACGATGACAAATATGGGAAAAAACATATCCCTATTAAGACGTACAAAATCATCAAACCAAGGACATACAAAACCAGGATAAAACCAGAACTAAGGCAAAGAAACAGAAATAAGAAAACAAATCTACCATTTCAAGAGAAGTGAACTCCTTGTGAAGGAGTTTGTTGGTGTGTTACGATCTCTTTTCTACTGAGGAAAAACTCCTTTTGTGTCAGGAATACATATAAATGTTTAACCATCTCGATCAAAACACCAGTCGATAAATTTTGATAAGCGATCTTTTATCTTCTTATGAGGTAGCGTGATGTATACGTTAGAAAAGTCGTTTGATAAGTTACTTTGACCTTGAAACAAGATGATGTGGAACCATTGAGTCATTTGCAACATCATACGAAGGAGGGAGGGGATCTCCAACCAGACCTGGTTGCAGTACCAACAACAAAACACCAAAACATCCGGAGCGAAAACGCAGAAAAGACGAGTACAGCAAGATACAAAACAGACATACGACAAAGAAACACTAAAAACAAAAGACAACACATAAACCTAGGAGATCAATGGGTAACCGGTGCCGACTTAGAATAGCAGACGGTGTAGTTATCCTGGATTTCGTGTACACAACCCTCCCACTTTTCCGATTACCAAAAGGTCTCGAAGAATGTAAAATATTGGTGTAAAACAATGCGTGTTCTAGCATACCAGATGAGCTGATAGATGTAGACACTATATAACGGTAATTTAGGAACATCACCGTCAATCCATGATCTGTAACCAATCGATCACGAGCACTAACAAACTAAATTAGTGATATGAAACACAATAGAAAGGATATAGCATGGACATAATTAGCATATACAATATCAGCCTGGATATGTTTAGTATATACAATTTTAGCCTAAACTTGATTAGCATATAAAATTTCAAGAAGTAACCTTTGGACAATATGCTAATCAACCTTTAGTCATGAGAATCGACATACTAAAATATGAAACAATTCTGAAAGCGGATCATGAGATATAGTCCAGACAGGATTAGCACATACATTGTCATTAAAAAGAACTGAATGATCTTGATCTTGGGTGTTGATCAGAAACCCTTTAATCATGAACAACTGCATACTAAAGTATCAAAATGATCAGTATACGATTCAAGAGATATAGTACAGGAACAATAGCATGTGCAATTTGCACAACCAATAGTGTCTCACATGAAATTCACATTCAGTTAGCAACATGTTAATTTCACAGTCAAGTTCAAGTGAAATTAATAAAAATTTCACATACGATTTGCATGAAAAATATTTCACATGACTTTCACATAAATTTACTTCTCACGAATTTCACATGGAAATGTCTTCTGTGACTGTTATGCCAATTTGAATTAAGATGAAATTCATGTAAGAAAATTCACATGTAAATCATGTAAATATTCAGTGACACGTTCGTGATCGTTTCACATGAATTTTATTTGAAATTTTATATTAAGTTCAGGTGAATTAATAAAAATCTTCATTTGAGGTACAACTGGCTGTTTAAAGAGTTCGCTCTACCAAAGGACATTTCCCTCTACCCGATGATAATATTCTCCTCATGTCATAGATGTCGAATTTCACGTAACCTCTTTTTACGCATACCTGGTCCTTCATAATAAAACTAAACGATAAATCAGGAAAAACATAATTTGGAGGTTATAAGCGTAAATCTGACCATATAACATTGTTTAGATTGAGGATCACTGATGAGGGTTAAGTACTCGGAACGTGCATGTCTGGTCCATGCTGAAGATTGATAATATCTTGAATGATGCCATTAAATTTCCTTACTGCCAAATGATGATGAACGTCGAATATATAATGACTATTCAAATGCTCAACGTCTTCAAATGCAATGGCATCATTTAAGAACAGATAAGTTTCCAGCATGGATAAGACATGCACGTTTCGGGTACTGAAACATCATCAGTGATCCTCAATCTAAACTACGTAATAAGGCCAAAGAGTGTTAAAATTATGATGTTGAAAATGTAACGAAGGACCCAGCAGGATTGGTGGGATTTATCCTAAATGTTTATAATTAATTTATAATCTTAACATTTGTAATAGTACTAATAGTAAATATATAAACAACACATTCTGTCATGAATAAACCTATCCATTGATATACTAGTATTGTGGTACAAGGTAGTACAGAGAAAGTCAAAGTTCTATATCCATGATCATTCTGCTCTGTCGTAGAAAGTCGTAATCACTCTCTGGATCATCACGTGGTACATAACTGTTGTCGTCATTTACTTCTGCTGCATTGCATGGTATTTTAAATCTTCTGCTGAGAAATGGAGAATTATTTTACAAAATTTGTTTTAGTCGTGAGTGCGATTGTGAGAACTGCACATTATATGCTACATTGTAAATACACTAAAATTTGCCACTTCTACATCCCTAGAACATCTTATACTATAATATGAGATTAATAGATTAATAGACTGAGACAGGCGAATTTCATCCGAGTGTAAAAGATTTGCAATCCACGACGAGGCTTGCCGAGTTATGGATGTAGTCAATCTTTTACACGAGAATGAAATTCCCTGTCTCAGTCGTAAAGTCGTGATTAATTATTTTTCTCACTCACCTCATTTCATCATCACCCTAATATTCTTTTAAACCATAATCAATACCAAAACCTAGATAAATCTAACGATGGCGTAACGTTACGTTCAATGACGTCATAATAGAAGTCACGTGGAGTGTGAGTCAAGGAAATCTCAAACTGCTACGTCTACGTTTTTTTTTTACTTTTGTCTCACGACGTAGGTGAGTGAGAAATGTTTGTACTTTTCATATTCCTAAAATACAGAAAGTGTACAGTTCAAATCCTTGTTTTAAGTGTATTTTTGCATTCCATTAAGAGAGTGTTAAAGACTGATAATTAATGAAACAAACAAATATAAAGCATAAAACAAATATCTAGAGACAAACACCACAGATGCTAAGAGATGAACTTAAATGTAAAGTTGATATAAAGTATATAGTAATGAAGAGGATAATAAATACATACATGTAAACCGGGGATTGATCTAATAAACATTAAAGAAGTACCCATCAATTATTCAGTCTATAGTCGAGAAGGCAATGCAAAAACATTAGATTTTCCTCAAGAACGGTTGCGAACCTCGGAATGTACAAAATTCCGAAGTGAGAGCAGGAGCCCGGGAGAGTCAGCGTCTCCTGATTACATGCAACACCCGTCGCAACAGTTCCATGGAAACCTGTCAATTTCGGTGATTGTCTCGATGTACATTTTGATGTACATATCAGTTACACTGTAAGTATGTAAGTATGTATTGTTTGGTGATGATGACAGCCATTCAATAACAATGTAGAATGTCACTGATCATTCTGGAAAGGGGGATCTGCTATACTTTTATTATATCCCCGTAGCGACCGATGGAATAGCATTTTTCTTTTGGTCAATATCACTTTTATATGTATGTATTCATTATCTTCTACATTTTACATTTGCAGCATAAACCAGACATGTACGTTTCGGGTACTTAACGCTCGTCAGTGATCCGCAATTTAAACATTGAAATATGGCCAAATAATGAGATAACTATTATGTCCAAAAGTGTTCCGAAATACGTAGCAGGAAGGGTTGGATGTGACGCTACAGGATCAAGGTATTTGAAATTTCAAGACATTTCAATAAAAAAAAAACTTTCGAATGGCATTGCGCTGAAGAAACGATCAACCGAAGTTAATCGAAGTTGGCTACATGTGACTTCGGGGAGCAGCAGTGACACTCACCAAGTGGTACAAATGTTAAGCGTCTTCAAATTAAACAAGACCGTACAATGTAAATCATGCAAAGCAACGACAATTTACTTAACTTCTTGAGACACTTACTTCTTTCTGTATCCAACTATTAAAAGGGAAATTGCCAATGCAACAAGGCCAGCTGCAATACCTTGAAACAGAAATAGTGAATATAAGTTTCAAATGAAGACGTTGAAAGAACTTGGAGCAGACGCTGAAAACAACATACTAGAGAAAAGAAACAAAAAATGATATACAATCAGGTACGGTAAAATGAAAATAAGTAGGGAACATGCAGATCTATCTTCATTGTCTTTCTTTATTGTTGTGACTTCTATATATCATTTTGTCGAAAATCACCACGTGCTGATAAAGATTAATAACGATTTCTTCCGCATTCTGCAGAAATATAACGAGCAATTTGAGAGTCTGTGTTTGGCTTCGGTCAAATAGTTCCATCAGTCCTCCATTATTTAAATTTCAAATGACAAATTACTATTTTCGGATAATGGTAGATCTGAAGCCATGGTTATTCTCTAATTTTCATTGTTCCCTTCATGAAATGGTTTTATCAGAGAGAATTAGCTTTCAAACATTACATTTCAATCACATTTGTATGAAAATAAATATCTTTGTGAGCTTAAACCTGCACATTTTTGTGTTTACGTCCCGTTACAATGGTAACCTGCATAAAAATGACTTAGTTTTTTCTTCAATTTTCATAATGGTCTCTTATTAGCACAGATACCATACGGACCTGTCAAATAGCCCCTAAACAGAATTGCTGGTGCTAACAGAGTATTAGTGCATCATAAGGTAATTCCTTGGACTTCCATGTACTGAGCACGCGAGGACTATGAGGGAATAGTGCGACCGGGCACATTTCGTTTTTGCTTTACAAAGTAACGTCGCTTGGAGAGTTATACGCTATAAGTGTCGCCATTGTCTTGTAAAACAGCTTCAGTTTCCACACAAACGAGCATCAATAGGTACATGTAATTGGTGTTAAAACTAATTAGCACGGTGCGAGCTACATCTTTCGGTACATTTTGGACATAGTAACCTTCACGCTTCTCAGATTGAGGATCACTGACGAGGGTTAAGTACCCGAAATGTGCATGGCTGGTCCAAGCTACAAATAATGACAAATATGGATAATGAACATATCCCTGTATACAGCGCAAAATCGACGATTTAAAAAAATCATAAACCGAAGGCATACAAAATCAGGATAAATGTAACACAGGAACCAAAGCAAACAAACAAAACCCTCCACCACATGAAAAGAAGCGAACTCCCAATTTATGGAAGCGAGATCAGGTTCCCAGGAAGATCAGCATCTCCTGTTTGCATACAACACCCGTCGCTTCAATTCGGTAGAATTGCCACATCCGGTTACCTCCAATTTGGAAGATATAACGTATAATCTTTGGTTGGACGGTACAAATATTCTTTAACAGAATATATTTGGACATAATGTTGTCCTACGACACTGATGGTCACATGAACACCTCACTCTATGACAAACGTGACGACTTCAACTTCAGCATTACAAACTTTCCTTTTCTGAGAAGCAACATCCCTTCATCTCCAGCTTATGGCGTATTCATATCTCAATTAATACGCTATGCCAGAGCAAGTACCAAATATATGGATTTTGTTCTGAGAGCTAGGCGTCTTGCAGATAAGCTTCTCAGTCAGGGATATGTTTGTGACCGACTTACATCGTCACTGAGGAAGTTCTACGGTCGATATGGGGAACTCGTCATACACTATGATGTCCCACTCTCCAGAATGGTGGATGATATTCTGTCATAGACCATTTGAACCATCCAACCAAAGATTGTACTCTATGTCTTCCGAAATGGAAGTAACTAGATGTGACAGTTCTACCGAATTGAAGCGACGGGTGTTGCATGCAAGCAGGAGATACTTACTCTTCCTGGGCACCAGGTCTCACTCCCATATCTGGAGTTCGTTTCCTTTCATGTGGTGGAGGTTTTTGTTTGTTTGCTTTGGTTCCTGTTTTGTCCTGATTTTGTATGCCTTCGGTTTCTGATTTTCTGAATTATCGATTTTGTGCTGTATACACGGATATGGCCATTATCCACATTTGTCATCATCCACCATTCTGGAGAGTGGGACACCATAGTGTATGACAATTTCCAAATATCGACTGTAGAACATCCTCAGTGACGATATTTGTCGGTCACAAACGTATCCCTGACTGAGAAACTTATCTGAAAGACGCCTAGCTCTCAGAATAAAATCTTTATATTTGGTACTTGCTCTGGCATAACGTATCAACTGAGATATGAACACACCATAAGCAGGCGATGAAGGGATGTTGCTACTCAGAAAAGTAAAGGAAAGTTTGTCATGGAGTGAGGTATTCATGTGACCATCTGTGTCGTAGGACAACATTATGAACAAATAGGATGCTGAATTATTTGCCATTGTAGTTTCTTTGACTTTCTGGGATTCGCGATTCTGCTGAGGTTATCAACAAAGTTTGGATTACTGACGGAAAACACATCGTCTATGTATCTGTAAGTGAAGTTGAAGTTAGAAGCTAAGTATCTTTTCCCTTCCGAGACTAAAGATTGAATGAAATCATCTTCGTACGAGTAAAGAAAAATATTGGCAAGGAGTGGAACACAATTGGTTCCCATTGGAATTCCGACAATTTGATGGAAGACTTGTCCTCCGAATACCACAAAAATGTTGTCGATCATGAAGTTTAACGTGTTATTGAGTTTAAAGACGTTTAACATTTGTACCACTTGGTGAGTGTGGCTGCTGGTGGACCAAAAGTCCCTGAGGGCACATGAAGCCAGGTTCGATCAACTTCGGTTGATCGTATCTTCAACGCATTCCAAAATTTATGTTATCAAAATTTCTTAAAATTTCTGAAACGTGGGTCCTGTAGCATCATATCCCACCTATCCTGCTACGTCTTTTGGTACATTTTAGACATAAGCCATATTACATTGTTTAGATTGGGGATCACTGACGAGGGATAAATACCCGAAACGTGCATGTCTTGTCCACGCTATCTGTTTTAAACTATGCTATTGAATTTGAAGACGTTTAACATCTTAATAATATATGTTTCAGTGTACTTATTTTCAGAATCGGAATTTTCTTTTACAAAGTAGGTTTTGTCATAGTTAACAACAATAAATATCTATTTCCGATTGCCGTTCTTGCTTGTAAACACATTACTTATAATTTTTGCGAGTCTTTCTTTGAATTTGATATGTCGGATCGAGTGTAAAGTGTCGCAAAATCAAAGGATTTGATAAAATGAACTCTACTAAATGAGTGGATTTCATATGTTATTAAAGTTCCTTGGAATTCTTTAAAATCCACATCTTTAAAATCTTCTTTAATTCTTTAAAATTCACATTCTTTAAAATCCACAAACAGGGATATGGTCATTATCCATATTTGTCATCTGGTCGATACCGCTACGGGAATATACTGTCGAACAATATTTTTTAAGTACAGAGTTGATTTCAGATAACACTTTTGTGAGTAAGATCGATACAGATTTGGCAGAACATTTTGAGGAAGCAGCGATGAAACGTTGTTTGTACGGATTCTTGTGCATTTTGGAGATGCAGCATAAATATGTTAAATCTAAATCTAAATTGTTTGTGTCGAAGCCAAAGGAAGCAAGTCGGATGACAAATATGGATAATGACCATATCCGTGTATACAGCACAAAATCGATAATTCAGAAAATCAGAAACCGAAGGCATACAAAATCAGGACAAAACAGGAACCACAGCAAACAAACAAAAACTTCCACCACATGAAAAGAAGCACTCTCCTGATATGGGAGTGAGACCAGGTGCCCAGGAAGAGTAAGCACCTCCTGCTTGCATGCAACACCCGCCGCTTCAATTTGGTAGAACTGTCACATCTGGTAACTTCCATTTCGAAAGACATAGAGTACAATCTATGGTTAGATGGTTCAAATGGTCCATGACAGAATATCATTCACCATTCTAGAGAGTGGGAGATCATAAAGATTAAATATTTTACCAAAACATACTCTGAATAGAATAGTACATGATATTACAAAGTAAAATATGGCAATTTTAATGTATTATACCTCTCGAAAGACTGATTCTGAAATATTCATCCATCCCCCCATTTTCTTCGATATTCGCCCATGGGACATTCTCCCCCCCCCTCGATTCAGAACCCCAATTGGCCAGAAAATTTGTTTTATTAGTTTAAACTGTAAAATTTGTTTTATTGATGTACACCTTTGGTAAAAGTGGCATTCTGAACCGAGGGGGGAAGGGCAATGTTGTAGAAAAACTTTTCCGTTTTCCAGTTATTTTTATAGGAAAAAAGCTTATTTTGACTAAACATCGGTCTACTTTTGAATGACTTATCAGCCCTGACAGAAGACAAACTACCAATTTATGATAAATATTATTCAAAAAAATAAAACTTAACCTGCAATCGGCAATGCGAAATAAAGTGGTTTGAATATTGTATTTCCTCCATGATTTCTTCCCTCCATGCTTGATTCATTCGCTGTAAACAATCACATATTAAATATGAATTTGATATATCGTAAAGTTCAGATACAAAATTATTCATATCTTATGAAATCAAGACATATTCTCTTCTACTTTGATTTTGCATTGTTGTTGTTTGTAGTAATCATCAAGATTCATCTTTCAGTCAAAAAAAATATTTGAGTCCCAAACAAGAAAAACAAAATTCCAAATATAATCCCAGTAGAATTGTTCACAAGTGAATATAAAAGTACATATCATCTCATACCTGTTTCAACCATTGTAGATGATACAGTTTGTACGGATCTGCAAAAATATAAATCAATCAGTGGATGGAAAATGCAAAAGGTTTTTGTAGCCATATGGCCTCTCCCCCACAATAATTATGCAAATTAGTTATTTCATTACTTAATTAATTTGTCTATTTTGTAAATGGGATCAAACGGTCTAGGAGAAAATAACTCTAACTTCAAACGTTAACATTACAATCACGTGTAGAACTTATGTAACAGAGAAGAGTGTCATTCCTGCCCGTGTGCAACCCTGCGTCTATTAATACGAGGTGTCCTCAGGTCAAGTGACAACATTTGAAGCTATCGTAGCTCGTCTGTGAACTTTCTGGTGAAATTGACGAAATGGGGAGGATTTGTTCTAAATCCAGGCAACTTTGTTTATACATCTACATTTTAATTTAGTCATGAATTTCGATGGTAATTTCAATATGATTGTGAAATGTTCCATGCTCCCAATATATACTGTGTGATGATTTTTTTATGTTGGAGAACACTCATACTCCTATAACCAACATGTTACTTTCGTATGTGAATAAACTGTTAAGTTACAAAATAATTACGTAAAAATACACAACGAGGAGTTCAAACTTTCAGACTTCAAAAACACATACATACGTTCATAGTAGCTCCTCAATTCATTATACTTAATTTGCTTTATGTAAAACTGAGATCTAATGCTTTAAAAGTATTTGAGAACCATGGTTCATTTAATTTGTTGAACGTAAAATTCAGAGAACACTTGACAATAAAGTACTATAACTCAGTAGATTAGATATACCTGCAAAAAATATATATACCAAACAATCTTAAATGTTCGGAGGCACTATGTAGTGTTTTCGTTTATGTTTCGATTATGTAATGCGACTGTTCTCTTATTTTCTTCTGTCATTGCCATCTAAAACGTGTGCGTTCCGTTCAGATGACCGAAGCATTTAGATTCTCTCGGAATTTTAATAATACTTAAATCCGTAACTCGGATCGATTACAAAGGGACTATAGTTAGTGCATTTTTGAAAGAAAAAATCGACAGAAAAACGATCGATTTGTGGATATAAAAAGACTCTTACGGGAGGGTGGCGTATTCTGAAATATGGCAATAGTGTAGAGCATCTTATACATAGTATGCGCTTGAAATGTTGAATTTGTGAACATAAGTGATCGTCGGATTTCCCTCACCGTAATTATTATTATTATTAAAAAAAAATTGTTGCCGGAGTCACCTTATGCTCGACTGCATAGCATAATGTCTTTAATGACATCCATTTTCTTAAGTTCACTTTTTTCTCCAATTTATATAACTGTACATGTATACTGATGTATTTCCTATACTTTGCTCAATATGACTCCTAAACGCAAAATCACTCAAGCGCAAAAAAGTAGGTCAAGGTAATTTTATGAAAGTTTGATCAAAGATACATCCTCATGTAAGTTTGGAACATGTAGCATTTATTCTTTGCTCAATATTGACTTTTAAACGCAAGATCACTCAAGCGGAAAAAGTAGGTCAAGGTCTTTTTATGAAAGTTTGATCAAAGATACATCCTCATGTAAGTTTGGAACTTGTAGTATTTATTCTTTGCTCAATATTTGCTTCTAAACGCTAAATCACTCAAGCGGAAAAAGTTGATCAAGGTCATTTTATGAAAAATTGGTAAAAATACATCCACCATGTAAGTTTGGAACATGTAGCACTTAAACTTTGCTCAATATAAGCTTTTAAAGGCAAAATTACTCAAGCAGAAAAAGTAGGTCAAGGTCTTTTTATGAAAGTTTGAACAGAAATATATCCACCACGTAAGTTTGGAACATGTCACACACATACTTTGCTCAATATTGGCCTTTAAAGTCAAAACCACTCAAGCGGAAAAAGTAGGTCAAGGTCATTTATGAAGGTTTGATCAATGGTTTGCTTAATATTGGCCATTAAAGGCAATATTCCTATCTTAACATTACCTTATCATTTCAACATTTGCCTTATAGTTTGAAATAATTTTAAAAATCCCCAACCCATACAATAATCTGATGCGATTACTCGTCAGTGAAATTGTGATCGATAGCAAAAGTATGATCTATTTTATATTTTTATCAACAAATTAAAGATGTCCGTATTAATGGTGACAGTGATTCATATTTGTTGCTTTTAGAAGTTACAAAACAATTTTACTTATATATGGGCTTTAAATAGCTAATTTACTGACGAGTACTCGCATTAGACTTTTGTTAGCTATCCAGCGAAAATTCCGCCGTTATGAGCCACGGGAGGTGAGCTTGCGTGACCGAGCGTGGGTTGCCGACGATGAAATAAATAAAGAACCAACAGAATATGAATAAAGGAAAGGAAATTGTATGATCTTAACATTTACCTCATCGTCTAGTTCGGACGACACCGACGCCGACGCTTACGCTTACGCTGACGCCGATGTTGGGGCTATTGCAATAGCTTTTTTGCACTACATTGCAGTCAAGCTAATAATATTTTAAGAATAATTTGCTCGATTGCACCACTACATTTCTGTCTCCTTTGGGGGGGGGGTCGGTTCTGATTTCTTTAAATTGTTAAGGTTCTAAAAGCCACAGATTGTGCAAATTCCAAGAAATGATACTTCTTGTGTTTAAATTGATTGTTCGGGGCAAAGATCCTTTTCGTACTGCTATGCGCCAGCCTTGCCAGTCTCTAGATTCCTATTTGGATTCCATAGTACGTAAAACATCGGAAAGGTATTCCTTGGATAGCCTCTCACGCACATTAAAAACATCAATACTGAAAAATATATTTTCGCTTTTTAACAAGAAAATCCGACGAGCATCAAATTAATTTTGTATGGCCTCACTGGAAATTTAAGCCAAAAAAATCAGCGATGCTTCCTCCCATTAATTTTCGTTCCTTTCTTGAGTAGGATATTCAAAGTTATGCATGTGTATAATGTCACAATAAAGACGGAGAGCAGGTCCTAGGATATTTGTCCCAATAGATTGGAGTGAAATTGTATCCTTTCTCACACGGCACTTACGAACACACATTGACTTCCTTATTCTTTAAATAAATTTCCCTTTTATAAAAGGGAAGTTACTTCATATAATTGTATGTATATTTAAAAGGACAGGTTGTTCTCCAGTCAGATTTTAAATGTTCATGAAATACATGCACTAAATGAAATTTAGGGTAAGTGAAATTCGAATACATTAAAAGAAGTCATCACCTTTATACAAACAATAAGATACGTGTATATCTTTTATTAATATCATACGCTCCAGTATTTGGACACGACATTTTCCATCCATCATTTATACACCTTGAAAATAACAACAATCGATGCTTTGTTGTGTGACATAATGATATTGCTCTCGTTGTCCATTTATGTTACGCTGAGTTCACTAAAATGTCGTAAGTTTTGGTTCTCCTCCTATCTCCATTTCCCCTGGTCACACTATTTCATGCACTTTGGGAATATACCCCTGTCCTAATGCAGAGCTTTTAGATATGCCAGGTTTGTTCGATTGTCCATTTTTGATTTTTGTATTTTTGTTATTAAAAATGTGTTAATTTTTCGCTAGTCTTAAATACAAGGACTGACAATGTGAATGATATTTTAAAAAAGATAGCACATAAACTCACTTTTTTGAGGTCAGTTCTCCTGTACTTAAATGTGAAGCTACCAAAACAAAAACAGAGATGTGTAAATGAAACTATGAATAGACCCGAGAAGATGTTAACAATGACTAGATACGTTTCATGCTGTTCCGAACTAGGCAATTTTCAAATAGTAAATGAAAATGAAATGCAACTGGTTTTAATGATAGCATCAACGGATATACATTCCCTTTTTGTGGCTTCCTTCATGCTCGAATGATATTCTGTCTCGTTTGTTTATTGTTACATTATGTTTTTGTTGAGGTATTAGTCTGTTCGTTAACATTTCTATTAGGAATCATAGCTCTTCTTCTACAATCACTGTCGTAAAAAAATACTTAAGAGCCATCGGAAAAAGAAAAATTCAATTATCTTCTCTTATATCTGATACTAAATTGGTGCTGTTGCAGTTTAGAATAATTAGTAGAATTATTCGTTACAAATTCATATCTTTCAAAATTTGGATAGAAGAATCGGATAAATGAAATCTTTGTAAAGCAGAAAAGGTGGCGGTTGTTCACTTATTTGTTGACTGTTATTATGATTGTTTCAATAACAAAAGAAGAGAAATTAGTTGGTATGAACCGCCCTCGTTATTCAATAATAGATTTGCTTTTACTTTAAGTCAAGTGTCACATATAAAGAAAAAAGGAGACAATAGAAGATTCTACCCTCATACCTCCTCCTTTGTTTTACTTGAAATAAATTATTATAAACAATTAGAGGCCTACACTGACAAGGATAATATAAAAGGAAAGATGGGTAGACATGAATTCTGCGTATTGCAACAAGTTATGCCTCATTAATGATGCTCGATGCCAAAAAAGAGGAAATCAAGTCATCAAAAAGATACCCCATAGTTTTAGGGAATTTTCTAGGATAACAATGTTTGTTTAATAGAGTAGACTTTAGAAATCTTTGGTCAAATTTGAAATCATTTTATGTGCATACAATGCACACTTGTTATCAAAACTAACAGAGTTCAATTATGGACATTTTCAAAACATATAAAGGGGACAAAATATTCAACAACTGTATTAAGATGCGCAATTTATTGCTCATTTATGCCGATGTTTCGACCGAAGCCTTCTTCAGGGCGACAAAACGTATTATATAGAAAAGTTGTTACATACTTATGACTGTTGTCAACTCCTTGCTAGAAATTGCATGGCTGGAAAACGGGTTGCTGGATGTTTTCCTTTAAAATAATAGAGATGAAATGAAATACATAATTCCTTTTCCCTCATATACATATTACACCACGTACATGTCTTAAAAATGACATGCAATCTGATTTATGAAACATGTACACTGACACATATAACTTGGGTAAACACAAAACGCTATGGCTCCTTTTGTCAAGAAACCTGCATTCTATATACTTTTATGAAAGAAGTTGAAAAACGGAATAATTATGTGCGTATATATGCAGCAATAAATTGATCTTTACCTCATCAACATGTATGTAATGTCAACATTGTTTTAGATGTAAACGTCTTCAAATTGAATAGCATCATTTAAGAACAGATAAATTGGCAACGTGGACCAGACATGCACGTTTCGGGAACTTAACCCTCATCAGTGATCCTAAATCTAAACAATGTAATATGCCAAAAATAGTTGAAAATATCCTACTTAAATTATGTTTATTTTCTAAATTTCCAATATCAAAGAGCTCCAAAGAAAATAATTCTCATCATTTCAATTTTAAGTTTGATATAACAAACATAGATTTATTTCTGCCTTCAGTCTATCGTTAGACGTGTCATCGTTCTTTGCATTTTCTTTTGAATTGAATAGTATGCCCTAATGAAGTGAAGGGTGTAAGAGCTTCAGCAAGACAAACATACAACATAATTGAAAAACAAAACTTTATTAAACATTAAAGGACAAGATACTTTGATTTTCTGTGATTTGACCTTCCTTGAATTATTTGCTTCTTTTTCTGTGTGTGTCTGCTTTGTGTTTTTACAGTGAGTGTTTTGAGGTTTTACTGTTGGTGCTGCAACTACGTGTTCATGGAGATCCCCTCCTTTCTTTTATAAACATGTTTAACGAACGGAATCTTCAGAATGTTCATCCCACGAAGTTACCTTAGCGTATAACATATCAACCAAACGTAAATATTAAATAAGAAAGAAAACTAAAACGTTAAGAACACATAAATTCTACATGTTCTTATAATAAATTTTTCATAAAATCATTTGATTTTTTCTTTGCTCTATGCAACGATTCTAGACTCTAAATTAAAAGAAGAAATTTATGCAAATATGACAATTGCAATAACAGATTTCTTGTTTAGGGCTATAATAAACTTTTGTTAAGGGACATTCTGAGAATAGGTACACAGAAAAAGAGGTTTTCAAAATGTTGATCTTTCTGAAAAAAAAATATTTGTAGTGACGAGGAAATAGTCTTTCAGCAAATTGTAAGATATCAAATGGAAATCAACTGTGACTAACTTTTTGCTGATATCTATACTCGTATGTAACCGAGTTTTTTAAGGATATATTCTCTCACGATAAGAAGCACCAAGCACTTCACATACAGATATATATTTGATGTGCTCTTAATTAATTAGTTCATTCTTAATTTATTAGTTGATTATCTCTAATAAGAAAATTACATGATTGTAGTATGCTCTGTGAAGATAGATGACGTCACATGATGATCCTCGTATGAAATTCCCTTATTTTGAGAGTTGGACCAAAGGCATGCAGGATCTACAAAAAAAAAATCATATGTTTCATATCATATACAAGAACAGACAATTTAAACCATTGGCACGTAATTTAGAAATGACTGTGACATTTTTTCTGTCTTTCGAAGTATAGACAAAAAGAGATGCACAAACTATATAATCCGCGAAGCAAATCATATTTTGTTTGCTCATCGGTTTTTGTCTATAAATCGTTAGACAGAAATATATTACATTAATTTCTTTTAATTTTATTAAATTACTATTTAATCGTCCAATTTATTTTGCACTTGATGGCATTGTAGATTTTCAACTTCAAAACTGAAGACATTACATTTGAACAGTCATTCGACGTTGGTTACGCCATAATAGGTGACATTGTCTATACAGCTACAGATAAAAGTTTGATCCGTATGTTTATAAAGGCGTTATACCATCACTACGGAAATAATGAAAAATTATGAAATATATCCTTGTTAAATGTATTTGAGATTTGTAATGATGGTGAGTGCAAAGTACTTTCGTATGGGCATTTCGAAAGAAATGTCTTAGCGAAAATGCATTTCTAGATAACAGCACAATTTGCGACGATGGCCGTCCTTAGTAGGCACAGAATGTTCATTGGTCTCGCTGGTTTATGTGTAAGTTTGTTAAGCTAAGTGATATGATGCCGTCTTTTTGATAAGGTCTGCTTTGTCTCTTTTATTTCTATTGTTGAGTCTGTGTACTCTGTATTATTAGATATATATATATATATTAAACGTCTTTAAATTTAATAGCATCATTTTAAAACCTGATAAATTTTCAGCATGGACCAGACATGCACGTTTCGGGTACAAAACGCTCGTTAGTGATCCTTAGTCTAAACAATGTAATATGGCCAAAAAGTATGAAAATTATGTCCAAAAATTACCAAAAGACGTAGCAGAATGGGTGGGATATGATGCTACAGGACCCACGTTTTAGAAATTTCAAGATGTTTTGTAACAGAAAATTTCAAATGCGTTGAAGAGACAGACGATCAACCGAAGTTGATCAACTTGGCTACATGTGCCCTCGGGGACTCTTGGTCCACCAGCAGCGACACTCACCAAGTAGTTCAAATATTAAACGTCTTTAAATTCAATAGCATCATTTAAAACCTGATAAATATAGATGTTTCGGTATTTTACTTTGAGACGACTTGCAACCGAAACTTGTACAAGCAAACGTATTTTACACGATGTAAATGTAAATAGCCCGCAAAATTGTTTAATGTACTATTGCCGTGTAAAATCAATATATTTTAGCAATATATTGCAGTATAATACTGTCCCTTCCTCATGTTTAAACACATTTTAGTGTCGTAGTCGCTTGTACAGTTTTTATGCTATGTGTATCTGTTGTTTCCAAGTAACGTACTTTTGCACTTTATTGGATGGATCCGACATTGTCTTATTAGTGAACGTGGTTTTTTTACCCCCTTTCTACAGTATAATTACCTTCAATATAGTACTTATATTATCTCATACTTAAATTATATATACGTGTCAAGATTAAAGGCATGCTTGATTCAATCCATCGACCTATTTCAATACCACAATGACCTGAAATAAACATTTAGGCATACTTTCACACCAAAAAATCGATATAGGATATTGGTTTGCCAGTACGATTTCTTCAAATGAATTTTCAAATATGCACACAACGATTCCTCATGACAAAATTAATGATCAATTATCCAAACTCATGAAATGATGCTTTAATCGAGAGGGGAAAACTTATATTTGTACATCAATCAAAGGGTTTCTTTTCAACCACTGAATACAAAACATATCATGGACATGTAGTTACCTTTGTATTGCTTTATCCTTTCTCTTGGACGTTGTTTACGGGGACTGTCCGTTGATATCGTGGATAAGTCTTAAACTATTGAAATTTAGCGTCAAAGATATTTGTTTTTAGTATATCCATTATCATCCACTATTTGTGAATTACGAAAGGCGAACAATTATCATAATTATTTGATTTCATTATTACAGCTACAACTGGGTCCTGTAGAATCATTTCCCAGCCATCTTGCTACTCTTTCGGTATATTTAGGGCATAATTTGCACAGATTTAGGCCATATTTTATTGTTTAAATTGAGGGTTAAATACCAGAAACGCGTATGTCTGGTCCATGCTGTAAATTTATCTGCTCAAAATGATGCTAATGAATTGGATGACATTAAACATT
The DNA here is from genome assembly GCA_028142955.1 of Pinctada fucata. Lineage (NCBI taxonomy): Eukaryota > Metazoa > Mollusca > Bivalvia > Pterioida > Pteriidae > Pinctada > Pinctada fucata. The sequence goes on along the minus strand of AP027112.1, from coordinate 48,874,534 downwards.
CGTGATTAGACATTATGATAGTGACCCGGAGCACGGTGGATTTTTACCGAAATATGTCGTTTATCATTTTAATTATTCTATTTGCATTTTGTAAAATCCCGCGGAAAAAACGTTAATTTTAACATTGTGATGCTGCCCCTAGTAATAACATCACACATGTAAAATGTTCACATTTAAAGATTAAAAATGACAGAAAACGAGTGTGAAGGTAGCAAGACCTCATCGTCATAGTTAAAAAATGACGTTTTTTCAAAAGGCGGAGCAGTGATAAAATTTTGCGTAGGCTTCCGAAAAACACCAACAGCGATCCATAGATTCCTTAAAGAGTCGGAAAAAACATGATAAAATAAGCTGTTCGCAAGTCGTCAAGAAAAGAAGGGGTCTCCAACGACACTTGGTTGCAGCGCCAACAGTTGGCAAGGCAATTTTTGGACGTTAGGGACAGCTTTCGATGCGATAGGGAGACTTTCTATCAAAGAAAGAATTTTTTAATGAAGAAAGTGACGTGATTCACAGTTTTCGGTCACTATCAATTCGGGAAATTGCAGAAAACTGTGAATTCAAAAACGATCGTGCACAAGATCATATCCCATGATCCTATAACGAGTCATGTCTGTGCTGGATGGGTACAGAAAATTCGTAAAAATTCAAATCTAGCTGAGAGTAAAATTGTCAAAATAGTTTAAATAACGGATAACATGAAGGAATTTCATGCTTGTGCTCTGGTTATGAGGAAGTATCCTTTTTATATTATATAGAAATATAACTGTTTGTGCTTTGTTTGGGATGATATTTGGAAAACTTTAAAAATAAAACCTGAATGTAATGAAAAAAGATACTTTCATTTATTTTACCATTGTTTGCTAACTTTCATGAAGGTTGTCCGCAAACTTTACGGACAGCCCTCGTAAGTCAGATTTGGTGAGAATCTCTACAAGCAGGTTGTAAAGATTCGTAATCGTGCGCCTCTTGTTGCGGATTTATTTTTATATGAAAAAGAATTTATTCAAAATCTATAAACACAAAGAAAACATGATGATGTGAAATATTTCATTGGTACATCAAGGTACCTGGATGATATTCTTACTATCGACAATCCTGTTTTGAAAAGTATTAAGATATTATTTATCCAAAAGAATTACACTTAACAAAGAAAACGTTTCAAACACAGAAACACCTTAACATCAAAATTGATAATGGAGAGATTCATCCAAGAGTGTATGACAAAAGACATAATTTTTTATTCAACATAGTCAATTGTCCTTGTCTTGACGGTGATGTTCCTAGATCACCGTCATATGGTATCTACATTTCGCAGCTCACACGGTATGCTAGAGCATGTACTGATGTTTTGGCTTTTCAAAGTAGAAACTTACCAATTACCAAGAAATATCAGGTCAAGGTTTTCACTTTCACAAACAAGTAAAGACTTTCTGGAAATTTTACAAAATCATTCTCAACTTCTTTTAAAAAAGCCTTCTATACGGTAACCATGGATATAATCCTTCTGTCACCAGACAGGCAATTGGCTTGGTACTGGACAAATCTACAAATTTGTACCAGAGCATTTTTAAAAATTGCACTTTGTCTGACTGTGACGTCAGGACTCCATATCGGGCCCTATCAAAACCTCGATCTTTAGAGAAGACAGGGCCCCGACCACCTGTCCTCTCTGAATGTTAGTCGCACTCCTCGGGTGATCACATGCATGAGCACGCAACAGCCGGCAGAGCATGAACTATATGTCGTATTCCTTCATTTATTTTTACATCCATTTACATAACCTTCTATGTTTTTTGGGCCCCTATGTCATGCTGTCTGTTCAGTGAGGAGGTTATTATACACCATGATTGTGCATTCTTTGATACTTTTGGGTAATCGTAATCGAGGATGATCACACCATCTGCTACTGACGTGGCAGATGGCCGTCAGAAATCGGCATCTATTGCAGATTATTCTCGTTGGTTTATGTTTTGTCATTTGTATTTAATGTTTCTCTGTGATTTTGCGTTTCTTGTGCCATTTGCGTCTTTTTCTGTGTTTGGGTGTTTTATAGTTTTGCTGGTGGTGCTGCGACTAGGCGATATTTTCAGTTGTATCTGTGCCTGTTCCCCTTTGTTCAGATTATGGAAGTATATGTAGGAATTTTATACCTTTTGATACACAACCAAGTGTGCCTCATATGAAATTCATGTGAAATTTACATGAACTTAACATGAAAGTTCAAATGAAATGTAAGTGAAACAAGAATGATCATGAAATTTACATGACATTTTTCACATGAAATTCATGTGAAGATTTTAACATTGATGTTATATGAATTCAGTTTCCTGTGAAGGTCACTAATGAAAATCATGTGAAATTCATATGAAGGAAATCTATGTGAAATTCATGAGAAATATTTTTCACATAAATCTTTTGTGAAATATATATGAATTTTATATGAACTTTCATGTGAAATTTACATGATGCTCATTTTACATGAATTTCATGTGAGGCACAATTGGCTGTGTAATGTAGATCTTGTTTTAAGTTTAACGCATTATGATCACGATATTTGTTCCGTTTTTGTCGACAACCGGTATAGTTTATTATAGGGTTAAGAAAACATTTTACTACCGTTTCGAAATGAGGAAAATCTATTGGCATTAAAGCGTTTGAAAAACGCAATATATGCATGTACTTACATCGATACAGCTCATCTGAAGGGAATAACGTATCTTTTTTACCGGGACATCCAATTTGTTTTAGGCAGTTGAAGTATTCTGTTACCTCAAATAATCCGCTTCCAATATCTATAAATGGACATCCATCTGGAAGTATATATTGGACACGATGTTGGGAAAAAATTAAATATACCATCAAGAAAGTATAAACATTATTACATGATTTTTTTTACACTCGGATAAAATATAAAATATCGTCGCTTGCAAAAAATCTCGCCCCGAACCATCCCAAGACATCAATTTTAGTCTAAGGTTTATTTGGTTCACTATGATCACTTATGATAAGTTTCATAATTTTTTTTGATAAGCACAAGATCTGTAAAGAATTCTGTATGGTAAGCAAAAGTTTCTTTCAATCTAATGCTAATAAAATGGAGTATGTTAGTATAAATAAACATTACAGAAGTACCCATCAGTTATTCAGTCTCATAGTCGAGAAATTAGATTTTCCACAGGAGCGGTTGGGAACCTCGGAATGAACAAAATTCCGAAGTAAGACCAGGTGCCTGGGGAGAGTCAACGTATCCTGATTGCATGCAACACCCGTCGCAACGGCTCCATGGAAACCTGTCAAATTCGATTATTGTCTCGATGTACATTTTGATGTACATATTCAGGTAAGTATGACACATATTGATAATAACCATATCCCTGTATACAGGACATCGTAAACATCTCTTGCTTGCATGCAAAACCCGCCGCTTCAGTTCGGTAGAACCGTCGCATCCGGTTATTTCCATTTGGAATATATAAAGTATAATCTTTGGTTGGACGGTACAAATGGTCTATGCCAGAATATCATCCTCCATTCTGGAGAGTGGGACATCATAGTGTATGACAAGTTTATCATATCGACCGTAGATTTCCTCAGTAATGATGTCAGTCTGTCATAAACGTATCCCTGACTGAGAAGCTTATCTGAAAGACGCCTAGCTCTCAGAATAAAATATGTATATTTGGTACTTGCTCTGGCATAGCGTATCAACTGAGATATGAACACGCCATAAACAGACGATGAAGGGATGTTGCTACTTAGTAAGTGTTTTGAATATCATTCCCTGAAATCGTCGCCATAGCACTTTCTACATATACATAATCTTAGACAGTGCATGTATCTTAGATATTGTTTACATTTTCGCGCGTTAACATCGACGGTGGGTGCGGCTAGCCAACAGGGGATGCTTACACCCCCGGGCACCTGGTCCTACCTCTAGCTTGCTAGTCGATGCTCAATTTGGTGCTCTATTGTGAGTGTTGTTGAGATTGTCGTCAGAATCCTCATTAACTAATTAGAAAAGGAAAGTTTGTGACGCTGAAATTAAAGTCGTCATGTTTGCCATAGAGTGAGGTGTCCATGTGACCATCTGTGTCGTAGGTCTTTAGTATTTGATTCCATATATCAAATGTCTATGTACCTTGAGTGTAAATGAAACTCACTAACTAGAACTAGAACACATTCACTTTGGCACGTGGTCAACCCCTTTTGGCATTTGGTCAACCCCTTTTAAATCGGATGTGTCGATAATTAATCACTGATTTTGATAATTATATTAAAAAGTTAGTTAAAGAAATGTATATTGGAAGAACAGGCATGGGGGCTCTTTTTAAAATCATGCATGTTGCGTACGTTGGTACATGTCGGACAACGGAGCGAAATATATAACAAATTTCATCTTACTTTTTCTTTAAATTTGCCAAAAAAATGATTTTTTTTGTCCCAAAATACTTGTTTCTGTAATGGAATTGAAATTGAGTTTTACTAAAATTGAATGATAATTCCAATCACGACACTTCAATATTTTCTTTTTAAAATTTGTACAATCATTCCAAAACGAATTGTAGAATTTTTACTGTTTTCAGTGGTTTTCTGCATGATTGGACGATTTTTGTCCTATAACACAATGTTCGCAGCAGAGTTGTTTCTTACGACTCATTACATTTAAAGAGGAATCTTGAAGATTTAATTTGAGATGATTTCTAGCTATGTACCTTGAGTGTCAATTAAAGTCGATAACTGGAGCTCTTTTTTGACGCTTGGTAACCCTACTATAACTTTTATTTTACGTACAATATTAACGTAAGATAGAGCATCCCTCAGGTCCCAGATGCTCATATATCCAAAGTTACAACTTTTACAATATTTTTATTTCCATATATTCAGTCCTTATGTTAGACCTGATATAAAAACAAAATGTAATTCGTGGTTTCATGATTAGATTGATTGAGAACTTAAGCCGTTTAAACTTTAACACTGGACCCTATGGGAAAAGTAGGGAAAATCTTTTTTTGGAGATGATAAAATGTAAGTATAAAAGTTTCTTTTACCAAAACGATATTAGTTTTATAATCTGAACAATATTCTGAAAAGAAAAAAATAGGGTGTCCAGGCAAAAAATTACCAGAGAGAGAGAGAGGAATTAGTATAAATGGTTTTTCACTTGTTTTCCAATCTCAAGATATGTGTTTTGTGCATTAATGTCATGCTGAGCTTTTTTGGATAAATATTGTTTAAAACAAAAAAAGAAGATCCTGACGATAATCTCAACAGAACTCACAATAGAGCACCAAGTTGAGCATCGACGGACACCTAGCAAGCTTGAGGTAGGACCAGGTGCCAGAGAGGAGTAAGCACCCCCTGTTGGCTAGCCACACCCGCCGTCGATGTTCATGTATCCCTTCTAAAATTTGAAATTTCGTCTTTATCTTTCTTTTTCTCTTTTTGTTGTTGAAAATCATTTTTAGTTTTAAAAACCTTTTTCATAGTAGTGTTTTATGAAGTAGAATATACATGTATAAACTTTGAACAAATTATCTATAATGCGTCAACAGCTGTTTACAACGGAACGAAAAATAAGCATTTAATCAATTCGTTCCCAAAAATAATAATATCATTTTGACAATTAAGAATAAAGCTGCATAACCAATTTTAAGGAATAAACTTTAAAATTTATGCGAAATATGTATTTGTAAAATGAGTTGAATTTTGCAAATTTCATTTTTTTTTTTGGTAATACTTAGAGTTTGTCTTTTTACTAACAGAATAAGAACATGTATGAACTCACCTGCAGGATTGATAATTCTTTCTATTAAGCACATTTCTGCTAGAATTGCCTTGTACGGATTAACAGAAATACAATGATATACTTTTGGATGTTTACACTCTCTGTGCTCTGCCTTTTCAAGCCATTCCTTCTTTGAAATTGGACATTGGTTAACAATACGTATATTTTCAATTGATTTTTCTGTGGAAATCCGAATCAATAAAAAGAAACAAAAGAGTCTCATATTTCTGTAAAGGAAATACAATCATTTGCCCTTGAAATTGAAGTTCTTGCACAAAATATAACATGTGTGTGTGTCAAATAGATATCCGGCTTTAATTAGCCAAATCTGAGGAAATACTTATAAATAAACGGAACAAGGAAACAAAAAAAAAAAGTTTTAAATAGGCAATGAACTATCAAATCCTAAGTGATGACCTCGCACATTTGTCAGCTACACAAATCAAAGCCCAGACCAGATTAATTAGTCATTATGTTTTGAAAATGTAAAGCCGTTTATTCCTTACATAATATATAAAAGAAGACGCTTGAAACGAATGTATATACTAGTGAGAACAAAGTGCAGCTTTCTTCATTCATATTTTCAGACTGTTACATTAAAAATTTTTGCAATTCTAATGTAACAGTCTGAAAATATATAGCATAATTTTGATTTGCAAGAATTCTACTAATACATGTAAATAATTCAGTCTAACACAAAAATAATGAAATTATGGTCGCTGAGAGATATAAGTCTCCTTCCGGCATGAATCTATGTCCTGTAACGCTGCCTAGAACACTTCAATTAAACATGAATGTAAACTTACTGTCCGTGCAGCTCACTTCAGAAATAAGGAAGCTGAGGTTTTATCTCCTTCATCGACTTTTTTCCGATAAGAATCTTATAGTGGATAATAGATCTCGAGCTCTCGTTAATAATGGTGTAAGTTGTCCGTACGACCAATAGTACAATTACAGTGGAGAAAATGGTTTAAGATGGGGAGCTTCTGTGTTAATTTTAATGTTACGTGGTTCTCTTTCTCCATAAGTCGAACTTGCTTTGTAACGTTCCAAGGCCAAGGCAGAAAGAAGTCCGGCAGGCTGATTTGTTGCATCAAGGGGTATAACTTCTCGAAAAAGGTCATGCGTGACCAAAAGGCAATATTACTTTGAAACTATCAAAGAATTAGGTGTGTATGTTGTTAAAAGTCTTCAAATTCAATAGCCTCATTTAAGACTTGATAGATTTACAGCATGGAGCAGAAGGTATGGATCAAATTTCACCAGAATATCCTATTTGTTGCAGAGCAAAAGTCCGTAAAACTTAATTCTGCAAGTCATGAAGTTTGCAAGTCATCAAGAGGTATAATTCCTCTGTGAGAGGCAAATTTTGGATTTTCAAATTATGTTGCCATGGCAACAAATTTTCACAAATAATATTTATTTTAATTGAAAGTTCGTATATAACAGTATCTTAATATACATTAACACATCAGCTACATGCTTCCTATAGTGTTGGGATTGTATAAACAAGTGTCAATCTAACCATGAATAATCACCAAAACTCAGTCTGGTGAAAACCTACCCATCTTCAGCTACATTGGATATAGTTACATGAATTATTATAGTAAAAAGATAAGTGTCATCTATTAGACGAAATCTTACAATTTTCAAAAAGGTCTCATTTGCAGTAGTTTCCATGATTCATTTTCAAGATAAATTGCCGCACATGGACAGCAAGCTACTACAGGCTTATAAGGGGAATCCCCATTTGACAGAGCGCTAACCCTAAGTTCATAGCGTAATGTTTCGAATCCAACTAAGTGAACTTTTTCGCTGCAGAATGACCTCCTCTATACACTGAAATAGAATTTGGCAACATTAACATAATTCAGAAACACACATTTTTTTAAGTTACCCCTATTTTAACCTTGGTAACATTAGTGACGTATTTTCAAAGCGCATGATATATCTAGACTTGGCACATTTTTGGACATAATAATTTTCATACTTTTTGGCCATATTACATTGTTTAGACTGAGGATCACTGACGAGGGTTTAGTACCCGAAACGTGCATGTCTGGTCCATGCTGTAAATTTATCAGGTTTTAAATGATGCTATTGAACTTAAAGACGTTTAACATTTGAACTACTTGGTGAGTGTCACTGCTGTTGAACCAAGAGTCCCCGAGGGCACATGTAGCCAAGTTCGATCAACTTCGGTTGATCGTCTGTCTCTTCAACGCATTTGAAATTTTCTCTTACAAAATTTCTTGAAATTTCTAAAACGTGGGTCCTGTGGCATCATATCACACCCATTCTGCTACGTCTTATGGTACATTTTTGGACATAATAATTTTCATACTTTTTGGCAATATAACATTGTTTAGACTGAGGAGCACTGACGAGGGTTTAGTACCCGAAACGTGCATGTCTGGTCCATGCTGTAAATTTATCAGGTTTTAAATGATGCTATTGAACTTATAGACGTTTAACATTTAAACTACTTGGTGAGTGTCACTGCTGGTGGACCAAGAGTCCCCGAGGGCACAGGTAGCCAAGTTCGATCAACTTCGGTTGATCGTCTGTCTCTTCAGCGCATTTGAAATTTTCTGTTACAAAATGTCTTGAAATTTCTAAATCGTGGGTCCTGTGGCATCATATCCCACCCATTCTGCTACGTCTTTTGGTACATTTTTGGACATAATAATTTTCATACTTTTTGGCCATATTACATTGTTTAGAATGAGGATCACTGACGAGGGTTTAGTACCCGAAACGTGCATGTCTGGTCCATGCTGTAAATTTATCAGGTTTTAAATGATGCTATTAAACTTAAAGACGTTTAACAATTTCAGAAATTGTGTTGTTTTGACAAATAAACTTTATTTTCAGTTTTAAGCTTAAGTTAAGTTAAAACTTTTCGCATCTTATGGTACCAAGATTTATGCGTTACGAATTATACCTATTTCGCAACATTGTCGAAAGACTCATGACCCCTCACCCCAATACCCCTATGTGACTTTAACTTCTACAAATGTTTAACATCCTCAAATCTATTAGCATCATTTTGGAGCAGGTAAATTTACAGCATGGACCAGATATGCACGTTTCGGGTATTTAACCCTCGTCAGTGATCTTCAATCTAAAGAATGTAATATGGCCAAAGTCAATGAAAATTACGTCAAAAATATACCAAAAGACGAAGCAAGGTGGCTGGAATATGATGGTCTCACTCCCATATCGGGAGTTCGCTTCTTTTCATGTGGTGGAGGTTTTTGTTTATTTGCTTTAGTTTCCGTTTTATCCTGATTTTGTATGCCTTCTGTTTCTGATTTTATGAATTATCGATTTTGTGCTGTAACAAGGGATATGGTCATTATCCATATTTGTCATACTACAGGACCCAGATTTTAGAAATTTGAGAAAATTTTGTAACAGAAATTTTCAAATGCGTTTGAAGAAACGACCAACCGATATTGATCGAACTTGGCTAGATATGCCATCTATACAACATAATACATAAACATTTTCAATATAAGTTAAATAATTAATCAGTATAGATAATTCAAATTCAGAAGACTTGTGTTGTTTATGGAGAATAAACTGTATTTTCAATTTTATGCAAAATAAAACTGTTCGCATCTGTACGCTTTACATGAATACATATTTCGCAACACATGACCCCACCCCAATACCCCTATGTGACCTTAACTTCTATACAACATAATACATAAACATTTTCAATATGAATAATTATGTATGCCCATGTTATAATATACCTAGTGAAAAGATAAAGGGGATCCTAAATATCATTTATGTAGGGCGGTTGTCATTAGAACAACAATACTTATGGTATCGTAGATCGATTAACCATTCCGCTACATACCGACAATTGTCGAAAATCCTTTTTGCATCAAATGTCCCATCTTTTGGAAATGGTTGCTATGGTAACCAGAAATTATAATATATTTCTTCATATACATGCGATGGCATTTCCTGAATACCTATCACTATTCTGTAGCAGAAAATGTACTGTCTTTTCTCAAAAAGTCAGTACGACACAGGAGCAGCGTCAATTTTCATTACAATTGTTAAACGTCTTTAAATTCAATAGCATCATTTCAAACCTGATAAATCATTTTTTTCAAATTTTTTATAGAATATTATTTATATTGGTATTTTAAGAGACAGCAGGGTCATGACCTTTAAGATACATCTAGTGTTACATTGTACCATGGTAACCATTCAAGAAATATAAGATCAGAGTAGCAATGTATGCTTAAAGTCTCAATGTATCAATAAACATTAAATAAGTGCCTATCAATTATTCAGTCTCAATGTCGAGAAGACAAGGCAAGATCATTAGAATTTCCATAGAAACGGCTGCGAACCTCGAAATAAAAGAAGGGAGGAGATAATAGCAATCCGAAGAGAGACCAGGTGCCCGGGGAAAGTCAGTGTCTCCTGGTTGCATGCAACGCCCGTCGCAATAGCTCCAAGGGAAAATTTATTTTGGTCTATTAAGAATTCAGGGGATGTGATTGAAAAAATGAAATCTGGAAATTTCCAAGCCAATACGATTTCTTCATACGTCTTCTCTTATATGTACACCACACTTCCTCATGACAAAATTAATGATCGATTATCTAATCTCATTAAATGGTGTTTTGATCGAGAGCGAAAAACTTACATTTGCAATCTGAATCGAAGGTTTTTTTTTTCCTCGACAGACTACAAATCATAAAAATCATGGACATGTAGTGACCTGTGTGGTGCCTTGTCCTTCCTCTTGGACAATATTTATGTTAGATTTGGTGAGGATGAATCGAAGGGTTTCTTTTCCTCGACAGACTACAAATCATACAAATCATGGACATGTAGTGACCTGTGTGGTGCCTTGTCCTTCTTCTTGGACAATATTTATGTTAGATTTGGTGAGGATCTATACAAGCAGGTTGTAGGAATTCCTATGGGTACTAACTGTGCGCCTCTTGTTGCAGATTTATTTTTATACACTTATGAAAAAGAATTTATCCAAAATCTTCAAAAGCAAAGAAAATTTGATGAGCTGAAATGTTTCAATAATACTTCTAGGTATCTGGATGATATTCTAACCATTGACAATCCTGCTTTTGAATTATATAAGAATGAAATTTATCCACAAGAATTAACCCTTAACAAGGCAAACCTTTCAAATACAGAAACACCCTTTTTGGACCTAAATATCAAAATTGTAAACGGAAAGATTCATACAAGTGTATATGACAAAAGGGATGATTTTGGATTCAACATAGTAAATTTCCCCTGACTTGACGGTGATGCTCCAAGATTACCGTCATACGGCATTTACATATCACAGCTTATCCGGTACGCTAGAGCATGTACTGATATTTTGGATTTTCACAGTAGAAATTTACAAATTACCAAAAAACTTTTAGGTCAAGGTTTCCGCTTTCATAAACTAGTTAAGACTTTCTGAAAATTTTACAAAAATTACAGTCAACTTCTTTTAAAATTCGGATCTATACATGCAACAGAGTACATTACTATGGGTATTACACAACCTGTCTTTCATGGTGATATGATAAACAAAATAAAAAGGATCAAAGGTAGGCAGCATAACCATAGAAAATGCGTCAGAATCATCAAACGCCTTTTATACCGTGGATATGATCCTAATGTCACCAGACGGACACTAGGCTTGGTACTTGACCAATCTACAGTCTTGTACAAGCGCATCCTTGAGACTTGCACTCTGAGTGACTGTGAGGACGGGACTCCATGACGGGCCCTGTCCAAACCTCTTTAGAGAAGACAGGGCCCCGACCACCTGTCCTCTCTGAATGTCAGTCGGACTCCTCGGGTGACTACATACATGAGCTCGCTACAGCCGGCAGAGCACGGACTGTATTAAGCATGCCCTCTTTTTATATCCATTTACATATTCATCTGTGTCTCTGGGGCCTCTGCTTTTCGCGGTCGTGTTTGTGTGATGTCATCTTACAATGAGGAGGTTGTTTTACACCACAATTGTACGTTCTTCGAGACCTCTGGGTAATTGGAGAAGTGAGAGGGTTGTGCACACGTAATCCAGGATAACCACACCATTTGCTACTTGCGTGACAAATGGCCGTCCAAAGTCGGCACCGGTTACCCATTGGTCTCGTCGGTTTATGTGTAGTCTTTTGCGTTTGATGTTTACATGTCGTGTGTCTTTTTTCCGTCTCGTGCTGTACTCGTCTTTTTTATTTTTGCATCGGGTGTTTTGGTGTTTTACTGTTGATGCTGCAACGGAGTCTTGTTGGAGATCTCCTCCCTTCTTTTTTTTTGTCAAATTCGGTGATTGTCTCAATGTACAGCCATTTAATCACAATCCACTACGTCATCATTCTGGAAAGGGGGATCTGATATGCTTTTATTAAACCCCGACCGAAAGGATTTTCTAAGTATCCTTACGTATTCCAAATGCAATAAGTTTAGTATTTCATGTGACCCCTGGCACCATTTGCGTAATAGTATGTGAAAAGTCACTTATGCAGTTATGACGCTCGAAGAATTTCGGTAGTTGACGGACACATTCCTACAGGGTCGAATATATACAATAGAATCCACATGCAGTGGATACTGATCAGTATGAAAACAACAAAATACCAAAACACCCGATGCGAAAACGTAAACAAACACACTTGACGACGAAAAAGAGGCATATAACATATATATAAACATCAAAAATAAAAGACTGCACATTCATTTGTAAACCAACGAGACCAAATGGTACATGTAACCAGTGCTGACGTTGGACAGTCATTTCCCACACAAGTAGCAAATGGTGTGGTTATTCTGAATTACGTGCGCACAACCCTCTCACTTTTCCGATTATCCAAGAGGTCTCGGAGAACTCACAATTGTAATGTAAAACTTCTTCCTCACTACTAGTTGACCACTCATAAAAAAGGCCGCAAACAGCAACGGCCCAAGCAACACAAATGAATATGTAAATGGATATAATAAGAGGGCGGACGTAATGCAGTCCGTGCTCCGTCGTCTTTAGCGAGATCATACATGTTATCGTCGTTGCGTGAAAAATTATTCCTTCGCCTTTTTGCGTCTTGTTCCTTGTCCCTTTTGTGTCGCTTTCCGTGGGTGTCTGTTCTGTGTTTTTGCATTGGGTGTTTTTTGGGTTTTGCTGAGGGTGCTGCAACCTAGTGTTGTTGGAGATCCCCTGCTTATTTTTATCATCCGAGTAGTCCGAATGGCATTCAGAGAGGACAGCTTGTCGGGGCCCTGACTTTTTGGACATAGTCCGTCATGGAATCTCGTCGTCACAGTCAATCGGAGTGCAAGTCTTAAGAATGTGCCGCTGCATTTTGTGGTCTTCTTTGTGTGCGGTCATCTAACAGTAAGGAGTGTCAAATATGGATAATGACCATATCCCTTGTTACAGCACAAAATCGATAATTTAGAAAATCATAAACCGAAGGCATACAAAATCAGGATAAAACGGAAACCAAAACAAACAAACAAAACCTCCACCACATGAAAAGAAGCGAACTCCCGATATGGGAGTTAGACCAGGTTGTTTTACACCACAATTGTACGTTCCACGAGACCTCTGGGTAATAAGAACAGTGGGAGGGTTAAGGGCACGTAATCCAGGATAACCACAAGTCTGCTGCCGACGTGGCAGATGGTTGTCCTATGTCGCCACGGATTGCCTATTGGCCATATTGGTTTATGTGTAGTTATTTATGTTTGATGTTTCTAATAGTATGTGATAGTATGTGATTTGGCGTTCATTGTACAATTTCCGGCTCATTCTGTGCGTGTCTTTTTTTTGCAGTGGGTGTTTTGCTGCAGAGATCTACTCCTCTCTTTTTCATATTGCATCATTTCAGAAGATAAGGTCTACGGTTTTAAAAATAATCAAGATCTGACTCCAAAAATAAGGATACCCCTTATAATCTCATCGCACTTTCAAGTAAGAGTATATACTATATCCAAGATTTTTCGTAAAATACCAGATGGAAGTTCTTCATTTGCACGTTTCGGGTACTTAACCCTCGTCAGTGATCATCAAATCTAAACAATGTAATATGCCAAAAAAGTATGAAAGTTACTATGTCGAAAAAGCGTATCGAAAGACGTAGCAGGATGGGTGGGATATGATGCTACAGGACCCACTTTTTAGAAATTTCAAGAAATTTTGATAACAGAAATTTAGAATGCGTTGAAGAAACGATCAACCGAAATTGATCGAACTTGGCTTCATGTGCCCTCGGGGACTCCTGGTCCACCAGCAGTGACATTCACCAAGTGGTATAAATGTAAACGTCTTCAAATTGAATAGCATCATTTAAGAACTAATAAATTGGCAACGTGGACCAGACATGCACGTTTCGGGTACTTAACCCTCGTCAGTGATCCTCAAATCTAAACAATGTAATATGCCAAAAAAGTATGAAAGTTACTATGTCGAAAAAGCGTATCGAAAGACGTAGCAGAATGGGTTGGATATGATGCTACAGGACCCACTTTTTAGAAATTTCAAGAAATTTTGATAACAGAAATTCAGAATGCGTTGAAGAAACGATCAACCGAAATTGATCGAACTTGGTTACATGTGCCCTTGGGGACTCCTGGTCCACTAGCAGTGACACGCACCAAGTGGTATAAATGTAAACGTCTTCAAATTGAATAGCATCATTTAAGAACTAATAAATTGGCAACGTGGACCAGACATGCACGATTCGGGTACTTAACCCTCGTCAGTGATCCTCAAATCTAAACAATGTAATATGCCAAAAAAGTATGAAAGTTACTATGTCGAAAAAGCGTATCGAAAGACGTAGCAGGATGAGTGGGATATGATGCTACAGGACCCACTTTTTAGAAATTTCAAGAAATTTTGATAACAGAAATTTAGAATGCGTTGAAGAAACGATCAACCGAAATTGATCGAACTTTGCTACATGTGCCCTCGGGGACTCCTGGTTTACCAGCAGTGACACTCACCAAGTGGTATAAATGTAAACGTCTTCAAATTGAATATAATTCTTCAAGAAGGTATAGAAATGGAACCCTACCGCATTATAATGTATATAGATGGTGAAACAGGTATACCGTTTTATAAATAACCAAGATATGATGGCTCAAAACAAAATGGTACCCCCTTAAAATTTCATCGTCGGACTCATTACAATCAGAATGGTCTGATTAAGTTATGGATTAGTGTGGACATTGAAAGATTGCCCCGTCTTTATTTTCTATTGGAATTTAAGACCCTTTGTTTGCGTTTTTTTCAATGCACAGGCTCGTTCGTAGCTATCGTAAAATGAGGAATGTAGACTGCAGCGTATAAGAAAAAATCTATAACGGTTCGAGTAACAGCCTTAACACCTTTAAAAAAATTATATGTGAATTTCTTAATTGCATGAGCTCGAGGATAAAGAATTGCAGCAGCAGATCACGTTAAAAAGAATTTACTTCGGTTGATCGTTTCTTAACGCATTCGAAAATTTCTGTTATCAAAATTACTTGAAATTTCTAAAAAGTTGGTCCTGTAGCATCATATCCCACCCATCCTGCTACGTCTTTTGGTACATATTGGACATAATAACTTTCTCAATATTTGGTCGTATTACATTGTTTAGGATTGAGGATCACTGACGAGGGTTAAGTACCCGAAGCGTGCATGTCTTGTCCATGCTGCAAATATCATCTGTGCTTAAATAATGCCATTGAATTTGAAGACGTTTAACAATTGTAATAAATTAGTGCTGAAAGTTTCACAGATGCAAATCTTTTTTTTTCTATTGAGGTACTCATGGAATATTTACATAATAAGGAAGTATTTATACAGAAATACTACGATGAAGCTGGTTTCAATTCTCATGACTGCACACGTACTTATGGTCATGCTGTAAAAGGTGAGCGCACAATTGAAGTTTTTAGATGATCAAAATCTCCAAATGTAACACTCAATCTATTGATTAGATTGCATGTATTGTAATGTCATAGAGGGAGCCACTGACATTCCTCAATTTCTTTGATATTCTACGAAGCACTAAATGCTAAATATACTGAATTGGGGAGAAAATGCATTGAATGCAGGCGATGTATTAGACTATGTACCTGACAACACACCTGTTCATCGAAGCCAAGATGGTCGAGCCCTATCCAATTTCTTAGAAAATTTTGGTGTAGAATATATTGATACACCCACATATTCTCCAGATATTAATCTCGTTGAAATGGTTTTCAGCAAAATTAGCATCACTTTAAGTTAACTCTTTGTGTTATGAAAATTTAGTACAAATTCTCTGTAAGGACCTAAAAATTTCCATAGGACCGTGGCATAGCATGTCACCGATTTTAAAGATTTTTGGTAAAGGACATAGGTATGACTCACTATGATAAAAATTGCCTTCATTTTTGCAATTTTAGTTTTCGTTGCCATGGTTAACATGTCTGAATTTTTCGCAATTTTGAAAAAAATGATATGCAAATAATATATAGATAGAAATTTATTTGTGTAAATCATAGCAAAATCAAGTACAGACCCCTATAAAAGAGTAATATGGTTAGGGGTTCACATAAAAGTTGCCATAGAAACCAACTTTAATGGAAAATTTGAGGAAAATTGTTATTATCCCCATCGAGTTTTCTTCCTTATTACGTTAATCACATTATATTTATTTCATTTCAACAAAACAGATTATTCTATTACGCCTGCCTTCAGAGTTATTTGTGGTTAAAAATGCTCAAAATTGCACTAAAAAGGGCTGAACATTTGTCTTGCTTTTATGCCTGTTTTTGATTGTTTTTGATTTGCTGTTGTAGGTGTATTATATCTTTAAAATGAATATATTTCCTTAGAATAGAAGTTTTAAAGATTCAATCAAGTCTAGGTTGTTAAGCCATTGAAGTGGTTTCCATCGCAACACATTGTCCAAATATAGCTTACTCAGCAGTCTTGTGAAGGCTAAAAATAGACTGACCTCGTTTTCCATTTCGATGGTAATGCTGTCTACCTCTGATCCTTCTAATTTTGTTAAGTACGTCTTCATAAAATGCAAGTTGTGAAATACCAAAAGTAATATACTCTATTACTTGTATGGGTCATAATTTCAAAAGAAGGTGACCATAATTTTTGTTCAATTTCGTGAAAGTCTTTACTTGTTTGTGAAAGCGAAAACCTTGACCTAAAAGTTTCTTGGTAATTTGTAAATTTATACTATAAAATCCAGAACATCAGTACATGCTCCAGCATACCGGATGAGCTGTGAAATGTAGATACCATAGGACGGTAATCTAGGAACATCACTGGCAAGCCAGGGGAAATGTATTATGTTGCATCCAAAATTATCTCTTTTGAAATAAATTCAGAAAAGTTATTGTACAATTTCCAAAATGAATTTACAAGTTTATGATATCTAAATCCTTGACTGATTAGTTTTTTTGTAATTTGTATATTTTTCTCATTGCAGTCCGAAACATGGGTGCAAACTCTAGCGTATCTGATGTGCTGAGATATGTAAATTCAGTGCGATGGCAATCTTGGAACTTCGTCATCAAGTCAAGGAAATTTAACTTTGTTGAACGAAAGTCTTCTCTTTTGTCGTATATTTTTATCTGAATGTCTGATGTGACTGCTGGTGGACCAGGAGTCCCCGAGGGCACATGTAGCCAAGTTCGATCAATTTCGGTTGATCGTTTCTTCAACGCATTCTAAAATTTCTGTTATCAAAATTCCTTGAAATTTCTAAAACGTGGGTCCTGTAGCATCATATCCCACCCATCCTGCTACGTCTTTCGGTACGCTTTTTCGACATAGTAACTTTCATACTTTTTGGCATATTACATTGTTTAGATTTGAGGATCACTGACGAGGGTTAAGTACCCGAAACGTGCATGTCTGGTCCATGTTGCCAATTCATCTGTTCTTAAATGATGCTATTCAATTTGAAGACGTTTACATCAAGATCCAAAATGGATGCAATATCATCTTTATTCAATGTTAACTATGATGGATAATTTTGATTTTTGTAATCGAAAAAAAAAAGAGTTATCAATATTCAAAATATCATCACCGTTGAAAAAGTCATCAAATTTCTTGAGCTTTTTTGCAGATTAAGCGTGGATTCTTTTTCGTATGTGTATAAAATCAAATCTGCGACCGAGGCGCACAATGAGTACCCATAGAAATTTCAATAACTTGCATGTATTGAGCAAATCTTTCAAAAATGTTGTCTAGAAGAAGTAATAAGGCCTTGAACAACTCAAATAGAGTCCATGATGTGTATAATTTGTATTATATTAAGGAAAGGAATCCTTTTGTGTCAGAAGTACATATAAATGTTTATCCTCTCGATAAAAACACCATTTTATAAGTTTTGCTAGGTGATAATTTATCTTCTCGTACGGGAGGGTGGTGTACATGTAAGAGAAGTCGTAGGATGAAATAGATTCGGCTTTTAAATTAAATGATTTGAATTTGTCGATCACATCTCCAGAATCCTTTATGGACCAAAATAATTGATGTCGCTATTGTTGAATTGTTTCACAACATTTTGATACGTGATCTTCAATTGTTGTTAACTCTGATCTCCAATTCCTAGATAAAACTGTAGCAGTACACTTGCGCGAGTTAGCAATAAATCGAAATTTGTAAGGAGAATTGTGAACTTTAGGCAGACAGTAAATAGCTGATTTCGAATTAGAGAGTTGAAATGAAGTTTCATTCTGGTGTTTTAGTAAAATGTAAGGGAAAGTTTCATAGTTTTTTTTATATAAGTGTTGGTGGTAGAAAGTTCCGAATATAATACTGATATGTTATAGCGCATTCAAATAATGATAGTGTCGTTTGCTGCCTTGTCTATCGGAGCAAAGAGTTACAAACTGTGCAAGTCCTGAAGTATAGATTTATAAAATTTAGCCGATCTTGAGGGTGCTTCCGAATAAAGATGAGGGTTTTTTAATTGTCAAATCGATATCTACAATGTCTTATGTAATTTTTTTCCAGTCATCGAGAGAGTGTGGCTCTACTCCTTCTAACTTGCACCATTTGCGTATATAAACTTTCAAAGTCTCATTTAGCACTTCCCAACATTAAAGAAATCTATCTAGGTAGGAACTCTATTCGTTGGCCCCTTCTTTAGAAGACCACGAAGTCTGGAGTCTTGAATGTTTGACAGGTATCCAGTGATTATATGACCAGCTGGTTCGTAATGATAAGCAGAGCTAGCGCATTCCTATGACGTAGGATATGACTCATTAACGTTAACATCATAAGTTATTTTATTGTAATTGAAAATAAAACTTCGTACTGGTTCTTTATATCTATAACAGATAGATAGTAGGGGGACTTACTTTTCGAAATACTGGGGTATCTTGTTTTGAACTAGTTGATCTCGGAAAATATTCGAGATGCTTAAACAGGATCTGTTAAAAGGTCAAATCTTGTCCTTAAAAACTTTATTCATTTTGATGAATCTTCCCTTCTGTTGGATACTTTCGATTGCCGGATAAAGTTTATTGTAACAAAAGCTAACGATGATGTTGTTAACCGTCTTCAAATTCAATAGCAACTTTTAAGACCAGATAAATTAACAGCATGGATCAGACATGCACGTTTCGGGTACTAAACCCTCGTCAGTGATCCTCAGTCTAAACAATGTAATATGGCCAAAAAGTATGAAAATTATTATGTCAAAAATGGACCTAAAGACGTAGCAGAATGGGTGGGATATGATGAGACAGGACCCATGTTTTAGAAATTACAAGGAATTTTGTAACAGAAAATTTCAAATGCGTTGAAGAAACAGACGATCAACCGAAGTTGTTCGAACATGGCTACATGTGCCCTCGGGGACTCTTGGTCCACCGTATCAGTAAATCAGTCCGTATTTTTGTAATAAATCAGTCCGTATTTTTGTAGATCTGTGAAACCGTAAATCAGTCAGATATTTGTAGTACGCCAGTAGAACCTAATCCAAGACAGACTTGAATTTTACAGCCGGAATCGAATACATTATGTGTAGTAGTTCATGTCTTCCGTGTAGTATGTTCATGCTCTTAAGGTAGCATCAAGGTTGTCCATCAATAATCCAAAATTACCTGAGCAGTATCTATCCTTCGAAGCTTGAAGTCAAAGAAACTACAGAGACAAATAATTCAGCATCCTATTTGGACATAATGTTATATCCTACGACATTGATGGTCACACGAACACCTCACTCTATGACAAACGTGACGACTTCAAGTTCAGCATTACAAACTTTCCCTTTCTGAGTAGCAACATCAATTCATCGCCTGATTATGGCGTGTTCATATCTAAGTTGATACGCTATTCCAGAGCAAGTACCAAATATACGGATTTTGTTCTGAGAGCTAGGCGTCTTTCAGGTAAGCTTTTCAGTCAGGGACATGTATGTGACCAACTAACATCGTCGCTGAGGAAGTTCTACGGTCGATATGGGGAACTCGTCATACACTATGATGTCCCACTCTCCAGAATGATGGATGATATTTTGTCATAGACCATTTGAACCATCCAGCCAAAGATTGTACTCTATGTCTTCTGAAATGGAAGTAACCGGATGTGACAGTTCTACCAAATTGAAGCGGCGGGCGTTGCATGAAAGCAGGAGATGCTTACTCTTCCTTGTCACCTGGTCTCACTCCCATATCGGGAGTTCGCTGCTTTTCATGTGTGGATGTTTTTGTTTGTTTGCTTTGGTTCCTGTTTTGTCCTGATTTTGTATGCCTTCGGTTTCTGATTTTCTGAATTATCGATTTTGTACTGTATACAGAGATACGGTCATTATCCATATTTGTCATTAAAAGAAAGTTTTCTCGTCAGGATAAAACAGGTACCAAAGCAAACAGAAAAAGAAAAACATATGCCATATGAAAAGAAGCGAACTCCCAATACGGGAGTGTGACCAGGTGTCCAGGAAGAATCAGCATCTCCTGCTTGCATGCAACATCCGCTAGAATTGTCATATCCGGTTACTTCCAATTCAGATACAAGAACATTTTTTGGTAGGATGGTTCACATGGTCTAAGACAGAGTATCACCCACCATTCCCAATATCGACCGAAGAACATCCTCAGTGACTAGGTTAGTATGTTATAAACGTATCCCTGACAGAGAAGCTGATCTGAAAGACGCCTCTGAGAACAAGATATGTATATTTGGTACTTGCTATGGCATAGCGTATTCATTGAAATATAAAAGCATGATGAATGATTTTTTCTACTCAGAAAAGGAAAGTTTGTGATGTTGAATTTGAAGTCGTAACGTCTGTCATAGAGTGAGGTGTTCATGTGACCATCAGTGTCGTAAGACAACATTATGTCCAGACATGATGCTGAATTATGTGTCTATGTATGTTATTTTGACTTAAAGCTCCGACGGATAGATTCTTCTGAGATAATCCGCGAATTTGAATTATTGATAGAAAACACGTCGTTTAATTACCTGTAATGTTTAACGTCTTAAAATTCATTAGCATCATTTTAGTGCAGATAAATTTACTGCAAGGTCCAGACATGCACGTTTCGGTTATTTAACCCTCGTCAGTGATCCTTTATCTAAACAATGAAATACGGCCAAAATCTGTGAAAATTATGTCCTGAATATACCGAAAGACGTAGCAAGATGGCTGGGATATGATGCTACAGGACCAAGGTTTTAGAGATTTGAGAAAATTTTGAAAACAAAAATTATGAAATGCGTTTGAAGAAACGACAAATCGAAATTAATCGAACTTGGCTACATGTGCCCTCGGGGACTCCTGGTCCATCAGCAGTGACACTCACCAAGTGGTTCAAATGTTAAACGTCTTCAAATTCAATAGCATCATTTTAAAAAGATCTGATAAATGTACTGCATGGACCAGACTTGTACAACCCTATTTTGAACAATAATTAATCCTACGTCACAAATCGAGCCGTCCATAAAGGGGTGAAATATCAATGAAAAACGACGTGACCCTTTCTGTAGGGTCGATTTAATAGCGTAGTTAGATAAAATACCATTTCGGGGATGGTGCTCACCAAGTTGTACAAATGTTAAACGTCTTCACATTCATTAGCATCATTTTAGTGCAGATAAGTTTGCAGCATGGACCAGACATGCACATTGTGGCTATTTAACCTTCGTCAGTGATCCTATATCGAAACAATGAAATATGACCAAAATCTGTGAAAAGTATTTATTGAATATACATGTACCGAAGCAAGATAGCTGGGATATGATGCTACAGGACCCAGGTTTTGGAGATTTGAGAAAGTTTTGAAAACAGAAATTATGAAATGCGTTTGAAGAAACGACCAACCGAAATTGATCGAACTTGGCTACATGTGCCCTCGGGGACATCTGGTCAACCAGCAGTGACACTCACCAAGTGGTACAAATGTTAAACGTCTTCAAATTCATTAGCATCATTTTAGTGCAGATAAATTTACAGCATGGACCAGACATGCACGTAGTGGGTATTTAACCCTCGTTAGTGATCCTATATCTTAACGATGAAATGTCGCCAAAATCTGTGAAAATTATGTCTTGAATATACCGAAAGACGAAACAAGATGGCTGGGATACGTAAGTGAAATTTAAGTTAGAAGCTACATGTAAGTATCATTTCCCTTCAGTGACCAAAGATTGAATGAATTCAGCTTCGTACGAGTAAGGGAAATTTTGTCGGCAATGAGTGGGGCAAAATTGGTTCCGATTGGAATACCGACATTTCGCTTGAGGACCTTTCCTCCAAAAACAACAAAAATGTTGTCGATCAGCATGTTTAACATCTGAATAATATCTTTTTCAGTGTACTTTATTTAAGACTTGGACATTTCTTTATCAAAGTAGAGGCGTTCCTTTATGCGGAACGTTCCGGTTGATCTGGTCGTTCCAGCGGATCTGATCTCCTAACACGTCTAGGACCGACGTTCCAGACTGTTCCAATATTGCGGATATGGTTATGTTCTCCTTACAATGCTGAGTAGTTTTATTGTAATTTGAAATTTCGGTATTGATATCACAATGAATATTAACAGTAAAATTATATTTAGCAGCAATTACGACTTTATTTAGGGATTTTGTGAATATCAAGATTTTGCTCTATCCACTTTTGCTATGGTGAAGTCATTCTGGCACCAATTTCGATCCATTATCAGAATGAGATCGTTTTGGAACCTACCGCTTCGACATTATACTGCCAAACGAAACTTTTTTGAAAACAGAAATTTTGAGATTCGTTTGAAGAAACGACTAACCGAAACTGATTGAACTTGGCTACATGTGCCCTCGGGGATTCTTGGTCCACCAGCAGTGACACTCACCAAGTAGTTCAAATGTTAAACGTCTTTAAATTCAATTGCATCATTTAAGATCTGATAAATGTACAGCACGGACCAGACATGCACAACCCTATTTTGAACAATAATTAATCCTACGTCACAAATCGAGCCGTCCATAAAGGGGTGAAATATCAATGAAAAACGACGTGACCCTTTCTGTAGGGTCGATTTAATAGCGTAGTTAGATAAAATACCATTTCGGGGATGGTGCTAGGAATGTAAACTGTATGTCATATCATAATAACCCACCCAGGATCTAACAATGCGCTTTCGCTTATCCACTTCACACTCATTATTATTTCGCAAAGCAGCTCAAATTAACATGGCATATGCAATATTGAAATATGTATTTAATTATCAAATTCCACTGTACCACATAGGCATTTCAATAACAATGATGCCTAGACCTAAAAAAAGAAATCCTAATGATATAAGATTATGAAAAGAAAAAGTCTCGACTTGACCTTAAATTTCTGGCAAAGAACCTGCAAAGGTCTTAACTATGCCATCAAGGATATACCCCTTTGTTTTAGAAAAAAAAATCATATGTTAAGACTTCGTGACGGAGTATTTACAAATATATCTTGCAAACAAACTTTGTCACTTAAACATTCGATTTCTGTGCACAAAAGTTATGGAACATATAACGTATGTGTCATGACATTTCCGTAAGGATAATTTTTGGCAGCTTAAATGTTTTCCTCAGATCTGAAATTCAAGATTGTTGAAAGTAAGCAGTCGAGACTGAAATATATTTTGAAATAAATAATTTTCTATTTGGGTTTTAAATTAATGTTTGAATGACATTCAAATATATTTTCACCATTCATCATTACTGCTCTATGATTTAATTTTAAAATGCCATCAACTTTTAAACCAGATTTGTACAACAATCACTGAATATTAAGTAATAAGAAGAATAAAAGGAAACATTACAATGGAAACAGCGCAATACACAAACACACACCCTCACCCTCACACACACATACCCACCCTCCCTCACCCTCACACACACACACAACATAGTGAAATATTCTAGGCATCACACAAAACGATTGCACCATCAAGCATCCGAACATTATATGATCAATGTCCAGCGAACCAGCGAACCAACTTTGAAAAATTAATGCGAAACAACACCATAAACAATACATAAAATAAGAAGATCATTGTATACCACAGTATATCCTTACGAGGGGTCTGCAACACTTTGGCATAGTTTTCTGTCGCGCTTTCCAGTTTCATATTACAAGAGCATGCTACAAACACATGAGGACATGAGCTGCTTTTGGAATATTAGGATGCCCTGCTATCGTGACATTATTATGACAAATATGGATAATGACCATATCCCTGTTTACAGTACAAAATCGATAATTCAGAAAATCAGAAACCGAGGCATACGAAATCAGGATAAAACAGGAACAAAAGCAAACAAACAAAAACCTCCACCATATGAAAAGAAGCGAACTCCCGATATGAGAGTGAGACCAGGTGCCCAGGAAGAGTAAGCAACTCCTGCTTGCATGCAACACCCGCTGCTTCAATTCGGTAGAACTGTCACATTCGGTAACTTCCATTTCGGAAGACATAGAGTACAATCTTGGGTTGGATGGTTCAAATGGTCTACGACAGAATATCACCCATCATTCATATCTCAGTATCTCATAAAAGCTTTCTTTTTTAGTGTATCAGACAAGTTGTTGATATTAAGTGATATCAGATTCCGGGTGTTAAACCATCACCGTATTTTTTATGTCCCTATTCAATGCATTAGACATAGTATATCGTATCTCGAATATGTATTTCACAACCAGTCTTCCATATTTTCTATTTTTAGTCACACGCCTCCTTAAATGGTTTTCCGAAAGTCATACCAATTCCAGACATTTGTATGCCTTCGGTAACAAAAAGGTACGTACTTCTCATTGATAATATTAACTGATACGTTTTTTATGTTTTATAGAGGATAAACAATTAGCATGTGAAGTTCGAAATATACAAATGTACTACTTTCGATTTGCTTATTCTACTCATTGTACTCGTGTTAATCGATATTAATTTTGTAATTTTACAAAAAAAAATGAACAGTAGAAGTTAGGCTATTTCAATTAGATCGGAAATGTGAATGTATACATGTATATAGATATATATAGGTATTATAGAATATATTATGTTTAAATTAACCCTTATATAAATCTGTGAAGTTAGTGCAAGGATTGTCCGTGGACATCACCGTTTACAAGATTTTTAGCCAGAAGTTTTACTTAAATGGTTACTTGAAATAATTAATTTGGCATATTTCTATTCATGTTTCCATTTCGATAGTTACAAAAATATATTATCAATTTGTAATCTTTATGATAACCCTTGTATGCCATTATACTTCACCGTTTTTATCTTCTTACTCATTGAAATATGTAAAGTGCATTTAGAAATTTAGGACATCGACACGATCTGCAGATGTGAAATAATGCATTTAAATCCCCCATACAGGCCATCCATGAAGTTTATTGATTACATCGATTAGGCTGACATTGCGTAATTCGTTGAACCAGTGCTCTAGCCAAGCAAATTACAATAAGGTACAATGAAATTGAACACTTGGTTTCCAATTGGTCGGAACTTTTTTGTATGGAAACCTAAAAGGTTCTTTTCTCAAAATAGATGATTTTAATTTTGATATTGTAATTCTATTCTTACCCTCATATCTTAAATTTTTTAAAGTTAATCGAAACGGCCAAACCCCATATCCGTGTTCCTTTTATGTTATGTTAAGTATTCATACTTGTTGCCCCTTTCTTGAATCTTTGTGTTTGGAAGTTACATTTGCCAATGTAAGGAAATTCCAGAATTCGTTTGATGTTTCAGTTCTATCCGATTATTACTCCCTATTTTAGATTTCGATTCGTAAAAAGAAGGGAGGAGATCTCCAACAAGACCCCGTTGCAGCATCAACAGTAAAACACCAAAACACCCGATGCAAAAACTCAAAAGACGAGTACAGCATGAGACGGGAAAGAGACACACGACATGTAAACATCAAACACAAAAGACTACACATAAACCGACGAGACCAATGGATAACCGGTGCCGACTTTGGACTGCCATCTGTCACGCAAGTAGCAAATGGTGTGGTTATCCTGGATTACGTGCGCACAACCCTCTCACTTCTCCAATTACCCAGAGGTCTCGAAGAACGTACAATTGTGGTGTAAAACAACCTCCTCACTGTAAGATAACATCACACAAACAAGACCGCCAAACGCAGAGGCCCCATAGACACAGATGAATATGTAAATGGATATAAAAAGAGGGCATGCGTAATACAGTCCGTGCTCTGCCGGCTGTAGCGAGCTCATGTATGTAATCACACGAGGAGTCCGACTGACATTCAGAGAGGACAGGTGGTCGGGGCCCTGTCTTCTCTAAAGAGGTTTGGACAGGGCCCGTCATGGAGTCCCGTCGTCACAGTCAGTCAGAGTGCAAGTCTCAAGGATGCGCTTGTACAAGACTGTAGATTGGTCAAGTACCAAGCCTAGTGTCCGTCTAGTGACATTAGGATCATACCCACGGTATAAAAGGCGTTTGATGATTCTGACGCATTTTCGATGGTTATGCTGCCTACCTTTGATCCTTTTTATTTTGTTTATCATATCACCATAAAAGACAGGTTGTGTAATACCCATAGTAATGTACTCTGTTGCGTGTATAGACCCGAATTCTAAAAGAAGTTGACTGTAATTTTTGTAAAATTTCCAGAAAGTCTTAACTAGTTTATGAAAGCGGAAACCTTGACCTAAAAGTTTTTTGGTAATTTGTAAATTTCTACTGTGAAAATCCATAATATCAGTACATGCTCTAGCGTACCGGATGAGCTGTGATATGTAAATGCCGTATGACGGTAATCTTGGAACACCACCGTCAAGCCAAGGGAAATTTACAATGCTGAATCCAAAATCATCCCTTTTGTCATATACACTTGTATGAATTTTTCCGTTTACAATTTTGATATTTAGGTCCAAAAAGGGTGTTTCTGTATTTGAAAGGTTTGCCTTGTTAAGGGTTAATTCTTGTGGATAAATTTCATTCTTATATAATTCAAAAGCAGGATTGTCAATGGTTAGAATATCACCCAGATACCTAGAAGTATTATTGAAACATTTCAGCTCATCAAATTTTCTTTGCTTTTGAAGTTTTTGGATAAATTCTTTTTCATAAGTGTATAAAAATAAATCTGCAACAAGAGGCACACAGTTAGTACCCATAGGAATTCCTACAACCTGCTTGTATAGATCCTCACCAAATCTAACATAAATATTGTCCAAGAGGAAGGACAAGGCATTACACAGGTCACTACATGTCCATGATCTGTATGATTTGTACTCTGTCGAGGAAAAGAAACCCTTCGATTCAGATGTACAAATCTAAGTTTTTCGCTCTCGATCAAAACACCATTTAATGAGATTAGATAATCGATCATTAATTTTGTCATGAGGAAGTGTGGTGTACATATTAGAGAAGTCGTATGAAGAAATCGTATTGGCTTGGAAATTTCCAGATTTCATTTTTTCAATCACATCCCCTGAATTCTTAATAGACCAAAATAAATTTACATCGTTCCTGTTTAGAACCGTTTCACAATATCTAGTTATGTGTTCTTTAATAGCAGTAAGTGCTGACGTCAGATTTCTAGACAAAATTGTAGTGGAGCAGTTACTAGAATTAGCAATAAATCGAAATTTGTAAGGAGACTTGTGCAGTTTCGGTATGCAATATAGTGTTGGGAGATCCAATTTAGAAATAGAGATATTGAATGAAGACAGTTCACTGTTATGCTTGCCTAAAATGTTAGATGCACTTTCATTGCTTTTGATATATGTAATTGTAGACGAAAGTTCCGAAATCAAAGTTGATATGTAGTAACGTTTTCAAATGATAATGGTGTTGTTGGCTGCTTTATCAGCTGGTGCAAAGACATATTTTTCATGTAATTTACTTAGTTTGGATTTGAAATATCTCTCTGATTTGGAACGTGGATTTTGAAAAAGATGAGGGTTTTTATGGAAGTTATCTATTCGAATATCCGTTCTTAAACAAAAGATCAATACTATGACATCAATGTAACTCTTAGTGAAGTTTCACTTTTCTATCTATTAGCCCAAATCAAACATTTAAGGGTATCTTAATTAAGAAACACTTTTTTAATGAGAGAGTTGTCAGTAAATTTTACTTGTTTGAGATTAACAAAGTGCAGCTATCAGTACAAATGTAGCAACATCTAAATAAATATGAATTACAATTTGCCGTGTGAACGCAATGTCAATCTAATAAGAATAAAGCAAAATTAAATGCTAGTTCTATTCTATATACGTTTGTCGTACCGGGCCTACAATCCAGCTAATACATTTGTAACACTTTAACTCGTCTCTGATATCTGATGAGAATAATTAAATGTGTTGAGCAAACTGCAGTTTTCCTAAATGGTTGACAAATTGGAAAGAAGGAATCCCTAACGACACTCGGTTGCAGCAACACCAAACAGGCCCAATGCAGAAGCACTAAGCAGACATACTAAGTAATGATACGGATGTATTCAGGCTATTTTACTTCTGGAAGGAGATTTCAGACCGATTTTAATGCACCAGCATGTGTTTTTATAAACAGTATGGTCAACTTCTTTTGAAATTACCACCCATACATGCATTTCTGGTCCATGCTGTAAATTTATCTGCTCTAAAATGATGCTAATGAATTTGAAGGCGTTAAGCATTATCATAAACACCAATTTCCTAAATAATAACTAAATGTATGCACAATATGCAAAAATTTTACGGCCGCTAAGCATTGAGAATATTTAATATGATGAATAGACATTTACCTTCTTTACAATCCTTCAAAATAGTGTCCCTTCTAATCAATGACCGAATTAAACAGTTTGGGGAGATCCGCAACAACCGTTGCGAGGCAACCAAGCGTAATATGGTGAAATTCTGCGGTCACGGCATCGTTAATGTTAAACGTCTTCAAATTCAATAGCATCATTTAATACCTGCTCAAATTACAACCTGGACCAGACATGCATGTTTCGGGTACTAAACCCTCGTCAGTGATCCTCAGTCTAAACAATGTAAAATGGCTAAAAAGTATGAAAATTATGTCCAAAAATGTACCAAAAGACGTAGCAGAATGGGTGGGATATGATGCTACAGGACCCACAGGACCCACTTTTCAGAAATTTCAAGAAATTTTGTCACGTACAGAAGGTCATTTAAATCATAAAATCTCACTCCTCGAAGTTTCATTTTGAGTTTCGGAAATAAGTCATAGTCGCATGGGCTCAAATTAGGAGAATATGGAGGGTGCTGCAATATTTCCCAGTTACAACGGTCAGTAACTGTCGTGACGGGTTAGATTTATGTGGCTTGGTGTTATCAGGAATGAGAACAACTCCTGCCTCTCGCAGCTAGGGTCGTTTCTATCGTATGACTGAACGCCGTTTTGTCTTTAAAAAACTCTTAATTGTACATACCCTTAACAGTATGTCCAACGGGAAAAATATGTTGATAAAACACCTCTCGTATCCTATGCTACAATCGAAAGCCGTTTCAAATTTCCTTGTTTTCTTTTGCTGGTCTGGGCAAGTCTATGGCGTTTCATTCTGAGGACCGTGATTTAAGTTCGGGTTCATAGCTCCTCAGTCACGTCCCATCTATCGCTACGACACGATTTAGAAACTCATCTCATTCATTCTCTTATTTTTAAGATTTGTTTTGTTGTGTCTAACCTTTTACTCATTTGGTCTGGCGTCAGGCCATGTTTCACCAATCTAGCGGATACTCTTCCCATTTTCAAATGTTTTGTCAAAATCGTATAAAAAAAGCCATTGCTTATAACGACACTGTCTGCTAGCTCATCACATGTATATCTCATGTCGTCGTCCAAAAGTTCCTTTTTGCAATATAAAAACTGTCAGTTACTTCGTTTTTTTTTTATCAGAAGTGTCCAATTTTTCAGTTTACGTTAGTTTGGATTTATTCAACTTTGTTTTCAATTAATTTTCCACATAAAAAAATCTATATTTTAGCTTCAAACTTTTATAAACCTTTACGGAATACTCACTTGGGCCAGTTATCCTCAAGTGTAGCCTGTCTGAAAGTCAATCGGACGTCTTGAATGATAAGCTATCTCGAGTTTACTGTTGTTATTTTATCCATGCATTGCTTAAAGTAATGTACGTATCTTTATCAAATAGTCAAGACGCCCAAGTTGTACAGATTGGGACAATCTTAGCCAAGAAGGTAGCAAATGTTTAATATTTCGTTTTAACTTACTGTCTACATTCGGGTGCAACGAAAAGAAGAAAAATAGTTTCGAGCTATTATTTTATCACATATTTCATACTCAGGCGATGGAGCTCTGTAGAGGGGATAAATGATGTTAAGAACACTTTTAATTTAATCTCATATTCCGTGTGTTTTCTATTCAAACAAGGGAATGAAATTCAAACACAAAAACCAGAAACCAGGCTCAGCACAACTGAGTGATTAAATATTCCTTAGATTTCTATCGGTAATGGATTGATTCGACAATAACACAATATTAGGTTATGAACAATACCTAAGGTCCACTGCAAGTGCGGAATGCACTGTAGATGGCGCTGTTAAATCGCGCCGTGATAATTAGCGTGTTATTTTTAACATATTCACATGTTTCATATATAATATTTAAATATTCAATAGGACGAAAGGGGTATCTTAAAACTTATCCTTCTTTTATTTTTAATACTCTCGCTCGCTATATTTATAAAACTTATCCTTCATTTATTTTTAATACTCTCGCTCGCTATATTTAATACTCTCGCTCGCTATATACTCTCGCTCGCTTGCTCGCTATAGCTTAAAACTTACCCTTCTTTTAATTTTAATTCTCTCGCTCGCTATATTTGAAAAAGAAAACGAAGGAGAGTTTCGCTAATTAGCTCTGTTCAAAACATGTCGTAAATCACTGACACAGTGTTCAAAATGAAATGTGGTTATAATTCCATATATATAGAAAGTGAAGTTAAGTGCACCATATATATAGAAAGTGAGGTTTAGTGCACCAGACACAGTGACTCAAATATTTTTTATGGTTGTACTTAACTAGTATCAAAGGACCGTCAAGTAGCATGTAAAGGCTAATGTCTGAAGACCACTTCGACAATTTTATTGCCGATACGTGAGTTGTATAGGACAGTTAAGAATATTCATGATTTCTATCATCATGAAATCTATTGTTAAAAGTATATAATAAAGATCTTTCAAAAAGACTAATGCTTACAAACAAAAGAATGCTGAATATCCATGGATACCTTTTATAAATTTTCTCTATGTACTTTGCCAGTGATCGAGTTCTTTATAGATACTACGGATAAAATGATCTAGACAAACTATATGTCTTATTCTTTCAAAAAAAAATAATAGACGTAAAACTTTTTATTGCAGAAACATGTCATGGATTATTTTCTCCATATTTCTTGCTACCATGCTAGTCATCAAAGCGCAATTATACAGAAAGACTGACTCATGTCCATCAGGAATAGTGCAATGGAGAAGACGAGAAGGTGTATTCCAATGTCAACCAGAAACTCCTTACCACTGCATCTTGATGTATAATTCATCTCAATTATATGAAACATGTATAGCCGCTGTTACAATTGCGCCTGGAAAAGGTATCAAAATGGAGATGCAAAGAGATTACGAGAGAAATTTATCGATATTTGTTTCTGGCATGCATAAATACACAAATCTATTGTATTTACTTTAATCGTAGAGATTAATGTTTAACGTCTTCTAATTATTAGCATCATTTTAGAGCAGAAACGTTTACAGTATGGACCAGACATGCACGTTTCGGGTATTAAACCTCGTCAGTAATTCCCGATCTAAAGAATGTTATATGGCCAATGTAATTTACGTTTACAGTCGTCCATAACAACCAAAAAGTCAAAACTGATGATTTGCCAAAGAGTAATTTTAGAATTACATTTAGACGATTTCTCTGAAATATACGGCATTCAGCACAAACATCTTTAAGGTACATGTATTGAAGAGATGAAGAACATAAAACACAAGTCAAATTATTCCATGAGTTAATGAAGATTCTGACGATAATCTCAACAGCACTCACAACGGAGCACCAAATTGAGCATCGACGGACTCCAAGAAAGCCAGAGGTTGGATCAGGTGCCCGGGAGCAGTAAGCATCCCCTGTTGGCTAGCCCAACCCGCCGTCGATGTTCATGCACGATAACGAAAACAACATGTACAACTACTTTTAATTATCAATGGTTAATTGCTTTATTAACTTCTATTGTGATGCACTTCCTGAAAAATTCCTTTCTACTGAAGGGGTGTTCTTTGAAATAAAAGGAATGAAGTAAATGAAGAAAAAAGCCACATGTATCAATGGAAATAACATATATCTTATATAAACAAAGCCCTGATAAAATCAGTTTGAAATAGGGAAGATGGACAATTGAATTATTGAGTGTGTAATATTATATTGTACAGCTAGTTGATTTCATTCTTGTTTGCTTAATCTTACCATGTTTGTCTGGTCTTGTCATTTTTTCGATTTGCAATTTTCATTTTCACTGCCATATAGTTTATTTCTTTTTATGCAACCATGGAAATTCCTTCACATAAGGTTATAAAAGTTGTAATTCTCTCTTCTAGAGAATCATTTTTATTTCGTTATAATTTTGTGTCCTCGAGTTAGGTTAGCTGAAAATCATCCAAATATCTGACTCATTTTCAGTGGGATGTCCTTGGATACTCTTACATCAAGGAAAACCTATTCACGGAAGTAAAAATAGCGAGTGTCCTGTAACAAACCCAGAGTGTCCACCAATAAACCACAAAGGGTACCTGTCCAATCAGCTTTACCAATGTAAGAAATCTCAGAGGTTGTTTTACAAACGCAAACAGCACTTACACACTCAATTTCCAGCAAACGTTGTCATTGAAATATCCTCCAGTAACTATGTTGAAAGAAGATAAAAACATTTCTCATACATAAGTTAGTTCCAACCAGATAAAAAATGTTGTCACCAAACTCTTGAAATCTTAACTGGAATTTCCAATATGTTAATTTGCACCATTTGTATCACTTCCTTTAGAATACATTTGCACTGGACATGATATGAATTTATTTTTCACAGATCAAGCGTGTTTCCTGGAAAGCTCTGAAAGGACAACTCAGCTGTAAGATATGTTTGCTTTATTTTCAAGCATAAAGTTTGAGATATGATCATACACACATATATGCATAAATAATAAAGAAGTGCAAAATGTTACCATGTCCTCTCACAAATTGAAAAAAGTCATTAAGGATACGTACTGAATGAAGCTATGCTCAGTTATAATTCATTCCATTTAACGTTGAAGACCATTCTCCTTTTACTCATTAATCCTCCAGCAAATCTGTTATCGTACGAAGTAGGGAAACAAACGACATCGTATATTAAACGTTCACTCGTCCCGGATATATGAACAAAACATCTTTTATTCGTGTGTTTTAGTCATCCAATTAAAACATATTTATAAATACATTCATGAGGTAAAAAGAGAGCTGATTCCACGAAGCTTTACTTTACCTTTCTAGCAATTATTCTGGAAAGGTTTGAGTGTTGGTACACTAACTACTAAATAATCTGTGAACATATCCTTATTTACCCTAAATTGAGAGCGAAAGTCTATATCGTTTTTATTTAAAATGTGTAATAAAGGTAATCCGCAAGCGTAACTTGGAGATTTTCCATTTTCGTTCCAAATATTGTGAGCCAGACTTATCTTTATATTTTGATACCTTGGAGGGTGTGAGTGCTAAATTTTTGTTACTGACGGAAAGTTTATAACCTTTTGATAAATCTGAAAAAAAATACAGTTTTTGTTTAACGTGTTAAACTTTATCCAATTTTAGATGCAACGTCTACAACTTAAACATTGTCAGGTAAAACATTTAGTGCGGAATTAAGATGTTCAACAAGAATGTTTTGCAATGAGCGAAACGGAACGCGTCATCAATACTGCGACAACAACTGACATGACTTTGTACATATATACCAACAATCAGCTCGAATAGTAATAAGAAGACAAAGAACAACATTTTCACTGAAACCGACCAATGACAAAAAGTAGATCCTGAGGACAATCCCAAGAGCACTCCCAATAGAGTGAGCATCGACGGAATCCTTGCAAGCAAACACAACAAATAAATACACATTGAATAAAGAAGATACAATTAAAGACCAATGAGTTTTATGGTGTTTAGGATCTATGACTTCTTTAGGCTTACCTCTTTCGTAAAATTCCAATCAATAAAGTTACAGTCAAGGCACTTTTATTTCAATACTCAAATCGGAATGTCAAAATATTACGAAAATGTTTGACATATGTGTCTTATCAAAATGTACATGTAAGTGCTTATTTTTAAAATGATTTATAGAAATTACATATTTCTGTAAATTCAGGAAGCCATCAACGGTAGCAAATATTCATGACCCTGATTTAACGTCAAAAGAGAGTACCGTCGAAGTCTGGAGTATTATAGTCCCTGTTATATCAATCGTTCTCATCATTGTTGCTGCTGCTGTTGTTGTTGTTTTACTCAGGCGCAATAAAGGTTAGTTTTCTCCTTTCGTAATATTATTAATTATCAAACGTGATTTTCAATTTTACATTGAATAATTATTATACACTGTCATATATTAAAAACCGATTAACAAATTTCAAGAAAAACCATTAGAATTTATAAAAAGATATATACTACGTTTCACACTGCATGTGCATTTTCATGATTAAAGAAGTCATTGTGAATGGTGCCATCGAAATACAACCATACAAAAAATATAAATGATCAATTCTAAGAAATGTCGAATTGAAACTAGAAATATGGAAAAACCTGGAATAAGAGAGCAGTCTTCAGGGTATAAAGTATTACAAATGCTGTGCAATAGACATACATGTTTCGGATAGTGAATCGTCATAAGTGGTTCTTCAATGACAAATTGTACAGAAGGTATAGCGCATTCAAAAGTAGTTTTGTCCTGTCTTAATCTCAAGTAATTTGAAATGCTGAATCCATTCAAAAGTGTACTGACTGACCTTTACCTGTGATATCAAATTATAATTGACAAATATGGACAAGAATCATCTCCAATGAGTCAAAGAAGATCCCGACGATTATCCCAACAACACTCACAATAGAGCACCGTATTGAGCATCGACTGACCTCTAAAAAGCTAGAGGTGGGATCAGGTGCCCGGGAGGAGTAAGCATCCCCTGTTGGCTAGCCGCACCCGCCGTCGATGTTCACGCAAGAAAATGAAAACATTATATAAAATACATACACTGTCTGAGGCTGCGTCTATGTAGAAAGTGCTATGGCGACAACACCAGGGAAATATATTCAAAACACTTACTGTCAAACCCCTCGCGGGGAACTTTTTTACGAGCTCCACACGGCAAAGGGCATAAGTGTGACACAAATGAGTCAAAGAAGATCCCGACGATTATCCCAACAGCACTCACAATAGAGCACCGTATTGAGCATCGACGGACAAAGCAGAGAACAAAATGGGAATTTTGACAACATTAACCGTAGGACATACAAAATCATGATAAAACATGAACCAAAGCAAAAAAAATAAAACAAAAACAAAAACAAAATATTCCACCACATGAACAAAAGCGAACTACCAATAAGGGAGTGATTTCAGAGGCCCAGGAACCACTGCTTGCATGCAACACCTTTCTCTTCAATTCGGCAAGCATGTCATCAACAAGGCAGACTCTTGAGCTTTACTTCAGGTCAAAAGGTCATGAGGCGGTTTTGGAACTATATTCTTTACATTAGTTTTTGTTTTTTTTTCTTCAAGAATTAATGCCCTTTAATAAAAATAAGGTAAAATCAGGCAAGAATAACCCCTTTTAACAATATAGTAATATACATTATTCTTTTTGTGACATGGCTAAGGAAGGCTATCGAGCTGCTCAATGCCGAAATGCCATGAGGTGGCTTTGCAAATTTTAAACGTCTTCAAATTCAATAGCGTCATTTATAAAAGTATAGATTCGCAGCATGTACCAGACATGCACGTACATGTGCCCTCGGAGACTCCTGGTCCACCAGCAGTTAAACTCACCAAGTAGTTAAAATGTCAAACGTCTTCAAATTCAATACATCGTTTATAAACAGAGACATTTGCAGCATGGACCAGACATGCACGTTTCGATTTCTCAACCCTCGTCAGTGATCCTCAATCTAAACAGTTAAATATGTCCAAAGAGGGTTAAAATCATTATGTCAAAAAATGTACCGAAAGATGTAGCAGGATGGGTGGGATATGATGCTACAGGACCAACGTTTTAGAAATTTCAAGAATTTTAGTACCAGAAAATTTTGAATGCGTGGAAGAGACAGATGATCAACCGAAGTTGATCGAACTTGGCTACATGTGCCCTCGGGGACTCTTGGTCCACGAACTTTTACACTCATTATTAAATTAATTCATTTTGTGACATGGCAATTTTGTTGAACAATCACAGGATATTTGACTACTTTGTGTATAAATGACTTTAAATTTTACTTATGAAAGAAAGGAGATCTCTCTCCAGAATGGTGGGTGATATTCTGTCATAGACCATTTGAACCATCCAAGCCAAGATTGTACTCTATGTCTTCCGAAATGGAAGTTACCGGATGTGACAGTTCTACCGAATTGAAGCGGCGGGTGTTGCATGCAAGCAGGAGATGCTTACTCTTCCTGGGCACCTGATCTCACTCCCATATCGGGAGTTCGCTTCTTTTCATGTGGTGGAGGTTTTTGTTTGTTTGCTTTGGTTCCTGTTTTGTCCTGATTTTGTATGCCTTCGGTTTCTGATTTTCTGAATTATCGATTTTGTGCTGTATACAGGGATATGGTCATTATCCATATTCGTCACTCCAACAAGACCCCGTTACAGCATCAAAAGCAAAACACCAAAACACCCGATGCAAAAACACAAAAGACGAGTACAGCACGCGACGGAAAAGAGATACACGAAATGTAAACATCAAACACATAAGACTACACATAAAACGACGAGACCAATGGGCAATCGGTGCCGACTTTGGACGGTCATTTGTCACGCAAGTAGCAAATGGTGTGGTTATCCTGGATTACGTGTGCACAACCCTCTCACTTCTCCAATTATCCAGAGGTCTCATAGAGCGTACAATTGTGGTGTAAAACAACCTCCTCACTGTACGACGACCTCACACAAACAAGACCACGAAACGCAGAAGCCCCAGAAACACAGATGAATATGTAAATTGATATAAAAAGAGGGCATGCGTAATACAGTCCGTGCTCTGCCGGCTGTGGCGAGCTCATATATCTAATCACCCGAGGAGTCCGACTGACATTCAGAGAGGACAGGTGGTCGGCGCCCTGTCTTCTCTAAAGATGTTTTGACAGAGCCCGACATGGAGTCCCGTCGTCACAGTCAGTGAGAATGCAAGTCTCAATGATGCGCTTCTACAAGACAGTAGATTGGTCAAGTACCAAGCCTAGTGTCTGTCTGGTGACATTAGGATCATATCCACGGTATAAAAGGCGTTTGATGATTCTGACGCATTTTCGATGGTTATGCTGCCTACCTTTAATCCTTCTAAATTTGTTTTTATCATATCACCATAAAAGACAGGTTGTGTAATACCAAAAGTAATGTACTCTGTTGCGTGTATAGACCCGAATTCTAAAAGAAGTTGACTGTAATTTTTGTAAAATTTCAAGAAAGTCTTAACTAGTTTATGAAAGCGGTAACCTTGACCTAAAAGTTTTTTTGGGGAATTTGTCAATTTCTACTGTGAAAATCCAAAATATCAGTACATGCTCTAGCGTACCGGATGAGCTGTGATATGTAAATGCCGTATCACGGTAATCTTGGAACATCACCGTCAAGCCATTGGAAATTTATTATGTTGAATCCAAAATCATCATTATGAATTGACAGACAGGAATTGACACTAAACAAGGCAAACGTAAAAAATACCGAAACACCTTTTTTGGACCTAAATATCAAAATTACAAACGGAGAAATTCATACATTTGTTTTTGACAAAAGAGATGATTTTGGATTCAACATAGTAAATTCCCCCTGGTTTGAATGTGACGTCTCAATCTACCGTCATACTGCATTTACATATTACAGCTCATCCAGTACGCCAGAGCTTGTACTAATGTCTTTGATTTTCATAGTAGAAATTTGCATTAAACCAAGAAACTTTTAGTTCAAGGTTTCCGTTTACATAAACAGTTACTAGTGAAGACTTTTTGGAAATTTTACAAAACATACAGTCAGCTTAGTTTAAAGTTCGGACCTATACAAGGAACAGATTATATATATTTGGGTATTTCACAGTCTGTATTTTATGTTGACATAAGAAAATTAGAAGGCCAAAGGCAGACAGCAAAACAGTCGAAAAAGCGACAGAATCATCAAACGCCTTTATACCGTGGAGATGATCATAATGTCACCAAACGGACACTGTGCATTGTTATGGACCAATCGCCTTGCACCAGCACATTCATAAAACTTGCACTCTGACCGACTGTGACTCTATGACGGGCCCTGTCCAAACCTCTTTAGAAAAGATAGGGCCCCGACCACCTGTCATCTCTGAATGTAGGTCGGACTCCTCGGGTGATAACTTGCAGAAACTCGCTACAGTCGGTGGAGCACGGACTGCATTTCGTAGGCCCAATCCCCTTTTTATACATATATACATATTCTCTGTTTCGCTTGGGTCCCTGCGTTGTGCTGTCTTGTTTGTATCGTAATCCTACGGTAAGGAGGTTATTTTAAACAAGATCAGTGCGTTCTTCGATACCTTTGGGTAAACGGAAAAGGGTTTTGAGACCGTAATCATGATAACCACACCATCTGCTACTAACGTGGCTGATGGTCGTCCTAATTGCTAATGGGTCTAGCTGTTATTTTGTTGTCATTTGTGTTCCATGTTTGATGTCTCGTTTGCTGTTTTTTGTCTCTTGCATTGTGTGTCTTGTCTGTGTTTTCACTTGGTATGTTTTGGTGTGTTGCTGTTGGTTATGCAACCGAGTATTGTTTCAGATCCCCTCCTTTCTTTAAGTCGGATATTCACAAAAAGATTATTTGCAGATACTCGATCATGTCCTGTCAAATGTGCTAAATGATCTTACTTTTTTCGCTTATTTATTAATTTGAGATTTCAGATGATTCAATATCGAAGAGTTGCATTATTAAACAACAATTACAGTATCTTAAATTTTTATGAATATTTCTTTATATTTTTGAATAACACATGTGACAGAAATTTAAAATACTTCGTACCAATCTACATAGAATTATCGGAGACTATAAAAATACAAAGATTATGTTAAAAGATGACTATTACGACATGGTAAACAAAATTGTCATTTACAATAATGCAACTATATATCTCAGTTTCGATAAAATGGGGCAACACCACGTCCGCATTTATCTAAAACAGATCTATTTTCTCTTGGTAAAATCGTGATATTGCTGAAAATGAAAATAATTCATAAATTTGTAAATAATTTATCTGTACGTGGATTCTTTCCAATTATGTTATTTGATTATAAAACCTATACTTTATTTCCAATTATTCATAAATTGTTCAAAATGTGTTCACATTTTCTTACATCTAACACCTGCTACGTTTTCCGGTACATGTTTGAACACAATAATTTTCTGACTGTTTGGCCATCTTACATTGTTTAGATTGAGGATCACTATCGAGGGTTAAGTACCCGAAACGTACATGCCTTGTCCATGCTGCTCATTTTTTCTGTTCTTAGATGATGCTATTGAATTTGAAAACGTTTAACAATTATTAATCAATCTTTCAGTCCATTATTTGTACACAATGCGGATAGCATTAGCTTTAAGTCCTATTCAAACAAAGAAATCTGTAATATTCTGCAAAATTGCGAAAAACAAATCAGTTAGTGTAAATAAGATTAGCAATAGCCAAATGCAATAACGAACATAAAAAAAATATGTAAAAGACGATCATAAAAGTGAAATATTAAATCTGTTCACTTTTTCTTATTCCTTTGTTTCCTTATTTATTTTCTTTTAGAGTAAGTTTATTTGTATTAATGTGTATTTTCATTAATTTTGTTTTTTTTTTCTTATTAATAAATTTATTTCACTGAATTTGATTAATATCTAATTTTATGGATAACATATATGGATAATGACCATATCCTCATACACAGTGTACGCTTTATCTAATTTGTTTGTTTATTTTCATATAAATTTGTTTGATTAATTTTTTTTTTTTTGTTTTACTTGTTTACTGATTTTTGTTAATTTGTTTATCTATTTCCATTAATTCGTTGGTTTATTCGTTTAATTAATTTGTTTATTTTCATGAATTTGTTTAACTTTAAATATCTTTAACTTTTTATTATTATTTTCACTGATTTGTTTATTTATCTAATTTTTTATTTATCTAATTTGTTTGTTTATCTTTTTTTTTTCATTTTCATCAATTTGTTTATTTTTTGAAAATGTCTTTTTATCATTTTTTTTTCAAATTGATTAGGATATTATTTTTTAATCTTTCACTCTTTCTTTATTCAATCTATTTTTTTGTAATTTGCTTAGTTTTAAAACACATGACCATGTGTATGGGTGCTATGGTTTTTATAGGCGTAATTTATCTCACCGTGGGGTATCACGTGATACACAAATGATACGTTCCACGGGAATCCCCTTTATTGAACCAAGTAAATACTGTGTAAATCTAATTTATATGAATTTATTTTAGGCCTATCATATGGTCATTATTATATATTATATAATGGTAATTTATTCTGGTCAAGAATAGACGTATATTCGGAGAACACTTGAACAGAAAATTTTGTATCTGCCCTTGCACCATATCATAACACGTGAAGAGCATTGAACATTGAAAAAATTCTGTTGAAGTGTTCTCCGAATACACTTCTATTCTTGACCGGAATAAACTACCATCATTTAATTGATAATAATGACCATATGATAGGCCTGATATAAATTCATATAAAGTAGATTTAGTCAATATGAACTTGGTTCATATCATTTGTGTATCACGTGATACCCCATGGTGTTATCTAGTACTCTGAAAATAGCGGAATTCAAATTATGTGAGAGATGTTTGATATTAAAGACATATTTTACATCGGTAGTACATGTAGGTTATCCTTATTATGTTAAAGCTGAGGTTCTACATTAAAAACTGCACTTAGGCAGTAATTTTTTTGGAACGGAGATTGTTAGATACATACTCTAACAATCTCCGTCCCATGCCATAGAAACAAACTATAACGACCCTTTTCACCTGCTGACGTATGCATACTAATGGAGGTACGTGGTAAATTAAGCACTTCACCTTTAATTGTGTTTAATGTCAAATGGTATGCTTATCATAATAAGTGATATTTGATATATTGTTAAAAAACAGACATTCATTTGTTTAAAGTATCTAATGTGTAATATGTTTCCTCTTTATTTAGTCATATGCAGGTCAGATCAAGGATCGGGGAGGACAAAAAGAGATGGTAAATATAGAGCTTTAATAAGCATAACATGTTTTATTACATAGGCTATTTATATTCCCACTCTCATTGGCTGGGGACTGTCACGTGTCGAATCATTGTCACATGAAATAACACTACCGCGATAACTCTTCTGGTTTACCGTCACGGCATCTTCTCGTGAGAAGTGTACGTAATACCCCCTTGTCGGATATCATACACAAAACTGCGTCTCCAGTGAGTGTCGTAGTGGAGACTAATCAGGCCAAAAATTCGTATAAATTACTATCAATTTAAGTTCCTTTTAATTTGTTTGAATGATTTTTCTCGCCAAATTGCTTCTATATGAAAGTATAATATAATATGGACTCTGATCTTGTCGTATATACCCTCCACTACGACACTTGCTGGAGACGCAGTTTTATGTATGACATCCGACAAGGGGGAGTAAGGTGTCTTGAGAAGATGACGTCACGGTGGATCTTGCGAATATGAAAAACGCGCTAAATTTATGTTTGTGACGCCATTAATGAGTTAAAGAAGATCCTGATGATAATCTCAACAGCACTCACAATAGAGCACAAAATCAAACATCGACGGATCCCTAGCAAGCTAGAGGTGGGACCAGGTGCCCGGGAGGAGTAAGCATCATTTGTTGACTAGCCGCATCCGCCGTCGATTAACGTCCTCTTGTAATCAGCATCAAGAAGGCTGAAATTGAACTATACAATCCTTGAATTTGAGGAAGTCAAAGAATAGTTCAGCAACAGATTACGCCTAAATCAAGGCCTGAAGTATTTTTAAAAGAAAAGTCAATATTAAACGTCTTTCAATTCAATAGCATCATTTTAAACCTGATAAATTTACAGCATGGACCAGACATGCACGTTCCGGGTACTAAACCCTCGTCAGTGATCCTCAATGTCAGCCATAATCGAAAAGTTACCTTCTTTAAAGTACTCATTAAGGGAACTGTATATTGAAACAATAGATTTTTCACTCGGTGAATATGATGTGATGTGTTCTTTATTTAAAGATACTGTCCTCGGCTGTCACACCATATCACCTCGTAAAAATTCAATAATTCTATAATATTTATGACTTCAATAAATTTTAAATATATATCATGTAGAATTAAACAAACATGTATATACCTTGTATTTCATACCTACTCATTTTAGCATAGTCTTTGGCAATAATTTCGATTTGACCAATGTATGTTGTATTTTAAAGTGCCATAACAGTCTAAATTTTTTCATTATAAACTTATAGCATTTAATTACACTACTCTTTCCCCGAAAACGCGAAATCTCTACTCTCAAGATGTAAGGAGTTATATGTTACATCTTATCTTGATTAACTTTTGGACACCTGTGATCGGCGGTTTCCGGCGCTCTCTGTAGTTGGACGTAAGAAGCAGGACACGCTAGCCCAGAAGCAGTGGTCATCTATATATGTAAACACGTACTTCAGCCATGGATTTCTATATTTATGAGTCAATTTTAATATAAGATAATAAAATATTGTGCAGACATGAAGTAATATGGGAAGGAAATAAATCCTGGTATATGAGTGGCAAAAATGGATCGTGATATACGCGTAGATGGGGGTATGAATATTCCATTTTCCTCTAGAATTATTCGTGAGTCGTGTGGATATGAAATATAAAGTAAAACAGAAATTTATATTGTCTTTCTCGATATTTTCATATATTATAAAAATAGTCATAATGGCAGATTTTTATAATAAATAAAAATATTCAGAAAGACAATATGAAAGAAGGAGACCATAAGCATTCGGTTTCTGTTGTACGTATTTTGAGAACAAACCATATTAATTCAATCCATTATCATTTGAAAAAAAAAAGATCTCGTGGAATCGGGAAAGACCAAAATATTCCAAACTACACATGGAAGCAGTTCTGAATACATATGAAATGAGAATCATGTAAATTTAACATAAAAATGTTAATGTGAAATTCATATATATTTCACATGAGATTTACAAACATGTTTCACACGAACTTCACATAAATTTATACTTCAAATGAATTTCACATGAATTTTTCTTTATGACCTTCATGCAAAATTGAATTCGCATGAAATTCATGTCAGACGCTTCACATGAATTTCACGTATGAAAAACTGTATTGTAAAGTTCATGTTAATTTTACATGAATTTCATGTAAGGCACAATTGGCTGTGTATTTTTCCAAACTCACCCGACTCTTCGGAGGCAAAAAATATATGCCGGTCAAAGTGCGTATCCCTTTATAAATAACCACATAAATTCAGTTCATGTGATACGAAAGGAAAAACCATATGAGCTTTATTTTTTAATGAAATGGGGGGCTTAAATTCTGGACCGCGTTCGGGTTGAAAAAAACCCAGTTCGAAAGAGAATTATGATGGCACGCAAGACTTGAATACGAGGGGGCGGAGGGGACATGTATAAGCATGAC
This sequence comes from Pinctada fucata, assembly GCA_028142955.1. Lineage (NCBI taxonomy): Eukaryota > Metazoa > Mollusca > Bivalvia > Pterioida > Pteriidae > Pinctada > Pinctada fucata. The sequence goes on along the minus strand of AP027112.1, from coordinate 48,830,326 downwards.
TTTGAAAATTATATGATTGATCATCTCCTAGAATACATAAACTATGTTTGAACTGCTAATTTCACTCTAAGTGATGACTTATCTATCATATATAACTTTGGCAAACTGAACGAGCCAAACCCGCATCGGTAATATGCATACAAATGCAGCAGAAATTTCTTTAATCTTTGAGACTGTATACTGATGAGTACTTCTTCTATGTTTATTATTTCTAAAACGCAAGTTATCATGTTACCCTTCCCTCTTTTCTTTATAAAGTATACCAGAGAAGAAATACTTGCATAATTAAAGGATTTATTTATGATGTCATAGAGAAAGACAGAGTTACATCTTCTTTGATCTTAATTAAATTTCTTCACTTTCACTTTCTCTACTTTTCACTTTTTTGTCATACCAAAGGAAAGGTTTAATTAATTGGCATACTCTCCCACCTAAGATCTATCCGATTATGAGACATATATGTATTACCATATCTTAAAACCTAAGTCTTTCTTTTCTTTTAGTTCCTGTGTGTTTTTGCATTGGGTGTTTTGGGGTTTTGCTGTGGGTGCTACAACCGGGTGTTGTTGGAGATCCCCTCCTTTGTTTCCTGTTATTTTCTGAGTGGGGAGGTGGATCCAAGTCTTGACATGACAAAACACAAACCCTGCAATCTTTTACTCGCCAATGGTCATTGAAGGATTTAATGATTTTTTTATTTAGATACCGTAACTGTCTTTTTTAAGATTACAACTCTCATAAAAATGAATTATCTTCTCATATAGCCATCGTATGCTTTCTCCTACGTGTCCTGCTTCTGACGAATCCTTCACAACTGTGGTCAGTAGGCGATTTCCCGAAGCAGGTGTAAATGGGCACTAAAATAATTAATTTCAGAGGTTAGGCGCAAGAATTTTTGCAAACATATAGGATCATATTTGCTATCTGATTTGCCAAAAACATTCTGAGCTGTTATGGCACTTTAAAAGAATAATTCTTTTTATGTGTTATTTTTCCTTTATTGTATACGTTGCAGAGAATAAGGAATCCACTAAAACCTTTGAAGATATTGAACAAAACCCCGGCGAAGGTACAGTTATACTAAATATCCCTAAATGCAACAACATGGGTTTTATTGGATACTAACCTACAACACTACGGTTGTTTGTAAATGAACATGAACAGTGAAAAAAAATCATAGAAAAGAAACGAAAATGACAATTCCAGAAAACTTTTTCCAATCTCTATGTTAAGGAAATTTCGAACTATATATAATGCACATCTCATTATGATCCCCTCTTTTGTGGTGCATGCACAACAATTACTTTTTTTTTGTGGTGCATGCACAACAATTACTATTATGTTAATATAAACATATGTAAATATGGATGATTCTGCTGAAAAAGTGCAATTGATATCGACAACAAGTAAGATGTTTGTTTCTCTCTCTAGATACATAAATTTGATATTTTGCCTACTTGCATGTGTCTTCTCTGTGATTTCACAAATGCAAATTCCATGTTTTCGAATTTCATTAATGAACGGTCTTTTGAACAGCAAGTTCGCCTGCCTATGACGCATACGATATAAAAAAGTAGGACGAAGAAGCTCGAAAAAAAGCTACTTTCTTAAGTTCATTTAGGGAGACGGCTTAAGATATAACTGAAGAAGTTCTAACATTACCGGATTTGACACGTTCCTATTTTATATTAGCGACGTGTGTTACGTTCAATCCGAGTAAGTTTACACCTCCCAGTCATTTGGTCCTGCTATCTATATGGGATTCGCGATTGCTATGTTACAAGAGACTTACACAGCTATGTCATATTCTCCTTGATTGTCTTGTCTTAAGCTACGATTGGTCCTTATCTAGTATACCTTATTGTGTGTGCTGCAACCGTCTATTGTTGGAGATCCTATCCTTTCTTCCATGATCGTTTAAAATATTTAAGTATAGTTCATTTGAGTGTGAATTTGCTGGTGCATTATAGCTTTATTTGAAAATAAGAAAATATAAAAAAAATAATCTCAAACAAGTACTCTGCAATGTCTACAGCGAAGAATACTTGCAACTGTAAAAACATAGGAAGCATCACTTAACGGACATTTTTTTTAAATTGGTGAGTTAATGCTAGATATCAACTTCCATTCTTAGGCGCTGCTGTATGCTCAACGTCTATGAGTAAAAATAATGCCTGCTCTGTTCGGGAAGATGTAGAAAAATATATGGCCTGAATGACAAATATTGATAATGACCAATTCCCTGTATACAACACAAAATCGATACTTCAGAAAATCAGAAACCGAAGGCATACAAAATCAGGATCGGACAGAAACCAAAGCAAACAAACAAAAACCTCCACCACATGAAAAGAAGCGAACTCCCGATAAGGGAGTGAGACCAGGTGCCCAGAAAGAGTAAGCATTTCCTGCTTGCATTCAACACCCGCCGCTTTAATTCGGTAGAACTGTCACATCCGGTTATCTTAATTTCGGAAGACACAGAACACAACCTTTGGTTCGATTGCTCAAATGGTCTATGACAGAACATCATCCACCACCCTGGAGAGTGGGACATCACAGTGCACGACGAGTTCCCCATATCGACCGTAGAACATCCTCAGTGACGATGTTAGTCGGTCACAAACATATCCCTGACTGAGAAGCTTATCTGAAAGACGCCTAGCTCTCAGAACAAAATCCGTATATTTGGTACATGCTCTGGCATAGCGTATAAACTGAGATATGAACACACCATAAGCAGGCGATGAAGGAATGTTGCTACACAGAAAAGGAAAGTTTGTAATGCTGAAATTGAAGTCCTCATGTGATTCATAGAGTGAGGTGTTCATGTGATCATCAGTGCCGCAGAACAACACCATGTCCAAATAGGATGCTGAATTATTTGTCTCTATTTTTTTTTTTACTTCAAGCTCTGAATGATAGATACTGCTCAGGTAATCCGCGAATTTCGGATTATTGATGGACAACACATCGTCTGTGTATCTGAAGTTGAAGTCAGAAGCTAAGTATCTTTTCCCTTCAGAGACCAAAAATTGAATGAATTCAGCTTCGTGCAAGTAAAGGAAAATGTCGGCAAGGAGTGGGGCACAATTGGTCACCATTGGAATTCCAACAATTTGCTGGAGGACCTTTCCTCCAAACACCACAAAAATCTTGTCGATCAGAAAGTTTAACATCTGAATTATATCTGTTTCAGTGTATTAACCCTCAGAATCGAACTTTTCTCCCACAAAGTAGGCCCTGTCACAGCTAACAACAACAAATTTGTATTTGCGATTACCGTTCCTACTTGTAAACGCATTATTTATAGTTTATGCGAGTCTTTCTTTCAATTTAGAATGTGGAATTGTAGTGGAAAGTGTCGAAAAATCAAAGGCTTTGATGGCATGGACTCTTCTAAAATGAATTGATTTCAGATGTTCTAAATTTCCTTCGAATTCTTTAGAATCCACATCTGGTTGATACCACTGTGAGAATTTACTGTCGAACAATATTTTTGAAGCCCAGATTTGATTTCAGATAAAACTTTGGTGAGTAAGATCGATACTTACCCTCAGAATCGGACTTTTCTCCTACAAAGTAGGCCCTGTCACAGCTAACAACAACAAATTTGTATTTGCGATTACCGTTCCTACTTGTAAACGCATAACTTATAATTTTTGTGAGTCTTTCATTCAATTTAGAATGTGGAATTGTAGTGTAAAGTGTCGAAAAATCAAAGGCTTTAATGGAATAGACTCTAAAATGAGTGGATTTCAGATGTTCTAAAAGTTCCTTCGAATTCTTTAAAATGGCGTATCAGATGAGCTGAAAGATGCCGTATGCCGTAATTATTGAAATGTCTGCTCTAATATTCAATCGGATCTGCCTCGATATTTTCCTCCTTTGTATGCCGTTACAAATAAAGGGGAATGGACTCCAAATACTCTGACATTGTGGCGTCAACGCCTCTGTGCAGGTGACATGTCGTTTGCATGAAAAGGTCGTGTCATAGTGAAGGCACATGAGAAATTTGAAAGCTCAATAATTTTCCAATCAAAAGTTAGGACTAAAAGTAAAACTTTGCCACGTATGGACTAATAGACACGCAGACATTAAACTATATGCCCCCGAAACTTTTGTTCCGGGGGTATAAGAATATATTTCGGAAAGTATATTGAGAAAAACAAGATCAAAAGGAGAGGCTTTTTCATTCAAATAGATGTACTTTTTACGAGTCTGCATTCGTTGCCATTGATTTTTAAGATTTTACAAATTTATTGAATCCTTTTTGTCATTCCCCATGCTGCAATTTATTGATAGTTTCTTCCCATTTTTAAAAAGGCAGGGGCTTACATTTTTGTTCGCTTGAGCGTCACTCGACTTCTACAATTACTTCCCTGGCGAGACCTGTACTAAATCAATGCATTCTCATGGGAGTTTACACGCAGAGCTGCCGTTTATGCGCTAATGCTTTTCATTCACATTACACGCTCGTCTCATGTACCAGGTACCGGTTTACTTATGTTTTGAGAGAGTAAAACGTAGTGTAAAGTAACTTGCCGAAGGTTACAAGGGCTTGCAGTGATCGGCGACGGTAAGATTCGAACCAATGACCATTGGGTTCATAGTCTACCGCGCTAACAACTACGTCACAAGCATTTCACCTTTTACTGTGTCTAATGTCTAATGGTATGCTTATTATAATAAGTGATATTTGATATTTGATATATTGTCAAAAAAAACCCAGACATTCATTTGTTTAAAGTATCAAATGTGTAATATGTTTCCTCTCTATTCAGTCATATGCAGGTCAAACCAAGGATCGGGGAGGACGAAAAGAGATGGTAAATATAGAGCTTTAATAAGCATAATATGTTTTATTACATAGGCTTTTTATATTCCCACTCTCATTGGCTGGGGACTGTCACGTGTCGAATCATTGTCACATGAAATAAAACTACCGCGTTTACATTTCCGGTTTACCGTGGATCTTGCGAATATGGAAAACGCGCGAAATTTATATATGTGACTCCATTAATGTCCTCTTGTAATCGAAATCAAGAAGGTTGAAATTGAACTATACAATCCTTGAATTTGAGGAAGTCCAAAAATAGTTCAGCAATAGATTACGCTTAAATCAAGGCTTGAAATATTAAAAGAAAAGTCAAATCAGCCATAATCGAAAAGGTACCTTTTAAAATACTTATTAAGGGAACTGTATATTAAAACAATATATATTTTTCACTCGGTGATATTTTCTTTATTTAAAGATATTGACCTCGGCTGTCACACCATATCACTTCGTGAAAATTAAATAATTCTTGAATATTTATGACTTCCATAAAGTTCTTAAAATATATTATGTAGAATTAAACATTATACAATTATTGACTTTTTACGAGGTGAATATGGTGTCGCCTCGGTCATTATTTTCAAATTCAGAAAATATCACACCATATTCATCGAGTGAAAAGTCCACAATTGTTTTGTTATATAGTGGACTTAATCAGTATTAATAAAGGTACCTTTTCGAAATGACTGACATCGACTTTTCTTTAAAAATGTTTCAAGACGTGTTAATATCAGCATTTACTGTCGCTGAATTATCCTGAACGTAATGAAATTCATTCAATGAGTTAAATGAAGAATATTTCAGAATCAAAATCCGTAGATAGGCTCAAAATTCAAGAATTTTAGCTCAGCTTCAGGGTCCTTGCTGCTGTTTACGAAATGTCGTTACAGATATAAATTTCGCGCGTTTTCGATATTTCATGGTAAACCGGAAGCAAGAGTTTTCGCGGTAGTGATATTTAATGAAATCGCCCCTCACAGGTCAATATGATGAGACAATGACTCGTCACGTGACAGTTCTCAGCCAATGAGAGTGGGAATATAAACAGACTATATAATAAACATGTATATACCTTGAATATCATACCTACTCATTTTAGCATAGTCTTTAGCAATATATGCGATTTGGCCAATGTATATTGTATTTTAAAAGAATTAATTCTTTTTATATGTTATTTTTCCTTCATTGTATACCTTGCAGAGAATAAGGGATCCACCAAAACCCTGGAAGATATTAAACCAATTCCCGGCGAACGTACAGTTATACTAAATATCCCTAAATGCATTTTTTTCTGTGACAACATGGGTTTTATTGGATATTAACCTACAACACTACGGTTGTTTGTAAATGAAAATGAACAGTGAAAAAATCATAGAAAAGAAACGAAAATGACAATTCAAGAAAACTTTTCCAATCCCTATGATAAGGAAATTTTGAACTATATATAATGCATATCTCATTATGATCCCCTCTTTTTTGTGGTGCATGCACAACAATTACTATTTTTTGTGGTGCATGCACAGCAATTACTATTATGTTAATATGAACAATTTTTAACAGGACATGGAAAAATGGATGATTCTGCTGAAAAAGTGCAATTGATACCGACAACAAGTAAGATGTTTGTTTCTCTCACTAGATACATAAATTTGATATTTTGCTTAATTGCATGTGTCTCCTCTGTGATTTCACAAATGCAAATTCTTTTAAATGAAATTGTACGAACTAATCTTGTCTGGGCTACATCTCCTGAACCCTTCTTAGAATTGTTTTCATATTTTAGTATAATGTTTCTCAGGACTAAATGTTTCTTATCACATTGTCCCAAGTTCACATGATTAAGGTCACTTCTTACTTTGGTAATGGAATTGTATATGCTAATCACGTCCAGGCAGACATTGTCTATGCTTATCATATTTAGGCTTTATATTTTGATCCGTGTGTCCAATTACTACTTCAGTTTTTTGTTGCTCATGATCCATACAATGTAGGTTTGTAAGTAAATTTCACTAAGTATGCTTATATTGAAATGGTATATGCTAATCATGTTTGGGCTTTACCTAAAACAATATAATGACTCAAAGGTTTCACATCATCATGGCCTAAGGTCAAAGTAACTTTGAGGGAGGGAAAGACATCTGTTTTTTCTGAATTTTTTTTTTAATAACTGATAAACTCTTCATTTGTCAAATGAATGGCCTACTTTCTAAACGTTCAAAGGTTTTTGTCTTTTAGGTCAAGAACTTATAAACAAGGGTGATTGTGAAACGGCTGAAAATTCCGTCACTGGTAAATAAACGTTTTAGTTTAGCTCAAGATTTAAAAGATATATCACGACTTAACGACTGAGACAAGGGAATCTCATCCGAGTGTAAAAGATTAGCAATCCATGACAAGGCTTACTGAGTCGTGGATGTAGCCAATCTTTTACACGAGGATGAGATTCCCCTGTCTAAATCGCAAAATCATGATTGATTATTTTCTCATTCAGCTTATTTTTTATAACTAAATTAAATTTTTAAAACCTGAATCGGTAGCAAATGTGCACAAATCTTACGATGGCATGACGTTATGTTCTATGATACATAGTTATAAGTGTCATTTCGACTGTAAAAGAAGCAAATCTAAAACGGTCACGTCTACGATTTTTTTATAAAGACAAAAGCGAGTGAGAATAATGTAAACTTACACCACCTAGAGGGTTAGATGGCGATTTCTCAATCCGAGTTTACAAATTTTGCAAATCCATGACAAGCAATATTTTTACTCAAGGGTTGGGAATTAGCCCTCCCTCCCTCGTGGTGGCGTGCGATTGCTTTTCAGCCACGTCGTGTACACAGCCAATTGTGCCTCACATGAAATTTATATGAAATGAGCATCATGTAAATTTCACATGAAAGTTCATGTGAGTTTCATATGAATTTTACATGAAATTCATTTAAAAAAAAATTCACATGAATTTCACATAAATTTACTTCACATGAATTTTACATGAATTTTTCTTTTTGACCTTCATGCAAAATTGACTTTACATGCAATTCATGTCAGAAACTTCACATGAATTTCATGTGGAAAATTTCATGTAAATTTCATGTTCGTGCTCATTTCACATAAATTTCATGTGAACTTTCACGTAAATTTCATGTAAATTTCATATGAATTTCATGTGAGGCACAATTGGTTGTGTACTTGGGAAAACAATTTGTATGTTATAATCAGCTGTTTGTTGCCTTACTTCCATAACGTCGCTTTGGTATAGTGCTGACATCACAGGGTGAGATCGATTTATCTCATCCCAGAAATATTTGAAAATTCTCAGTCTCAAATGGGAGAAATGAAAATTATTAACCGGATATGATTATTAAGATAGTAACGTTCGATAGTACCGCACGTATTGTTTTTTTTTTGTCTGTCCATTCCAAGTACCCTGAATACTATACACCTTAACCATCCACAGATGAACATTTCGATTGATTATAACAAGAGGGAGAGTCCTTTTAAAAATCAATGTCGCATGCAACAGAGTTGGGATAATCCATATAACATATATAATGGAAATTGTCATATACTGTACATGTACTGTACAATGTTATTCCTATTGCAACATTTTGATTTGCTTTTATTAAACAATGTTTTGCTAACGTGTTTTGTTTCACAAAAAAACTTGTATTTCTAACCAGTCACTTTTATGAATTAATAAATTTTCGGATACAAAGAATGAACATTGAAATGGACATATGACAAGTGTCATTAGAGTTAATGAAGGAGGTATATTTAAATCTATACATAATTTTAACATCCGTCGCAACATCTCAATGAAAACTTTCAAATTCGGTGATTATCTCGATGTATATAAACGAAGGTTTCTGTTAAAAACACGCACTTTAACGAACTTTGAAATGTTTTGAATTCTTATATACTGTGGAAAGGAACGAAAAGTTCTTTTAATGGTACGTCTAATTAGATGCGCTGGAGGTTCAAAAATCGAGTAGCGCGCGTCCTTACAGAGAATTTACATTTTGAAAAAAAATGTAAATGTTTCTTTGTTTTTATCTCTCTTGTCTTTTGATTTTAAACTGCCTTGTGGTTTCACTTTTTTTTTAGTTTTTGAAACAAGAAAAAGGATGCTTCATCATATCAGGGTATTTTTTATCCATTACAGGAGCACCTGACAATAGTAAATCAGAAAATCAACAATCCCAAGTACAAGGCTCCGGCGAACGTAAGCAATACAATACTTTTAACATGATAGTTATGCCTTTCCGTTACCAAAATTAGTTACTTCTTTCAAATTAAGTCCAATTGCAATCATTTTATAGTCTCGTTCCCGCCTTGTGTATGTCAATATTCTTTGGTGCAGTTTAAAATTTGTATAACGACTGTTTGTTTCTCTGTGGTGTAGTCTTTCCTCAAGATTCTCAAGATTTCATGAACGAAGGTTATTCGACAAATTAATAGGCACGTTTGATACTGTTCTTTCTCAATCATCACATATTTTGATTATTCAACATTTTATTACCTAACGGATTTCTGTTTTGTTGTACACAATACAAGGCAATTGGTATATCGAGTTTAAGTCACAATTTTGAGTATTACTGCTAAAACTTCCTATAATCTTTGATCAAATGATGTCATGACGTGACGTATTGCTTCCTAATATGGATATGGAAACGTCACTCTACAAGGTAGACAGAACGGGTAATGAAATTTTTCCACACTTATCGAACAATATATACCCGACAAAAAAGAAACGCACATCATATTATGTAGTCATTTTTTTTCAATTGATCATACATATTTAATTTGGCATATGATTAAACACATTCCGATCATTTTTTTCGCAATATCAGAATTATAATGCCGAAATATGCGTGTTGTTTCTAGCTCCTGGTGCAGGGCCGTTGAATTGGTCCTTTCTGAAATTTTATTGTTTGACCACTCACAACAAATTTTCAGTAAAATTGTAGATGAAATTTTTTTTTCTATATTCAAATCAAGTCAAAACATGCCAATAAATCTGAAAATTAAATGTTTTAGTGGAAATTTCCGTATATTGGGGATTATTTTTTTACGAAATTACGGATATCATTATTCTGCAATTCTGATCCAAAAGGAACACTAATTTTGTCTTCAGCCATTCGTATTTATCTGTTGCAGATTTACGCTCAATATTGCATTGAAAGAAACAATTTTTTTAATGAAATTCCAGAAAGGCTAAAAACTCACGTCCAAAACCATTGAAAATACACCTAAAAGATGTCCTGTCTAGATCGAGGTATTTTTTTTTTCTGAAAACTGCGCTTGCGAAAACAGGACAGACACTAGCTATATTTGGGTAATTTTGTGCTTTGCGACACATTTCAAAAACGTTGATGTTTGGGATGTTTTTATCAAATTGAGATTTTCTGTTTGATGACGTCATATTAAGCAATTAAATGAATTTGTTTTAGGGAAAATGTTTGATAATAATTGAAAACAAGAGGCCCAAGGGGGCCACATCGCTCACCTGAATTGCAGACAAAGGGTTAAAAGTCACAAAAAATACTTCTACAGATCAAAGCCCTTGACAGCCATATTTGTTGACCTATCGACAAGAAAAACACAAACTTGGCAGAGGACCTTGAGTACTTGCTTGCTGCAAGGTTTCGTGAAATTCTGTGCAATGGTTGCAGAGGAGATTTTGAAAATGTGTCAGCCAATCAGAGTCCTCGGCTTCCATATTTGTTGAACGATCAGCATAAAATACAAAATCTTGGTAGAGGACATTGAGTACTTTCATGAAGGTTTCATGAAATTCTGTGCAGTGGTTGCAGAGATGATGTTGAAAATGTGTTGGCCAATAAGAGCCCTCGGCGGCCATATTTGTTGACCGATCGGCATAAAAAGCGCAAACTTGTTGCAGGACCTTTCATACTTCCTTCCTGAAAGTTTCATGAAATTCTGTGCAGTGGTTGCAGAGGAAATGTCGAAAATGTGTCAGCCAATCAGAAACCTCGGCAGCCATATCTGTTGAACGATTGGCACGAAAAACACAAACTTGGTAGAGGACCTTGAGTACTTCCTTCCTGTAAAGTTTCATGAAATTCTGTGCAGCGGTCGCAGAGGAGATGTCCAAAATGTATCAGTCAATCAGAGCCCTCGGCGGCCATATTTGTCGAACGATCGGCACGAAAAACACAAACTTGGTAGAGGACCTTGAGTACTTCCTTCCTGTAAAGTTTCATAAAATTCTGTTCAGCGGTTGCAGAGGAGAAGTCAAAAATGTGTCAGCCAATCAGAGCCTGTGGCGGCTATCTTGGATTTCTGACCGGCTCGAAAAACATAAACATGGTAGAGGGCATTGAGTACTTGCTTTCTGTGTAGTTTCATGAAATTCTGTGCAGCGGTTTCAGAGGAGAAGTCGAAAATGCGTCAGCCAATCAGAGCCTGTGGCGGCCATCTTGGATTTCAGATCGGCTCAAAAAACACAAATTTGGTAGAGGGCATTGAGTGCTTGCTTCCTGTGAAGTTTCATGAAATTCTGTACAGCGGTTTCAGAGGAGAAGTCGAAAATGTGTCAGCCAATCAGAGCTTGTGGCGGCCATCTTGGATTTTCGATCTGCTCGGAAAACACAAACTTGGTAGAGGGCATTTAGTTCTTGCTTCCTGTGAAGTTTCGAGATATTCTGTGCAGCGGTTTCAGAGGAGAAGTCCAAAATGTGTCAGCCAATCAGAACTTGTGGCGGCCATCTTGGATTTCCGATCGGCTCGAAAAACACAAACTTGGTAGAGGACATTGAGTTCTTGCTTCCTGTGAAGGTTCGTGAAATTCTGTACAGAGGAGATGTCGAAAATGTTAAAAGTTTACGCCAGACGGACGACGACGACGACGACGACGATGACGACGATGACGACGGACGGACGGCGCGCTATGACAATAGCTCACTTGAGCTTCGCTCAGGTAAGCTAAAAAATGGCAATGCCTTATAGACCAATATTGATATGTTTAACAGCTTTAATTATTTCTAAAAGAGGACGGAATTCTTAAAAGCCATTTTGTGACATTGCATATCGAATCAAGTGCCTTTACAATGGCACTGTGTCTGATCATGACAACGAATTCTTTTGGCGTTTGACAGAATAAGTTACTCGTATACTTACGACTTATGATGAAAGGAATAAAATACCTATACATTACATCATACATTTTAAGGAATGACGATAAATTGATTTGTTTTTTTTTTTTTTTTTTTTTTTTTTTGGTCGGGTAAACATTCATCGCAGATTAAGCAGATTGAAAAGAACCCCAGCTACATGTACACCCTACTTCATGCCTATACCTAGACCTACATCAATTTGCATATATTACTAAACGGAAAGAAAGGAGCCAAAGGATGATATGTACCTGTATGTTATACGTACATGTTGAAAGTAGCAAGTTCAGTCATTAGCGTATGTTTCATTCTATGAAAGAAGACAAATCGATCAAACACGGGAATTATCAACGTTAAAATGTCACATCGAAAAATGATAAACAGATAGGAAGAAGAAGTAGTTTACAAAATTTTCGAAGTATAACAAGTCATGTCTAAATTTTCATCAAAGACGTATTGAAATCATTCTTCTTATCGTGGGGTTCTTTAAAATTGTTAGTACTTTGGCTGTTGGATGACAAATATGGACACATATCCCAATATAGGTAATAAAAAATGCAAAATTTGAAAATCATTAACCAAAGGGCTTACACTTATTAATTTTCACCCTCTTCGACTCATGGTCACTCGTGTGGAACAAATATTACTCCTTTAACATGTTTAAGAATGAATAGTCCATTCATTAAGAATTGTAAAATCTTTTCTTAAAAGAATATATCGTTTGTACCGTCCGAGTGACCACCATCAGGAAACTTCCAGCGGCAATAGTACAATATTCATAAGAAAGTACTAAAAGAACAAAATAGTGACGTCATAGGAATATTTTAAGACATGTATCATGTGCTTTTTGCAGAAAAATCATACTAGTTCTCAACCACTACCTAATATATGATTAGTATGAGAAGTGCGCTATAATTCAATGTACTAAGCCAAATGCAATTAATGATTGCAGTTCGATTCATTAAGATCTAGATGAAAAACCGGACGGATTTATCTCATATACTAAAATTCCTCAATTGATTTACAATTAAGTTTGCGCATCTATATAAGTATAATCGTGCATACGTAGAACCCTAAAATTCCAGATGAACTCTTCATTTGTCAAATGAATGGCTTACTTGGGATATGGTCATTATCCAAATTTGTCATTTCTAAACTTTCAAATGTTTTTGTCTTTCAGGTCAAGAACCTAAAAACAAGGGTGATTGTGAAACGGCTGAAAATCCCGTTACTGGTAAATCTATTTTTTTTATTCTAGCTCAAGATTAAAAGGATATATCACGACTTAACGACTGAGACAAGGGAATCTCATCCGAGTGTAGCACATTAGCAATCCTCGACGAGGCTTACCGAGTAGTGGATGTAATCAATCTTTTACACGAGGATGAGATTCCCCTGTCTCAGTCGCAAAGTCATGATTTATAATATTCTCATTTTGCTTATTTTAACTGAATTGAATTTTTTAAACCTGAATCGATAGCAAATGTGCACAAATCTTACGATGGCATGACGTTATGTTATTTGATACATAGTTATATGTGTCATTTCAAGTGTAAAAGAAGAAAATCTCAAACGGTCACGTCTACGAATTTCTTTCATAATGGTAGAAGCGAGTGAAAATAACGTAATCTTACACCATCATGAGAGTTAAATGGCGATTTCTCAGCCCGAGTTTGCAAATCCACGAAGAGGCTTGTCAATTCAATGACAAGCAATATTTTTACTCAAGGGTTGAGAATTAGCCCGCCCTCCCTCATGGTGGTGTTTGATTGCTTTTCAGCCACGTCGTCTACTTGGACAAAAAAACTTATAAAGTATGTTATAATCAGTTGTTTGTTGCCTTATTTCCATAACGTCGCTTTGGTATAGTGCTGACATCACAGGGTGAAATCGATGACATCAGATGGTGAGATCGATTTATCTCATCCCAGAAATATTTGAAAACTCTCAGTCTCAAATGGGATAAATGAAAATTATTAACCGGATATGATTATTTAGATAGTAACGTTCGATAGTATCGCACGTATTGTTTCATTTGTCTGACCATTCCAAGTACCCTGAATAGTATACACCTTAACCATTTACCCTAAGATCCACAGATGTACATGTCGATTGACTATAACAAGAGGAAGAGTCCTTTTAAATTTCAATGTCGCAGGCAACAGAGCTTGGATAATCCATATAATATATATAATGGAAATTGCCATATACATGTACTGTACAATGTTATTCCTATTGCAACATCTTGACTTCATGTTATTATACGGATGTTTCTGTAAGAATTATCCAGTTGAAAAACACGCATTTTGACGAGCTTTGAAATGTTTTAAATTCTTATGGAACGAAAAGTTCTGTTGATGGTACGTCTAATTAGATGCGCCGGAGGTTCAAAAATCGAGTAGGGCGCGTCCTTAAAGGGAATTTACATTTTGAATAAAAAAAATGTAAATGTTTCTTTGTTTTTTATTTCTCTTGTCTTTTGATTTTAAACTGCCTTGTGGTTTCACTTTTTTCAGTTTTTGAAACAAGAATATAGATATTTTATCATATTGGGGTTTTTTTTTCATCCATTACAGGAGCACCTGACAATAGTAAATCAGGGAATCAACAATCCCAAGTACAAGACTACGGCGAACGTAAGCAATACGATACTTTTAACATGATAGTTATGCCTTTTCGTTACCAAAATTAGTCACTTCTTTCAAATTAGGTCCAATTGCAATCATTTTATAGTTTCGTTCCCGCCTTGTATATGTCAATATTCTTTGGTGCAGTTGTAGATTTCTATAACGACTGATTGTTTCTCTGTGATGAAGTCTTTCCTCAAGATTCTCAATCATGTACGAAGGTTATTCAACAAATTAATAGGCAAGTTTGATACTGTTCTATCTTAATCATCACACATTTTGATTATTCACCATTTCATTACTTAACGGATTTTTGTTTTGTTGTACACAATATAAGACAATTGGGTTATCGAGTTTAAGTTACATTTTTGAGCATAACTGGTACGTATGACGTCACAACTGCTCATAATCTTTGATCAAATGATGTCATGACGTGACGTATAGCTTCCAAGTATCGTTGTGGAAACGTCACTTTACACGCTAGAAAGAACGGGTAACGTATTGAAAATTTTCCACACTTATCGAACAATATATACCCGACAAAAAAGAAACGCACATCTTATTATATAGTGATTTTTTTCAATTTTTTTTTCTGCAGACGGTTTTGAAAGTTTCTTTAATGTAAATGGTCCCGATGACAATGAACTTTTAATGGCTCTATTAAAAGTTTTGATGCTCACAGTCACTCACTGGTTTGTTGCAATTAATTAAAATTAAATCCTGTAGTTCTCTATAACTAATCGTTGGGTTATTTCGTTTTAAGAATTGGAGATATTTCAAGTCATTTTTTTTCGAACAGTTTCGGTCTCCCGACATTGGACAGCAAATCTCCCTTTTTGTCGAAATTTTCATTCGTTAACCATGATTCCCAAGCACGTGTAACACAATTTTAACTCTTCTGCGACCTTTTGCTTTACACCTCTGGGAATAGTTCCATTTTCTTCATTGGCAATGCACTTTTTTATTTTTTGAAATTACATGCATTTTAAAACAGCTAAGATCATCATCGAGAGGCCTTCCTTTCACATAAATTCTGCCAGTTTTACCTTCAACCATTTTAACTATTTGTCTCCGAAAATATAAGGACTCTCTTAAAGATTCTTATGATTAATGAGACCAGTGCAATTTACCAGGGGTAAATGCAGTTTTTGGTATGGATATCGCTGCTTATTTTAGTTTAAACTCATATTGAAAAAAAAATAATTTCAACCTGAAAAAAAGTTCTTTGGAAAATGAATATCAATAAATATTGTTTAAACTAACTAATTCCCTATCGTTTCTCATTCTTTCCTCGTTAAAGGTGTACAATGTTCTAGATCCACTCCTGATTTGTACCGGTTTTATGACATTGACCATGTTTACAGTGATAAGGATCTGTATCGTGTACGTTGCCATTGTACTCCTAATCCTATAATTATAGCTTGTGACAGACCCCATCCGCGATGACAATGTTTATATTGGTTCTTATCAATTGACCCTTCCGATTGCGGGAAAAACATGCAAAATTTCGTGACGTCACAATGCTTTTACCATTGTGTTCACCTCGGACAAACAAGCTTCGAACCTCGGTCAAACAATGAAATTGCATTGTGACGTCATGGAATTTCTCAAATTTTTCCCGCGTTCGGAAGGGTCAATTTTATAGAAGATTTATACCCAGATACATAGCAAATAGTCAAGTCACTTTTAACCATTATGTCCAACATGTCGGACGTCGTTAGTCCATTGTACTTCTCCTGGACGTGAAACTCGCGTTTCAGCGGAATGCAACAGATGTGACTTACGGAATTACGGTTACCATGGATTTTGTGAAAATTAAGAAGTGAAATATCTGCATTAAAACATGTCCGCTGAGACAATGAATCGTGACGATCAAGGCGACTGGGTAGATGCAAATGAAAAGTCCTTCTCAAAAATGTTATCGGCTGCAAGACATGATTCAAAATTTGGACCAAATCCACGCATGTGAAAGTCTTTGGGAGGTCGCCATTCATTGCCAAATAGTTATTCTTCGAACTTAGTGGTGAAACGACATAAAGAAGATCCTGACGACAGTCTCAAAGGGGCGGGGAAAAATTTAAGTTTTCGAAATTACATCTAAGTCCTTCAGAACTTGACATTAAAAAAGAGGAAATGAAATATAATGAACTTTATGCAAAAGTAAATTATTAATTAAATTCCGTTATGCGGGAATTGTCATCTAAGGGTTTCGAAATCCCACAACAAACAAAATTGTAAGGCGCGATCATGTGATGATTTACGTATGTGTGGCAGTGTTTCTTCCCATACCAAAATTCAATGAGACCGTAAATATTAAAGTTTCTTTTCTTTTAATTACATAAGATAACTGAAGAAAGACAATCATTTATTGTGAAAGACCATCTTTGACAGCAGTTTAAACACAACGTTGAGGTACATGTAAATCATTTGGGTACAAGTAATCTCTTACAAAGAAAACTGACATTTTTTTAACTTAGCCTAAAATATAAGAGCGCCTCCCCCTCCCAAAAAACATTATATACCATGCAATGAAATACTTTATGTAAAGACAATATCCACTAATATATTATAAAATGTGCGTGTGTTCATGGGATATGAATCGGGGGGGGGGGGGTCATTTTATGCAAGTTTCTTTCTTTTATTCTTTCTTTCTTTAGTCGCTAACCACAATACATGTCATTTGTAATAATACGATACTCTGCAAAGTAATGTAACATGTACTGAGATCACTCGGGATTAAGCACCGCTGCAATCAATATATATACTAGTAATCTACCTGTGATGACACGTGCCTGAAACGCCATCTACGAAGAAATTGCACAGAATTTATTTACATTAATCTACCTGTAACGAGTCTAACGACACGTTAGATGAACAACATTCACAAACCGCTACAGACACAATAATCTATCTGTAACGACAGGTATTTAAAACGCCGTCGACGAAGAAATTGCACAAA
Organism: Pinctada fucata; assembly: GCA_028142955.1. NCBI lineage: Eukaryota > Metazoa > Mollusca > Bivalvia > Pterioida > Pteriidae > Pinctada > Pinctada fucata. The sequence goes on along the minus strand of AP027112.1, from coordinate 48,812,770 downwards.
ATTTATTTAGGCGTAATAACATCCTCTTGTAATCAGCATCATGAAGGCTGAAATTGAACTATACAATCCTTGAATTTGAGGAAGTCCAAGGATAGTTCAGCAAAAGATTACGCTTGAATCAAGGCTTGAAATATTTTTAAAAGAAAAGTCAATGTCAGACATAATCGAAAAGGTACCTTATCAAATACTTATTAAGGGAACTGTATATTAAAACAATAGATTTTTCACTCGGTGAATATGGTGTGATATTTTCTTTATTTAAAGATATTGACCTCGGCTGTCACACCATATCACCTCGTAAAAATTCAATAATTCTATAATATCTATGACTTCCATAAAGTTCTAAATATATATTATGTAGAATTAAACATACATGTATATACCTTGTATTTTATACTATTCATTTAAGCATAGTCTTTAGCAATAATTGCGATTTGACCAATGTATATTGTATTTTAAAAGAATTAATTTTTATGCCCCCGGAATCACAGATTCGGGAGCATATAGTTTTTGGCCTGTCCGTCTGTTTGTCTGTCTGTTTGTCTGTTTGTCCGAAAAAAAACTTTTACATTGAGCATAACTTTTGAATGGAAGGTGATAGAGCTTTCATATTTCACATGTGTATTCTTTGTGACAAGACCTTTCCATTGAGACCAAAAAGTTTTTTACCTTGTGACCTTGACCTTGACCTTTGACCTACTTGTCAAAAACTTTAACAATGGGCATAACTTTTGAATGGTAAATGATAGGGCTTTCATATTTCACATGTGTGTTCCTTGTGACAAGACCTTTCCATTGAAACCAAAAGTTTTGACCTTGTGACCTTGACCTTGATCTTTGACCTTCTTTTCAAAAACTTTAACATTGGGCATAACTTTTGAATGGTAAATGATAGGGCTTTCATATTCCACATGTGTGTTTCTTGCGACAAGACCTTTCCATTGATACCAAAAGGTTTTACCTCGTGACCTTGACCGTTAAACTAATTTTCAAAAACTTGAACATTGGGCATAACTTTTGAATGGTAAGTGATAGGACTTTCATATTTCACATGTGTATTCCTTGTGACAAGACCTTTCCATTGATACCGAAATTGTTGACCTTGACCTTTCACATACTTAACAGAAAATTAAGTTTATACTAACAAAGATGCCACCGGGGGCATTCTTGTTTCACAAACACAGGCTTTATTTTATGTGTTATTTTTCATTCATTGTATACGTTTCAGAGACTAAAGGATCCACCAAAACCCTGGAAGATACTGAAACAATTCCCGGCGAAGGTACAGTTATACTAAATATCCCTAAATGCATTTTTTCTGTGACAACATGGGTTTTATTTGATATTAACCTACAACACTACGGTTGTTTCTAAATGAACATGAACAGTGAAAATATCATAGAAAAGAAACGAAAATGACAATTCCAGAATTTTTTTCCAATCCCTATGTTAAGGAAATTTCGAACTATATATAATGCACATCTCATCATGATCCCCTCTTTTTGTGGTGCATGCACAACAATTACTATTTTTTGTGGTGCATGCACAACAATTACTATTATGTTAACATGAACGATTTTTAACAGGACATGGAAATATGGATGATTCTGCTGAAAAAGTGCAATTGATACCGACAACAAGTAAGATGTTTGTTTCTCTCTCTAGATATATAAATTTGATATTTTGCTTACTTGCATACTTTATGTCTTCTCTGTGATTTCACAAGTGCAATTTCCATGTTTTCGTATTTTATTAATGAATAAAAACAAATCAGTAACAACGGTCATTTGAACAGCAAGTTCGCCTGCCTATGAAGCATACTTTTAAAAACTATTACGATATAAAAAAGCAGGACAAAGAAGCTCGAAAATAAGCTACTTTCTTAAGTTCATTTAGGGAGACGGCTTAAGATATAACTGAGGAAGTCGAACGACATTCTCAATAAACCGTCTTTTATCCTATATGGGCATTACCGGATTTGACACGTTCCTATTTTATATTAGCGACGTGTGTTACGTTTAATCTGAGTAAGTTTACACCTCCCAGTCATTTGGTCCTGCTATCTTTATGGGTATCGCGATTGCTATGTTACTAGAGACTTACACAGTTATGTCATATTCTCCTTGATTGTCTTGTCTTAAGCTACGATTGGTCCTTATCTAGTATACCTTATTGTGTGTGCTGCAACCGTCTATTGTTGGAGATCCTATCCTTTCTTTCATGATCGTTTAAAATATTTAAGTATAGTTCATTTGAGTGTGAATTTGCAGGTGCATTATAGCTTTATTTGAAAATGAGGGAATATAAAAAATGATCTCTAACAAGTACTCTGCATTGTTTAAAGCGGAGAATACTTGCAACTGTAAAAACATAGGAAGCATCACTAAACGGACATTTTTTTTTTATTTGTCTTTGGTGAGTTAATGCTAGATATTAACTTCCATTCCTAGGCGCTGCTGTATACTCAACGTCTATGAGTAACATAAATGCCTGCTTAGTTCGGAAAGGTTATAGAAAAATATATGGTCTGGATGACAAATATGGATAATGACCATATCCCTGTATACAGCACAAAATCGATAATTCAGAAAATCAGAAACCGAATGCATACAAAATCAGGATAAAACAGGAACCAAAGCAAACAAACAAAAAACTCACCACATGAAAAAAAAGCGAAATCCCGATATGGGAGTGAGACAAGGTGCCCAGAAAGAGTAAGCATCTCCTGCTTGCATGCAACACCCGCCGCATCAATCCAGTAGAACTGTCAAATCCGGTTACCTCCATTTCGGAAGACACAGAGAACAATCATGAGTTGGATGGCTCAAATGGTATATGACAGAACATCATCCATCACCCTGGAGAGTGGGACATCACAGTGCACGACGAGTTCCCCATATCGACCGTAGAACATCCTCAGTGACGATGTTAGTCGGTCACAAACATATCCCTGACTGAGAAGCTTATCTGAAAGACGCCTAGCTCTCAGAACAAAATCCGTATATTTAGTACTTGCTCTGGCATAGCGTATCAACTAAGATATGAACACGCCATAAGCAGACGATGAATGAATGTTGCTACGCAGAAAAGGAAAGTTTGTAATGCTGATATTGAAGTCGTCAACTTTGTCATAGAGTGAAGTGTTCATGTGACCATCAGTGCCCCAGGACAACACCATGTCCAAATAGGATGCTGAATTATTTGTCTCTGTAGTTTCTTTGACTTCAAGCTCCGTGGGATAGATACTGCTCAGGTAATATGCGAATTTCCGATTATTGATGGACAACACATCGTCTATGTATCTGTAAGAAGTTGAAGTCAGAAGCTAAGTACCCTTTCCCTTCAGAGACCAAAGATTGAATGAATTCAGTGTACGAGTAAAGGAAAATGTCGGCAAGGAGTGGGGCACAATTGGTCCCCATTGGAATTCCGACAATTTTACAAGACCTTTCCACCAAACACCACAAAAATCTTGTCGATCAGAAAGTTTAACATCTGAATAATATCTGTTTCAGTGTACTTACCCTCAGAATCGGACTTTTCTCCTACAAAGTAGGCCCTGTCACAGCTAATTACAACAAATTTGTATTTGCGATTACCGTTCCTACTTGTAAACGCATTACTTATAGTTTTTGCGAGTCTTTCTTTCAATTTAGAATGTGGAATTGTAGTGTACAGTGTCGAAAAATCAAAGGCTTTGATTGAATGGACCCTACTAAAATGAGTGGATTTCAGATGTTCTAAAAGTTCTTTCTCATTCTTTAAAATCCACATCTGGTTGATACCACTGCGAGAATATACTGTCGGACAATATTTTTGAAGCCCAGATTTGATTTCAGATAAAACTTTGGTGAGTAAGATCGATACAGATTTGGTAGAATATTTTAAGTAACCAGCGATGAAACGTTGTTTGCACGGATTCTTATGCATTTCAGGTATGAAGTATAAGTATGGTAAATCTAAATCTAAATTGTTAGTGTTGAAGCCAAAGGAAGCAAGAGCTGATTTGTGGTTATCTATTATTTCAGAGGCAGAAAGGTTTGTTGGGGTGAAGTGGGATTTCCAGGTGTCCAATTTAAACCCAACTCTTTAACTAGACTGTCGAAATAGTACTTTTTGCAAGTAAATGTGTAATAATTTGAGGCTTTGTCCGCTGGTGTGATGATATAATGTTCTTGGAGGTAGGTAAGCTCTGTGATAACATCAGGGTCTTTAATGGACTCGAATCTGGTGTTCACAGTTGATTTTAATCGGTAAATTCGAGATAAAAGTAACCCTCTGATGGATTTTATCCATTCGGAAAGGGTGTCCAGCTGTATATCCTGTTTCTCTGCCCAACGTCATGTATATTCCTCAAAAGAGTCCATGATAATTTAGACATTTTGGTTCCATGTAAAGGATATACTTTCTGTGTATTTGGGAACCTTTTCTAACAATTCTCTCAACTTGTCGTTCTTGACTATACTATGGTCACCAGTAATAACACAATGAAAGTAGTGGAAATCTGATGAAGAACATTCGCAAGGAAGTGGATGAAGTGAGGGATTACTTTAATCAATAAACTGCAAGAATCGTTTGTAATTGTAAATTTTAAATGGAACTGTTAGTGTGGCAACCAAGTCGCTTAATTTGAAATTTTAATCAACCCACCCAACACAGGGCTACATTTCATATCAAACGAAAGAATATAACATGGGACATCAGATTTGACCTGTCCTAAAAAATTCGTATGGTCAGAATTACTGTTATTTCAGAGAAAAGCGGAAAAGTAGTAAAATTCAAAATCATAGAATTTTTAACAAAAATTGTCTTCTTTTATTAAATGAATAGTCAAAGTAACCGAAATTAATGTCAATTTGCTTATTGAAGTCAAAAGACAATTGGATCAAATCAATTTTCTAATTTCATCTTCATGGATGAATGAGCACAAATTCTAAGATAAATTGGTAAAATTGAAATTTTCAATTCTTTCACTTCAATATAGAGAATGTTAATTCGATGATAAAAATTAACGTACAGAAACGATATTTTGATTTGTGAATGTGTTTTTAGGAAAATATGATAGAGATCGATTGAAAAACCGAAGAGTACCAGGCAAATAAACTGCCCCCCCCCAACTTTTTTATTAGCGATTTACTGCAATTTAAACTAGGAGATGTTTTCCCGATACTACGGAGTAAAACTAAATAATAACAGCTGAATCAAATGTTAACATATAATAATGAATGAAAAGTATTGTTTTATCTCAAAGAAGACGACAAATTTACACAATAATTTTGAAAAAAAAAATATGTAGATAGTTTAAACATATTTTATTTCAATAAAACGAAAAATTCTGTACTATCTATGTTGTGGTAATTTCAGACATTGTGATATGGAAGCATTTTGTCCGCCGAATTTAAGAAATAAGTAAAACAGAGATTTAAGAAATGAATCTTATATTTTTTTCTGTTGATGCAGGTATCACCCGAAAAATTGGACAGAAAACTGCATCAATGCGCGTAGCGCGTTGATGCAAAAGTTTTCTGTCCAATTTTTCGGGTGATACCTGCATCAACAGAAAAAAATATGAGATTTATTTCTTATCATTTAATTATGGAAACAGACTGTTTTCTTGGATCTAAAAACAATCAATCATCGCACAATATTTCGAAAGTCGGAAGGTTTCGCAGTGATACGTCTGCCAAAACAAGTTATGGTAGCCGCCATGATTCAAACAGCGAACGGTCGTCTCTCTATATCTTTGAAATAAGGACCAGTTTGAGCAAATTGTACATGCACTTTTAATTTTTGAGTAAGTAGAAAAGAAATTGTACTCTTGGAATGATAAGCAAACATCAACAAATTGTATTTTCAGCAACGAGTTCATTCGTGTTTGAGGGAACCCCCAATTCTAAAAATAGTGCTATAAATAGACTTCCGTGAAAAATTGTGTTGATCGATGTATGAACAAAATTTCTCAGCCAATCAGAATCTTCGTTTCTTGAAAATGACAATCGAAATTAAATGATTTTATTATCAACAAAACAATGAATTATGCAAAGCATTTTACTTCCACAAGTAACCAGCGCCCCCATCACATTCAAGGCAACCATTACATTTTCTTTCTCTGTTTGACCTTGTTACAACAGTTGTAGCTTAAACGTAAGATAATGGGAAATAGCCCCTGATTTCTAGTTCTGGTTCTCTATTTTCTATTTGGTTGATCGTTGATGGCCAATATACGATATCAACGATATTGTATGTTTTTGTTGAGTTTGATTTTTCACTGTTTATCGTTTTTCATGCTTCATCCTTGTCTATAATAGACATATTTTTAGATTTCTCCGCAAATTGTTTATATATAAATGAAACGGAAAAATTACAAACAAATAATGAACATCAAAGAACCACAATTACAAGAATCAAAGACACTCACATAAAAATACTAACCGAGAAGCAAATCTTTATCAGAAATGACCTCACATTAAAGGATGTTCTATTCCCGGAGGTCCGACGCTGAGCTTATAATATAAAAGTTTCGTCGTTATAAAAGTTAGATTTTACTATGTTGCATCACATCTTTGACTCTTTGACAGTAAGTGTAAATGTCTTCAAATTGAATAGCATCATTTAAGAACAGATAAATTGGCAACGTGGACCAGACATGCACGTTTCGGTTACTTAACCCTCGTCAGTGATCCTCAAATCTAAACAATGAAGTATGCCAAAAAAGTAAGAAAGTTACTATGTCGAAAAAGTGTATCGAAAGACGTAGCAGGATTGGTGGAATATGATGCTACAGGACCCACTTTTTAGAAATTTCAAGAAATTTTGATAACAGAAATTTAGAATGCGTCGAAGAAACGATTAACCGAAATTGATCGAACTTGGCTACATGTGCCCTCGGGGACTCCTGGTCCACCAGCAGTGACACTCACCAAGTGGTATAAATGTAAATGTCTTCAAATTGAATAGCATCATTTAAGAACAGATAAATCGGCAGCATGGACCAGACATGCACGTTTCGGGTACTTAACCCTCGTCAGTGATCATCAAATCTAACCAATGAAGTAAGCCAAAAAAGTAAGAAAGTTACTATGTCGAAAAAGTGTATCGAAAGACGTAGCAGGATTGGTGGAATATGATGCTACAGGACCCACTTTTTAGAAATTTCAAGAAATTTTGATAACAGAAATTTAGAATGCGTTGAAGAAACGATCAACCGAAATTGATCGAACTTGGCTACATGTGCCCTCGGGGACTCCTGGTCCACCAGCAGTGACACTAACTAAGTGGTATAAATGTAAATGTCTTCAAATTGAATAGCATCATTTAAGAACAGATAAATTGGCAACGTGGACCAGACATGCACGTTTCGGGTACTTAACCCTCGTCAGTGATCCTCAAATCTAAACAATGAAGTATGCCAAAAAAGTAAGAAAGTTACTATGTCGAAAAGTGTTTTGAATATCTTCCCTTGACATTGTCGCCATAGCACTTCTATATAGACATAACCTCAGACAGTGTATGTATTTCATATATTGTTTCATTTTCGTTGGTGAACATCGACGGCTAGCCAACAGGAGATGCTTACTCCTCTCGGGCACCTGGTCCCACCTCTAGCTTGCTAGGGGTCTGTCGATGCTCAATTTTGTGCTCTATGTGAATGCTGTTGAGATTATGGTCAGGATCTTCTTTAACTCTTTAATATCCTTCGTTGAAGAAAGGTGCTTTAAATTGCTGTTGGAAGAGTGTCTTCTTGGACATATTTCACTGACTATTCTTTGCGTCATACATTTCATACTTTATTTCAATTTTAATTCTTTATTCGGAGCTCTTTGGGAAATACGACAATTGACGCGCCAACATTCAAAGCTCCTGTTCTGGCGAACTTTCCATTGTCAGCAGACGGTTCTTCTTCGTTGTATAGCCTTTTATCTGTTGTATTGTAGAACTATGTAGTCGTAATTAATTTAGAAACTGCCCTTTTAAATTACCAATATTACGTATGACAATGTGGTGTTTGTGCTTATATGTATAGCATCACGAATTTAAGCCCCACCCCCCTGTGACTCTTGAGGACTTTTAATTGGATCTCATGGAGACCTTAAAGGGGTTCTCTTACTCAATACATTTTGAAAAGCATCTACTTAATTTTGTGACAATTAGGAATCTTAACGGAGAGTAATTGCGAAAAGATATAAATTGCACAGCGTTTACCCAAGGCATACCGTTATGTTTAAAACACAGAAAACGAAGAGCCCAAAATCTGACCAATGTACTTGATATGTATATTCACATCTCTGTAGTACTAAAATAAACGTCAAAAGATACTTTTTATGATTTGATATAAAATTAATGCACATTTTTTCAATTCACAAATTTTCATTTCAACTTGTCACCATCGGGTCTCCATAAACGTACATTTACGGTCTTACCACGACATATTAAAAAGAAGTATTCTTCGTTTTTTTTTAAACAGTATGATGTAATTCCACTTTCTGCATTTAACTTTTATCAAAAATGTGTATGTATACCGGTTGATAGGTCCCATTTGATAGAAACTGTAACACGTGGTCGACAGAGTCTTCATCTACGGAAACTAATTTCTGAAATGGCGCTTAAATCAAAAGTATATACGCTTTAGGTTTTTACATTTATTTCTAGCCCTTTAGAAAAATTATCGATTAAAAGGCATTGGAAATAATAAACACATATTTGTCGATATGTTTCGAGACAAAAATTTTGTCTCTGTGCTTTAGAGAAAATATTAAACCGAATTCTTCATATTTCAAATAAATTTGCATAAAACTGCAATTTTTCGAGAGAGGAGAAAATAGCCTTCCTCTAAAACAATTATATAACATGTGTACATATCTAATGCATTGATTGCAGCGACTTTCTATACAAAAAAGAACAAAATATAGGAATACCGAGGATATAAACGATTAATATTTCGTTTTAAATTTTCATGATTTTATCGCTTTTTACCCAATTTAAACAAAATCTGACCATGACATATTCTTTACGACAGCTGTTCTTGAAAGCAGGGGTATTCAGCTAAAAGTTCAGACCAAATTCAGGCCTGTGTTAGGTGTGTTGATTAAACTCGAAAACTAAGCTTCTTTTTTAATTGGTCGCTCTACTACAAGGAGTTTGTTTTCTTTTGAAATATGGTGGGATTTTTTCTGTGACAGTTTTGTGATTCAAAATTTGACCGAAATTAAATTTATCAATACCTTTGTTTGCAAATCTTACTTTAATGAGAGGACGGTTTGTTTTCTCCTCTGATTTATCTGACCTAACTGCTTGAAATAAACGAAAAGTAGAAATATCCAAGATGACTTCTCGTAGTCTGTATTCTGGGGAACGTGTATCGGTAAATGTGAGGTCCTTCGTATATTCGTAAATTTCGTGTAACTTCCGTAAAGGAACAGAGTATAATTTGGTACGAATATAATGCAGGCCTAGAGGCTCATTCAAAAATGGACCCAAGTTATCGAATGAGAAACTACACTACCCACCAAAAATATATATACAGGTACTATAAACATGAGAAATTTCATGAAAATCTCATTGCATTATTTTCTCTATTCAGCTTTTAAATGCATGAAATTTTTCAGTATATTAATTGTATCATTTATCTTTATACGAAAATGGAAACTTTTAAAGAATGTTTTTAGAATTTTTTCATGTTAAAAATTGACATTTTTGTGGAAAAATTACAAAAAATGAATAGAACACAGATTTAGCTGAAAAATTTACCTAAATTGATAACAGAATGGTTAATCTTCAGTTTTGTAAAACAATGGAACAAAAATCTTCACTTTTATGAAAACAAATGTTTTAGGTGGGTACTTATTAAAGATGGGTAGTGTATGTATCTCAGGCCTTTTGTATTAACGAATGCCATGACTTCGAGGTCTTCTTTGTGGTCTGTTGAATGAGCTGGTCACATTTACCGATTGGAAACCGGGGCTTGTTAAAGCAATATTAGCTGTCAGCAATTGCAATTTTTTGCTCATTTCATAACAAAGTTGATTTAAAAAAAAGTCTGATTAACGCCTTTCTGGACAAGAATAGCAATTTTCTGAATTCTTACAGCCCCAACATAAATTCAACGTAAAGCTCGCCCATATTCATGTGCCCTTACGTTGACCTTTCTCAACTTGCTTTCTCCTAATGCTCAAGCTAAATTTGGCCAGTGAACATTACCGTTCCAACATGCACAAGAAACAAGTGTAAAGGAAAGAAAATATTTTTTTTATTAATTCAGGGGTTAGGATGACAAAATAAGGACAATCTAATTTCACATTACACAAGGTGTACATGTGACCATCGGTGTCGTAGGACACCACTATGGTCAAATAGGAAGCTGAATTATTTGTCTCTGTAGTTTCTTTGACTTCAAGCTTCGAATGATACTGCTCAGGTAATCCGCGAAATTCAATTCAGCTTCGTACGAGTAAAGGAAAATTTCGACAAGGACATGTTATTCCTATTGCAACATTTTGATTTGCTCTTATTAGCTCACCTAAGCGAAACTCAAGTCAGCTATTGTCATAACGTGGCGTTTGTCGTCCGTCCGTCGTAAACTTTTCACATTTTTCTCAAGAACCACGGAAGGGATTTTGATGAGACTTGGTAAGTATGAAGTACTCATAGCCCCATACTAATGTTGTTGTTTTTCGTCTGGATTCGTCAACATGTGGCATCACCACAGGCAAAAGTAACAGGAGTACCCTCCTTCGGCAAACTTCTTCAGAACCAAAGCACATATCGACAAACTGAAAGCATCTGGATGGTCTAAAAGGATGTCTGAACAAGTGTTGTTAGTTTTGGTTTCAGTACGAAGTCAATTTTTTGACGCGTTTTTCAGGTTTGTTTGGACTTTTTAAGAAATGATGATTTTTAAACTGTTTCTTTGACTAACTCTATTAATATGTGGTTCTGTTCCCTCGTTAAGTGCATGTTTATCGTATTTAAATTACTATTAACTTTGCTATAATCATATTCTTTAGAATCTTAATGATTTTTTTTAAATGAATTATTATAGATATGTTAACAGTGCACATGAACCTAAGTGTTGAGGGTTCAAGTCCCGGCACCGTCACCCCAATTTTTATTTTCTTCCCTCATTATTTTTGTTTTCAATTTTGTCACTTTTTATGCACTTTTAAATCATCTGAATACCTTTAATTTCATTTTTGACCAAGAAATGTTTTTCTTCCATTTTAATTTTTTCCCGTTTTTCACAGTCTTTCAGCGTATATTTAACATATTTAAGTCTCTTATTGCTGTGATATATATTTCATGCCTAAATTTTATATTTTTGAATTTTGATAAATTCTTTATGCATATACAGTCCCAGGCTTGTGAGTTCAAATTCTGAAACTGCTACTATCATAATGCAGTATCTGTAAGTTAATAGTGTGCATTGGTATCAAGTGAGCGTTGTGCCCCCCTGGGGCTTTTGTTATACAATGTTATGCTAACGTGGTTTTGTTTCACCAAAAAAACAATGTATTTCTTACAATTCACTTTTTTGAATTAATAATTTTTCGGAAACAAAGAATGGACTTCCAAATGAACATATGGAAGGTGTCGTTAGAGTTAAAGAAGGATGTATATTTGACTTTATACATAGTTTTAACATAGTTTTCACTGATAATGCATCTAGATTGTCATTCCATTGATCTTGCCCACACACAATTGATCGATTATAACAACTTTTCAATCTCATTATCAGATTTCTCGTAGACATACTGACGTGCGCTTAAAGCAAATATCATACGTAAAGCCTATGAGAGATCTCAATTAGGTATTTCAAACCTTTGTAGTGTTTATTTCGCTCAATTGAAGAAAAAAATACTTTGGGTATTTCGCAACCTGTCTTTTATGGTGACTAAAAAAAATACGAAAAATCAAAGGATACCTGAATCGTCCCAGACCTTTCGCACAACCCTCTAACTTCTCCAATTACCCAGAGATCTCGAAGAATTATAAAGCCTCAATCTCGTTTCATACATGCAAAAGGGTACATTACTTTGGGTATTACACAACCTGTGTGTTATGATGAAATGATAAACAAAATTAGAAGGAACAAAGGTAGAGAGCATGATTATCGAAAATGCGTCAGAATCATGAAACGCCTGTTATACCGTGGATATGACCCTAATGTCACCAGACGGACACTTAGCTTAGTGGGTGATATTCTGTCATAGACCATTTGAACCATCCAAGCCAAGATTGTACTCTATGTCTTCCGAAATGGAAGTTACCGGATGTGACAGTTCTACCGAATTGAAGCGGCGGGTGTTGCATGCAAGCAGGAGATGCTTACTCTTCCTGGGCACCTGATCTCACTCCCATATCGGGAGTTCGCTTCTTTTCATGTAGTGTAGTTTTTGTTTGTTTGCTTTGGTTCCTGTTTTGTCCTGATTTTGTATGCCTTCGGTTTCTGATTTTCTGAATTATCGATTTTGTGCTGTATACAGGGATATGGTCATTATCCATATTTGTCATTTGTACTTGAGACTTGCACTCGGACTAGCTGTAACGACAGGCCTCCATGACGGGTGCTGTCCAAACCTCTTTAGAGAAGACAGGGCTTCGAACATTTACCCTCATCATAAATAAGCACGCTACATCCGGCAGATAACGTATAACCATTTTTATATCTATTTACATAAAATTATTCATCTGTGTTGCTTGGGCCCCTGCGTTTTGCTGTCTTGTTTGTGTGTTCATCTAACAATAAGGAGGTTATTTTACACATCGTTCTTCGAAACATTTGGGTAACCGAGAATGTGGGAGGGTTGTGAGCACGTAATCCGGATAACCACACCATTTGCTTCTTGCGTGGTAGATGGCCATCTTAAGGTTAGGGTTGCGACGACAGGGAGATAACTCTATTTTCATATTACGTAATATTTGAAACCGACATGGACGATAAATGGTATAAGCTCCGTTTGTTGCATTATTTCAGAAAAAATAATAATCCTTGAAATTTTTATTGCTGAATGGTTATTTTGGGGGAAAATGCATATTTGTCAATGAAAATTCGCCGAAAATATGAAATAATGTCAATTTTGCATGAGTTCTGCTTCTAAAGATCTAAACATTAGAATATATACTATTCATTGTACTCTTTAAAAATGAGAGAACTAGAAATTCGAACTTGGAGTATTATCTTTTTGGGTCAAAATGTTGATTTTATGCACAAATTATTGTGCTATTTATAGAAAAAGTCATTTTGCTCAAAAACGAATTCGGGTACATATTGGTTCGACTGTTTTATGATAAAGCAAAACACTAGCTCTTTGGTTCCTATTTTATCCTGATTTTGTATGCCCTCGGTTTCTGAATTATCGATTTCGTGCTGTATACAGGGATATGGTCATTATCCATATTTGTCATCTATACATAGAAAAATTCTTTGTGTACCTTGCGACCTTCTACCTATGATAAAAATTATGAGTTGTTTCCTTGGCAACCAGTAAAATTGTATTCATAAGAAAATACACTCCTTAGAACTATTTATTTTACCATAATTTTACAAAATAGGCTTTAATTCATATGCAAGCTGTAAGAATCAAGAAAAAATAAGGGTATATATGACTTTTTGAAATTGCATGCATTGCAGAAGCATGTGAAGTTATGATGTGGTATCCTCTAAAATGTTAAAAAAGGCCACAAATGGACGTCTATAGCCAAAAAAAAAAAAAAAAAAACAGACGGGCAAATTTTGATTTTCTGGTCTGAATAGTTTGAGGAGATGTACCTCTACATGTGGACATATCCATCTTTCTTCTGCCTCATTTTTATTAAAAGTCGCCAACCTGACCTTAAGTCAGCACGGATTGCCAATTGGTCTAGTTGGTTAGTGTTAAGTCTTTCATTCGTTTAGGTTTCATGCTTCTATATCGTATGTATCTGTTGTGAATTAAAGAAGATCCTGACGATAATCTCAACAGCACTCACAATAAAGCACCGAATTGAGTATTGGTGGACCCCTAGCAAGCTAGGAGTGCGACCAGGTACACGGGAGGAGTAAGCATCCCTTGTTGGCCAGCCGCACCCGCCGTCGTTGTTCATGCACGAAATGAAAACAATATATAAAAGACATGCACTGTCTGAGGTTATGTATATATGTTACGTCATTTGATGTGCATGTCTACTCTGTGTTTTCGCATCATATGTTGTAGTGCTTTGCTTTGGGTACTGAGTCTGGTTGGAGATAACCTCTTTTCTTCTACACTGATTCGAAACGTGTCTTTTCCATCATCAAACGATTTAAAAGAAGTGCGATGTGCTAAGTTGATGGCGCAATGAAGCTTTAGGACAAACTACACTGTTGTGTAACCATATGGCCTCTCCCCCAAAATATTTATGGTGAATTATTATTTTATGTTTGGGAATTTGCACACTGTAGAAAGAGGAATAACTCTAAACTGAATCGATGCATTTATCAGAACACGAAAGTAAATTAATTCCCTTACATGAAAGAGGGATGATGTCAATATTAATTCACATAAAGATAATTTTGAAACAAGATTATAAGCAGATTCAAGAAATATCAGTTAATAAGTTTATCTAAAGATTTTTAAGGGAAATATTTCATCAACGTTAACATGTTTAATTGTAATATTGATTTTTCAATACTTGGAAAGTCCAGAGATTGATAAGAACTTAATTACAAATTGGTTTTATCTATGAGTTGGAGAAATAATTATCAATTCTACACGTGAAGTACCAGCATATTGAGTTTATTTACGTACAATCCCTCATAATTTCAGATGCTTTTGAAGAGTTGTAGACAACCTTATCTTTGAGGGATGAACATGGAATTATCTAGAAATATGTCCATCATATTGTGCAATTCCCCACCCAGGTTTAAATACAATGTGTCATTTTTCATTTGTTAGATTTGCTTTCTCGTTGTCATAGAACTACTTTCTCGCATGCTATGGATTCTGTCAGATTATGTTTCGTGAAATAAACTTGTTAAAATTCAAACGATGTTTTCCTTCCACGACAAAATACAGAACATTTATTAATCACACAACGCGAAGTACGAAATATCGCTTGTAAGCCCGCATCGGCTTACAGTTGTCTGCAGGAAGATGCCATGGTTTGTTACGCGATTTGAAACATTAGTGGATCAAATACTCAATTCTAACTATGACAATTGTTCTTCTTGTGTCTTTTTCCATCCCTTTTGTCCGTCAGTCCGATGGCTGTCTGTCTATCACACATTAGTTTCAAGACATTTTTCTGCTGTTGTTACATATATATTGAACTTGTTTTTTGGGAATGTGAATATATCTTAGTCTGATAGAGATCAAGTTCGAGTTTGGTATCGATTGAACTATTTTTACGAAATTCATGACCCCTCGACTTAACAAAGTTCATGACATCTTCAGTTTTTCAGAGCTTTTCTTGTAATACACATATTGAAGTGACTTGTGTGTGGGCATCTTTCGGTGTAAGTATAGGTCAAGTTCATATTTGATTAAATTGAGGTATTCTATACAGAGTTGCAAGACATAAAGTAATGCTGGTAGGCGACTTAAATACCGTGCATCGATCAAACATTTATGTTAATCCGTTTAACTTCCTTTTGCAGGTGATGAAGTTCCATATAAGATTATCATAGTTCAAAACGAAGATTTAACAAGACTTAGTACGGATGATAAAAATTTAGCAGATACACAACGCGAGGAACTTTCTGATGTAGACTTAGCACAAAGGGTGTTCCGTGATATCCTTGAGATATCAGATGGCGTTGTATCTTACCAACAACTGCTGATGCATTTTATAAAGAAGGACAATTGTCCAGATATTTTAAGTAATCTTGAAAACATACTTAAAGGAAATAGAAATATGTTCCGTCTTTTAGAAGATCCAGAAGTTTGCTTCATAATAGCATATTCACCTGATGCTGACATATGTGAGAATTGCAATCCATCTTCTCTAGCAGGAAAATGCAATGATCCGAACTGTTCAAAATTCCACATCTGTACGTCATATGTAAGAAGTGAATGCAAAAAGCCGAATTGTACTCTTTCTCATACATTTGAAGATACACATAATAGTAAAGTAAAAGAACGATTACATTTAAGCAGTTATGCAGATGGCGATGTTCGAAAGATTCTTCTCAATCGGTATCCAAAGATTTGCAGTACTTTTGGATGCGATATAGAAAAAGATTGTCCTTATCTACATATTTGTGGTGCGTTCTGCGTTGGAAAGTGTCCTCATGATTCAAAATGCCGAATCGGACATTCTTTCAGCACTGATCACAATGATTGGATACTTCAGGCTTACGGCATTTCAGAGGATGAAATTTCGAGTGGATCGCCAATAGCACTCACAATTGTAAAAAAGAATTTAAATCAGAATACATTTTGAATATTTTAACTTGATTTGAAGAAGTATGAAAGTACAACAACGGTTCATAGAATTTACGGTGGTACGAGGGCTGTTCGATAAATTCGTAGACAAGTTTTATAAAACTTTTTTCGTTATCGTCAAACATGTTGTTCATATACTAATTTATTCCTTAAGATTCCATATTCTTATTGTGCACAATTTAAAGCAATCGGTCATTTAGGAGAGAAATACGGTGATTTTCTTCAGGAGTGACTTCGAAAAGCGGCGCAGTAAATGACGTCAAACACGACGCCACGCAAATTACGCAGTTCTTATCATTTTCATCCTTTTCTTCTGTCTCTTAATTTGAAATCATATTGAGGCATAATTTGTTTAATGTATGTCAATCTGTTAGAAAGTAAATCATACAGCTTGAAATAGGCAATCATGTGCTAAAATTATTCCCTGGTTCTATGTTAAATAAGTTCACGTTAGGTGCATAAAGAATTTCATTTTAGAACGTATGGATCATTCAGTTTTGTTTTCTCATGTCGTCCAAATCATTATTTTTAAATGATTTTCATCAGCTTATCACCTTCGTTGCAAATCATAGGCATATTGACGTGCGCTCGAAACATTTTCTTGCATGCCATATGAACACATCACTCTATGACAAACGTGACGGGTTCAATTTCAGAATCACAAACTTACTTTTTCTGAGTAGCAACATCCCTTCATCGCCTGCTTATAGCGTGTTCGAATATCAGTTGTTACGCTTTGTCAGAACAAGTACCAAATATACGGATTTTGTTCTGAGAGCAAGGCGTCTTTCCGAAAGCAGGATATGTTTACTCTTCCTGGGCACCTGGTCTCACTCACATGTCGGGAGTCCACTTCTTTTCATGTGGTGAAGGTTTTTGTTTGTTTGCTTTGGTGTCTGTTTAATCCTGATTTTGTATGCATTCGGTTTCTGATTTTCTAAATTATGGATTCTGTGCCATATACAGGGATATGGTCATTATCCATATTTGTCATTTTTTAAAATAAGTTTAAAATCTGTTTTAAATAAGAATTAATACTTCAAATTAATTCGTTTTAGTGCGTGTGAAATCCTACCCAAGTTTAGAGTTATTCCGCTTTTGCTACAAAACGATCTAATTTCCCTGAAAACGTGTATGCCTCGTTTTCACTAGTTTATTTGGAACCAACCAATCAAATGTTTTAAGGTTAAGTGACGTCATTGGGTCCTTTGTCCATTCACTTTTCGACGCTTACCAACGCGCGAACAGCTAAAACATTTTAATTCAACTAAACATAATTTATTCAAGATATCTTATTCCGGAAAAGTGAATTTTGTACGTCAGTAATTGGACTTATCGAGAAACAATATATATATATATTCTATTTTGGAACTGTCATAGTAGGAACAGTAATTTTTTTGGATAAGAACATGGGAAAATCTAAAGCGACACCACGTGGAACCCCTGCCCGTGCTCATGGGCGCCGAGTCCGTAGGCAGCCGGCTCACCCGTACCCGGTTCAATCGCTGAACTCTACCCCGCCTTCATCAAGACGTCAGTGGCGTGTGACGGGAACATCACAGACAGCACCACCACAAGTTGACGTCGGAGTTCCAGAAATTCCAGGGGCTGAACATTCAGTAAACAATCAGGCATCCGGCCAACCTATCTTGAGAACGGAACCTGTGCAGGGACTGACACCATCTCCTGGCGGTGCTCCGCAGCCTTTCATCCCCGACGCAGCTCCGAGTTCAGGTAATGAACATTCGTCATTGTCTGATAATTCAGTCTCAGCAATGTCTAGTATTTTTGATAATGTAGGTGAACATGTCCCTCTCAAATTAAAAGAATAAATTTGGAATGGCCAGTTTATTGATTTATCTTTATTGTTAAAATCTGCACGCGACATGACGTCTGAATTAGAGTCCGGCGGGGAGGTTATCCTCAAGGACGGGAAATTAGTGGTACAAAAACAAAAGTCCACTAAACCGCTATTTAATATTCATGCATGGACATCGGCCTTTCTTGTTTACATGAGTCTATATTTAGAAAAACACCCTTCTCGCGTTCAAGAAATGCTCAAATACATGCGAGATGTAAGGCTTGCTGCAAGCCGAGCCCCAAATCAAACAGCTTGGGTGAGATATGATGAACAATTTAGATTAAAACGCGCTAATAATCCTCAATCATCATGGGGCATAATAGACAATGAACTTTGGCTTGTTTGTATGTCTAATTTTCGAGGAGAAAACTTTTTTCGAGGCGAAAAACCAAATTCAAACTTTCAGCCCCATTCCCAACCTACCCTCGACACCGACCAAAAGTCAGTTGTTAGCTCGACCGCAAAGCAAATTTGCTGGCGATTTAATAAAGGAAATTTAATAAACTGCAATTTTCAGCATAGATGTTCAACGTGCGGATCAAATCACCCAGTCTTTAAATGTACCGCATCAAAACCTAAATTTCCCACCAACTAAGCATGGTATTTATGGCAATATTTTGATGAAAGGATATTCCCCTATTAACATTGACGATTTGACAAAAATGCTTAACATATATCCAAACAAAAAGACGGCAGAATTTCTTGAAGATGGTTTTAAAAATGGCTTTTCACTCCAGTATACGGGACCGCGTTTTCATTATTTCTCTAAGAATTTAAAAAGTGCAGAACAAGCGCAAGATATCGTTTTGCAAAAAATCAATAAAGAAATTCTCGCAGGCAGAGTTGCCGGGCCATTTGGTTATCTCCCCATTTCTAATCTAAGAATTTCACCGTTAGGTTTAGTACCGAAAAAGGGTGGCGATTTTAGACTTATACATCACCTGTCTTATCCAAAGCATGGGTCAGTAAATGATTCTACTCCAGACGAGTACTGCACAGTGCATTATGCAAGTATCGATGATGCATTTGACCTTATACGAAAACTCGGTCAAAAGGCTTTGTTGGCAAAATATGATATCAAGTCCGCATTCCGCTTACTACCAGTTTGGCCTGGTGATTTTGAATTACTTGGCTTTTCATTCAAGGAACAATTTTATTTTGACAAATGTTTACCATTCGGTTCGTCAATTAGCTGTTCTTTGTTTGAAAAATTTTCAACATTCATACACTGGGCTGTAGATAGGTCAATGTCACTCCCGTCGTCTCAAATAATACATTATTTGGATGATTTCCTTTTTTGTGCAAAACACGGAACGACTCAATGCCACGAGCTTATGAGAAAATTCAACGAGATATGTCAAGAGTTAGGAGTGCCTATAGCCGAAGATAAAACAGAGGGCCCTACGACTAGATTAACTTTCTTAGGGATTGAATTTGACACAATAAACATGACAATGAAACTTCCCGCAGAAAAATTACGTGAGATAACAGAAAAAATTCAGTCCATGTTGCTTAAAAAGAAAACCACATTGAATGATCTTCAGTCGCTAATAGGTTCGCTGAACTTTGCATGTCGTGTAGTAAACCCAGGGCGTGCCTTTTTGCGCAGACTCATCGATGCAACTATATCTGTCCATAAAGCACATCACAGAATTCGAGTATCCGAGTCAATGAAAGATGACCTTAAAGCATGGTTTGAATTTTTCACTAATTATCATGGAATCACGGTCATGCCAGATCAATTATGGATCAGTACTGAACAACTTGAATTCTTTACTGATAGCGCTGGGGGGAAATACCGAGGTTTCGGCATATATTTTCAGGGACATTGGGCTTATGCTACTTGGCCGAGCTCTTGGGTCGATTCCGGATTGATGCGAAATACATGTATTACTTTCCTTGAGTTACTGCCTGTTGTTACAGCAGTAATTATCTGGGGTCAATATCTTGAAAATGAGAAAGTCGTGTTTCATATTGATAATTTATCAGTTGCGCAAATAATTAATAAGAAGTCTTCAAAGGACCCCTGCGTTATGCGTTTAATCAGAAAACTTGTTATATGTACCTTGCATAGAAATATATTAATACGTGCCGAGCATATTCCAGGAAATTTTAACGATATAGCTGATGCTATTTCTCGTTGCCAGTGGGACAAGTTTCGCAGATTGGCTCCCCAAGCGGATCCTCGCCCTACCCCGGTACCCCAGGAAATATGGACGATATAAATACCAGGGCATCAATTTTACTGCAAAACTCGATGGCCTTTAAGACCCAAAATACTTATCAGACTGCGGTCTCATTGTTACAAAAATTTCAAAACCAGTATAATCTTTCAACTGTGTGGCCTGTAAGTATCGAGCAAATTGTGCAATTTCTCGCCTTTCTATCCTTAAAGAACCTTTCATCGTCAACTATTATTACATATCTTAGCGGCTTGAGCTATCACCATAAAATAAGAGGGTTAAAAGACAACACAAAATCATTCATTGTAAATAAAGTATTGGAAGGTATAAAGAGATGTGGTAGCAGGAAGAAAGATATTCGATCCCCTATTACACTTCCTTTACTAGACAAACTAATAAGTGCGCTCCCATCAGTTACAAGCTCAAAGTATGAATCGTTATTATTTTCAGCTTCATTCTCGCTAGCATTCTATGCTTTCCTAAGAATCAGTGAGTTTACAGCACCTAATGGAAATAATTATCCGAATCGTGCAATAAATATTTCAGATGTAGAAATTGATCAAAGTTCAAAGTCCCTTTATCTGCGTATACGACAATCAAAAACTGACCAGTACGGAAATTCTGTAACGCTCCTAATCAAAGCCGCACCACATCGCTCTTCATGTCCGCTTGCTAATGTTTTGAATTATATTAAGTCGCGACCAAATGTTGAGAATCAGCAATTATTCATTCACTTTAATGGGAAACCGCTGACATCTTATCAGTTTAACGCAGTTCTAAAGAGAGCAATTTCTTTCTGTAATCTTGACAATGAATGTTTCAAATCTCATAGTTTTCTTATCGGAGCCGCAACTGAAGCATCTAGAAGGGGATTCCCTGACGATACAATTAAACAATGGGATAGATGGTCTTCTCAGGCATATATGACATATATACGAATTCCTCTATCCGAATTCTAATATAAAAGTAACTATTATTTATATATATATAGGTAGCAAGTCTGTTTGGATTGTTGGGTCATCAATTGTACAATGGGCGTATCAACATAATCGTACCAGACCATCATTAGGCATCAATAATGCACGCATTCTTTGGTTTGGCTATCCAGGAATGAAATGGGGCGATTTAGATGATCGAATAGATAGCCTTCTCCGCACTAGACCTCCCCCAGATATATTGGTAATTCAATTAGGATCCAATGACCTCACAACTAAGAAATCTCTCGATCTAATCCATGATATGGAGTGTAGTTTTCATAAGTTTAATAACATACTCCCCCGAACTACATTAGTTTGG
The DNA here is from genome assembly GCA_028142955.1 of Pinctada fucata. Lineage (NCBI taxonomy): Eukaryota > Metazoa > Mollusca > Bivalvia > Pterioida > Pteriidae > Pinctada > Pinctada fucata. The sequence continues at coordinate 48,791,033 of AP027112.1, read as the reverse complement.
TCTATGATGCTGCCTCGGTGTTATTGGCATACAGTACTGAAACCAGCAAAAATTGAAAAAGCTAGGAAAATTGTCAACTCTATAATTAAGTCAACTGTGACGGAAATAAATGGAAGAGTAATTCGCCACCCAAAAATTATTGCAAGACTTAAAGATCTTTATCGCCATGACGGCACTCATTTATCAATTGAAGGCAATAACATATATAGTCAAGATATCAAGCTTGCTTTGGAATGCTTTATGAACTCAACAAGCACTATAGAAATGGATTAAAAAAAAAAACAAACAAACAAACAAAAAACAAAAAACAAAAACAAAAAACAAAAACCACATTAAATTAAATGCACGATGGGGTGAGTGCGTAGAGACGTACTCATGTGGCGCGATTCTGGGAGACCTCAGATCCATATATCTAGTCCAGCCACCATGTTAGGGTAGATCTACCTGCTGTGCAGTAGGAGGTCCAAGTAAATAAAAGCCTGGTATGGGCAACATATGAAAATCACTGCCATGTCATCTCTTTAGTACAAGGAGGGACGACTCTTCAGTCTGTGCAGACTGGGAGGGCTACTTCCGTCAGGTACAGGCGGGGTTCGATTATGTAATATTGCAGCAGGCCGCAGTCTGCAGGAGGCACCTTGGACTGGCTATGTGTATCTTACCTTTTCATAGTACATGATTGGTTAATTCTGGATAGGTCTCATTCTTATGCAGAATGGACCGCCCGGTCTCCCGGAATCGTTTCATCATGCTTTGGCCTTATCTTCCAACAAAATAATTAGTTGTACATTATAGGAGGTTAATTTCTAAATGTCATGATTTTGATGTAATAAATTTTGAAATTTTATTTCATATTTTCATTATTATTTATGATTTGGTCTCGCATTAAATAAGAATTAATACTTCAAATTAATTCATTTTAGTGCGTGTGAAATCCTACCCAAGTTTAGAGTTATTCCACTTTTGCTACAAAACGATCTAATTTCCCTGAAAACGTGTATGCCTCGTTTTCACTAGTTTATTTGGAACCAACCAATCAAACGTTTTAAGGTTAAGTGACGTCATTGGGTCCTTTGTCCATTCACTTTTTCGACGCTTACCAACGCGCGAACAGCTGAAACATTTTAATTCCCACCACCCACCCATTTAGATCCTGATTCTGCCGCGAGTTTTGTATATATTTTCAGCTGTCCTGGTATCGTGCTCCATATGGAAAAACGTTCTACAGGGCCAAAGGACAAAGTACATCCTGGCTATTGCAAGGGAAATGTGGACTGAACATTGTATATAGTATCTCACCAGACACTTAGACGCAACAGGAACTTAACAAAGACTACCGGTAGTGAATATACGTGTGCGCAGTGATTCAGTTATGTTGTATATTAATACTATGTTACATTGTATGTTGGATTTGCTTCTAAAATTTTATGTACAATCAAGAAAACTAGTACTCTTTTAAATTTTTGTAATTGAACAATGATTATGTAATTTCATCTACTTAAAATTGTCATTGAACTTTTAATGGTAAAGGAATGTGGAGAAAAATTTAAGTATAAGTACCCAAGTAATGAAAATCATATGTCACTGCAGATGGCGCGATTCTGGGAGACCACAGATCCATATACCATGTTAGGGTAGATCTACCTGCTGTGCAGTAGGAGGTCCAAGTAAATAAAAGCCTGGTATGGGCAACATATGAAAATCACTGCCATATCATCTCTTTAGTACAAGGAGGGACGACTCTTAAGTCTGTGCAGACTGGGAGGGCTACTTCCGTCGGGTACAGGCGGGGTTCGATTATGTAATATTGCAGCAGGCCGCAGTCTGCAGGAGGCACCTTGGACTGGCTATGCGTATCTTACCTTTTCATAGTACATGATTGGTTAATTCTGGATAGGTCTCATTCTTATGCAGAATGAACCGCCCGGTCTCCCGGAATAGTTTCATCGTGCTTTGGCCTTATCTTCCAACAAAATAATTAGTTGTACATTATAGGAGGTTAATTTCTAAATGTCATGATTTTGATGTAATAAATTTTGAAATTTTATTTCATATTTTCATTATTATTTATGATTTGGTCTCGCATTAAATACCTTTAAAACAAAATCTTTACTGTAGTACTGTTTGCAATACAGTTTGAAATAGTTTTGTCTGTACTATGAAACAAACATGTACACAGTATTCATTGTATATTGTACTAAAGTGTACCACATTCAACTTTATAGTATTAAAGTAAAATTGTAGAGTAAAATGTATTCTTAATTTTGGTCGTTTAAAAATGCTAAAATGTGCAAATGTTGCTACATTCGAAACACATATGTCAATTTATAACATTTCTAATTCATTCATACTTAAGTAGAGTTTTTTGAAACAGAATGTAAATATATAATGAATAAATTTTATCTAAAGATAATCCCTTATTTCGAACGGTTTTTCAAGGATATAACATACCCTCTTCCTGCCGGTGATACCACATGCCTCTTCAATGACAAATATATATATCCCTGTATATAGCACAAATTCGAAAATTCAGAAAATCAGAAACCGGAGGCAAACAAAATCAGGATGTTGTTTGAAATTTCTAAAACGTGGGTCCTGTATCCTCATATCCCACCAATTCTGCCACGTCTTTTTGTACATTTTTGGACAATCATAATAATTTTCTTTTTCTTTTTCCTTTTGGCCATATTACATTGTTTAGACTGAGGATCACTGATGAGGGTTTAGTACCCGAAACGTGCATGTCTGGTCCATGCTGTAAATTTATCAGGTTTTAAATGATGCTATTGAATTTAAAGACGTTTAACATTTGAACTACTTGGTGAGTGTCACTGCTGGTGGACCAAGAGTCCCCGAGGGCACATGTAGCCAAGTTCGATCAACTTCGGTTGATCGTCTGTCTCTTCAACGCATTTGAAATTTTCTGTTACAAAATTTCTTGAAATTTCTAAAACGTGGGTCCTGTAGCATCATATTCCACCAATTCTGCCACGTCTTTTGGTACATTTTTGGACAATCATAATAATTTTCATACCTTTTGGCCATATTACATTGTTTAGACTGAGGATCACTGACGAGAGTTTAGTACCCGAAACGTGCATGTCTGGTCCATGCTGTGAATTAATCAGGTTTTAAATGATGCTATTGAATTTAAAGACGTTTAACATTTGAACTACTTAGTGAGTGTCACTGCTGGTGGACCAAGAGTCCCCGAGGGCACATGTAGCCAAGTTCGATCAACTTCGGTTGATCGTCTGTCTCTTCAACGCATTTGAAATTTTCTGTAACAAAATTTCTTGAAATTTCTAAAACGTGGGTCCTGTAGCATCATATCCCACCAATTCTGCCACGTCATTTGGTACATTTTTGGACAATCATAATAATTTTCATACCTTTTGGCCATATTACATTGTTTAGACTGAGGATCACTGACGAGGGTTTAGTACCCGAAACGTGCATGTCTGGTCCATGCTGTAAATTTATCAGGTTTTAAATGATGCTATTGAATTTAAAGACGTTTAACGTTTGAACTACTTGGTGAGTGTCACTGCTGGTGGACCAAGAGTCCCCGAGGGCACATGTAGCCATGTTCGATCAACTTCGGTTGATCGTCCGTCTCTTCAACGCATTTGAAATTTTATGTTACAAAATTTCTTGAAATTTCTAAAACGTGGGTCCTGTAGCATCATATCCCACCATTTCCGCCACGTCTTTTGGTACATTTTTGGACAATCATAATAATTTTCATACCTTTTGGCCATATTACATTGTTTAGACTGAGGATCACTGACATGGGTTTAGTTCCCGAAACGTGCATGTCTGGTCCATGCTGTAAATTTATCAGGTTTTAAATGATGCTATTGAATTTAAAGACGTTTAACATAAAACAGGAACCAAAGCAAACAAACAGAAACCTCCACCACATGAAAAGAAGCGAACTCCCGATTTGGGAGTGAGACCAGGTGCCCAGAAAGAGTAAGCTTCTCCTGCTTGCATGCAACACCCGCCGCTTCATTTCACATCCGGTTACTTCCATTTTGGAAGATACAGAGTACAATCTTTGGTTGGATGGTTCAAATGGTCTATGACAGAATATCATCACATTCTGGAAAGTGGGACATCATAGTGTATGACGAGTTCCCCATATCGACCGTAGAACTTCCTCAGTGACGATGTAAGTCGGTAACATACATATCCTTGACTGAGAAGCTTATCTGAAAGACGCCTAGTTCTCAGAAGAAAACTCGTATATTTGGTATTTCCTCTGGCATAGCGTATCATCTGAGATATGAACACACCATAAGCAGACGATGAAGGGATGTTGCTACACAGAAAAGGAAAGTTTGTAATGCTGAAATTGAAGTCTTCACGTTTTTCATAGAGTGATGTGTTCATGTGACCATCAGTGTCGTATGACAACATTATGTCCAAATAGGATGCTGAATTATTTGTCTCTGTAGTTTTTTTTACTTTAAGCTCCGAAAGACAGATACTGCTGAGGTAATCCGCGAATTTTGGATTATTGATGGACAACACATCGTCTATGTGTCTGTAAGTGAAGTTGAAGTCAGAAGCTAAGTAAGTGAAGATGAAGTCAGAAGCTAAGTAAGCTAAGTCAGAAGCTAAGTAATGTGATTTCCGTATCACAAAGACTAATCCCCGTTGAAAAAGAAATGCTGTATCATGGGTTGGGTGGTATGTTAATACATCTTGTATAAAGTTCCCATATTTTATCACAGAATTGAATAAATCCATGACCTTTTGTCCTCCTTTTCAGATAAAAAAAATCGTTAAAAGATGTAAATCCTTTATGAGTTTAAAAAACATCAAAGCACTATTTTGATACTTATTAGTTATTCTGTATCAAAAACGAAAAGTTAAGGCAAAGAAAAAAAAAATGAATTTTTTTTTTAGCTCGGTTGCTAAAATCCGAATGAATAACACTCCGAAGTAAGACCAGGTGCCTGAGAAGAATCAGTGTCTCCTGATTGCAAGAAACACCTCATGAAAACTTGAAAAATTCGGTAATTGAAATACGATTTTAAACAAACAAATTAAATCATCCTTTTGTTCGAATTCTATTTTCAGATTTTCTTTGTGCATATTAATTAATGAAATCTGATGTGTTCCTTTGCATCCGGTTGATAGATTTAACCCAAACCTTACTGAAGCCTTAAATGAAATTAAGTTCTTGAAATCGATGTACATGTATATACAGTACAAAATGCATTAAAAAATAATGCATTTTAAAAGAATCTTAAAAGAATTTACGAATCAAAATTAGTATTTCTATTCTTCCTGCAGCCACAGCCCATACCAATCATTAATACCTTCCTATGTTCCTATCAAAGATAGACGAATTTGATTAAACTCTGAAAACCAGGTTTATCGGTGGTGCTGTGATGGCATCTCTAACAACATTCGATTGATGTGCCCACAGCAAAACACCAAAACACCTCATTGCAAAAACACATAACAGAGATGCTGTAAGAGAAGCAAAAGAGACAAATGAGTTAAAGAAGATCCTGACAATAATCTCAACAGCACTCACAATAGAGCACAAAATTGAGCATCGACGGATCCCTAGCAAGTTAGAGGTGTGTCTAGGTGCCAGGTAGGAGTAAGCATCCTCCGTTGGCTACCCGCATCCCCCGTCGATGTCCACGCACGAAAATGAAATAATGTATAAAATGCATGCACTGTCTGAGGCTATGTCTATTTTGAAAGTGCTATGGCAACAATGTCAGGGAAAATATTTAAAAGGTTTACCAGAAGTCAACATAGGAACATCAAACTTGTCAAACACAAATGACTTCATATAAACAAACGTTACCGATGGACAATCGGTGTCACGTTAGGCCAAGAATATTGCTCCTAAGCTATATTCTTTAGATCATCAGTTTGCTACATTTGTCGGTCCTAAATACGCATCGGTCTCTTTCAATTGCGTTACAAATTATCTTTGTTTCTGATGTTAGTTTTCTTTCGTTTCCCTCCTTTATGTGCGTGTGTTATCGGGTTTTTTTCAGATCGTTTCTTGTTATTATCATTGTTGTGGTTGTTGATGCCATGGACACTCTATTTTTGATCAGCGTTTTTCCATGTAATGTTTTTTTTTTGATTTTGATTTTTGATAAGACTTCTTTATTCATAAAACATATGACCAAAGAATAAGAACTTTACATTAATTATGAAGTTTCTACATTTGACATTATGTCATTTGCTTGTGTCACACAATAATTGTTTTCAATAACGGTCATTTGGTAGGTACTTTATTGCGAACACTTGTTCTCTTCTACTGAGAATATCAGGATTATTTTTTAACTCACCTGAGCAAAGCTCAAGTGAACTATTATCATAGCGCACCGTCCGGCGTCCGTCGTCTGTCCTTCGTCCGTCGTAAACTTTTCAACATTTTCAACTTCTTCTCCAGAACCAATGAACAGATTTTCATGAAACTTGGTAGGAATGAAGTACTCAAGGTCCCCTACAAGTGTTGTTTTTTTTTCCCGGATCTGTCGATAGGTGGCACCACCACAGGCAAAAGTAGGTTACGGGGGGTACCCTCCTTTGACAAACTTCTTCTTCAGAACGGAAGCACGTATCGACAAACCGAAAGCATCAGGATGATCTTGAGAGATGTTTTAAGAAGTGTTGTTATTTTTGGTTCCACTCCGAAGTCAAATTTTTGACGCGTTTTTGACGCCTTTTCGGACTTTGTCAGAAATGCACATTTTGCTCTATTTCTTTAAATAACACAATAAGTGTATGATTTTACACATTCATTTACTGCATATCTATCATATTTAAGTTACTAAATGCTTTGATAAGTATTTTATTCTAAAACTTTTTTTTTTTTTTTGATTTTCTAAATTTTTTTTCTTATGTGAAAAGGAAGGGGGGGGAGGTGATTTTCATACATATTCAACTTCTTCTCCAGAACCACAGAACATATTTGCATGAAACTTGGTAGGAATGAAGTACTCATGGTTCCCTACAAGTGTTGTTGTCTTTCCGGATCCATCAACAGGTGGCGCCACCAATGGCAAAAGTAGGTTACGGGGGTACCCTCCTTTGACAAACTTCTTCTTCAGAATGAAGCACGCCTCGACAAACCGAAAGCATCAGGATGATCTAGAGAGATGTCTTAAGAAGTGTTGTTATTTTTGGTTCCACTCGGAAGTCAAATTTTTGACGTGTTTTTGATGTCTTTTCCGACTTAGTCAGAAATGCACATTTTTGCACTATTTCTTTAAATAACTCAATATGTGTATGATTTTACACATTCATTTACTGCATATTTATCACATTTAAGTTACTTAATGCTTTGATATGTATTTAATACTAAAATTTTAATTTTTTATTTTTTATGATTTTTTTTCTTATGTGAAAAGGAAAGGGGGGGGGGTGATTTTCATACATATTCAACTTCTTCTCCAGAACTGCTGAACAGATTTTTATGAGCAATTTTTCAATCATGAATAGATATGTTTACTGTGCACATGGACCCAAGGCTTGTGGGTTCAAGTTCTGGTACTTCTTTTATCTATATCAGGAATTTTAAACCCTGGTAACTTTAGTTTCGTATAAGAGGCAGCAGAACTCATGTATGCAAGAGTTGTCTTTCTTTTAAATAGATATATGTTTTTGAGGTTTAAATTCTTGGATTATCGATTCATTTGAATGTCATATATTTTAAATTATTAAATGAGTATGCAAAAGGAAATTAAATAATTCAAAAAAGATGAATAAGTATTTTCAAATTCATCTTGTGAAGACTTAGATATATAACTTTGAAATTAAAATATTGAGAGCACCTCAAAATATTAATGTAAAAACAGAGCTTAACATTTACATAACGTAGTGAAAGGAGGGGGGGAAGGCTGTAATTTATTAGCAGGATTTTGCTTTAGCTTCTGTATAACTGTCTGTCTCGGGTTACTTAGATTGGGGGAGATGATTTTCATACATATTCAACTTCTTCACCAGAACCGCTGAACAGATTTTCATGAAACTTGGTACGAATGAAGTAATCATGGTCCCCTACAAGTGTTGTTGTTTTTTGTCCGGATCTGTCGATAGGTGGCACCACCACAGGCAAAAATAGGTCATGGGAAGTACCCTCATTTGACAAACTTCTTCTACAGAACGGAAGCACGTATCGACATACCGAAAGCATCAGGATTATCTAGAGAGATGTGTGAAGAAGTGTTGTTCATTTTTGTTCCACTCTGAAGTCTGGTTATTTTCCTCTTACAAACTTCTTTTTGTTTGATATCCTTAGTTTACGTAGTTTTCAGGTGAGCGTTGTGGCCCCTGGGCCTCTTGTTTAAAAATTCATGAGCGACATAGAGGAAACACATGTTATATTGATGAAGCAGTTAAGGACATTATGAATTCGTTCATTTGCAGAAGAACGTCAATCAGAGAATTAGTTAACTACCATTGTCTTACTTCCTCATCATGATTACATTGTACTTTTAAACAGTTTGTTTTGTGCAATGTTGTGGAAGTTATTATATCAAATAGAAGTATGCTAGTTTTCTATTTCGATATATCAAATATTTGTCTTGTTCAAAATAAAGAATCTGAATGTAATTATCTTCTCTTTTTTTATTTTTGAACTCTTGGTGGAATTCTGCATATTCTGTCTGTGCATCTAGCGACTTACTGGGCTTCTTAGTACATGTAAACGTCTTCAAATTGAATAGCATAATTTAAAAACAGATAAATTGGCAACATGGACCAGACATGCGTTTCGGGTACTTAACCCTCGTCAGTGATCCTCAAATTTAAAGAATATAATATGCCAAAAAAGTATGAATTTCAAATTTACTATGTCGAAAAAGCGTACCGAAAGACGTAGCAGGATGAGTGGGATATGATGCTACAGGACCCACGGTTTAGAAATGTCAAGATATTTTAATAACAGAAATTGTAGAATGCGTTGAAGAAACGATCAACCGAAATTGATCGAACTTGGCACATTTCATATACATATTAGCTGCTGAAACAATTAATACATCATATATTAACAAGAATTGTGTGTTGTATTGACACGTACAGAACAAATATGCCACATGCTCTATTCATGATAAAAACCATGGAACAAACGATAGATCTGTATTAATCAGGTGAAATATATTTTGCAGAATATCTAACTTAAAGAATTTGAAGGAACCTTTCGAACATCTGAAATCCACTCATTTAAGTAGAGTACATTCGTTCAAAGCATTTGATTTTTCGACACTTTACACAACAATCCCACATTCTAAATTGAACGAAAGACTCGCAAAAATTATAAATAATGCTTTTACAAGTAAGAACGGCAATCGCAAAAACAAATTTACTGTTGTTAACTATGACAAAACCTACTTTATCCTCCCTTCTTTTGTAAAACAAAAGTCCGATTCTGAGAATAAGTACAATGAAACAGATATTATTCAAATGTTCAACATTATGATCAACAACATTCTTGTCATGTCTTGAGTAAAGGTCTTCCAGCAAATTGTCGGAATTCCCATGGGGACCAATTGTGCCCCACTCCTTGCCTACATTTTCCTTTACTATACGAAGGTGAATACATTCAGTCTTTGGTCTCTGAAGGGAAAAGATTCTTAGCTTCTGACTTCAATTTCACTTACAGACAGATAGACGATGTGTTGTCAATCAATAGTCCAAACTTCGCAGATTACGTCAGCAATATCTATCTTTCGGAGCTTGAAGTCAAAGAAACTACAGAGAAAAATAGTTCAGCATCCTGTTTGGACATAATGTTGTCCCACGACACTGATGGTCACATGAACACATCACTCTATGACAAACGTGACGACTTCAATTTCCGCATTACAAACTTTCCTTTTCTGAGTAGCAACATCCCTTCATCGCCTGCCATTGGCGTGTTCATATCTAAGTTGATACGCTATGCCAGAACATGTACCTAATATGCGGATGTTGTTCTGAGAGCTAGGCGTCTTTCAGATAAGCTTCTCAGTCAGGGATATGTTTGTGACCGACTAAGATCGTCACTGAGGAAGTTCTACGGTCGATATGGGGAACTCGTCATATACTATGATGTCCCACTCTCCAGAATGGTGGATGATATTCTGTTATAGAGCGTTTGAACAATTCAACCAAAGATTGTACTCTTTGTGACAGTTCTACCGAATTGAAGCGGCGGGTGTTGCATGCAAGCAGGAGATGCTTACTCTTCTTGGACACCTGGTCTGACTCCCATATCGAAAGTTCGCTTCTTTTCATATGGTGGAGGTTTTTGTTCTTTGCGTTGGTTCCTGTTTTATTCGAACTTTGTATGCCTTCGGTTTCAATTTCTAAATTATCGATTTTGTGCTTTATACAGAGATATGGTCATTATCCATATCTGTCATTACTATTTTACGTGTCACTTGGATATCATGATTCCCAAAACTCAATTGTGATGTTACTTGTACATTTATAAGAACAAACGATGTATAAGAAATGTTAATCCCTCGACTGTTATGGATCACACTGAAACAATTCCAACAGTTATCGTGCAATTCATCTTTTCGATTTTGATATATTGGTAGTCAACAATGTCATTTACGACGTAATAAGCTTCTGACTTTAACTTCACTTAAAGATATATAGACGATGTGCTGTCCATCAACAACCCAAAATTCGCTGATTACCCTATCAGAATTATACACCGTTCCTTGAAGTCAAATGAATTCAAGAAGATCCTGACGACAATCTTAACAGCACTCACAATAGAACACAAAATTGAGCATCGACGGACCCCTAGAAAGCTAGAGGTGATACAAAGTGCCCGGGAGGAGTAAGCATCCCCTGTTTGTTAACCCGCTGTTAAAATGAAAACAACGTATAAAATTCAAAGAAACTACAGAGACAAATACTTCAGCATCATATTTGAACATAATGCATCCTATGACACTTATGATCTCATAAACACCTCACTCTATGACAAACGTAACGACTCCAGTTTCAGTATTTCAAACTTTCCTATTCTGGGTTGCAACATCCCTTCATGGCCGACTTATGGCGTGTTCATATCTCAATTGATATGTTATGCCAAAGCAAGTAGCAAATATACAGATTTTGATCTGAGAACTAGGCGTCTTTTAGATAAGCTTCTTAGTCAGGGATACGTTGACTATTATCGTCACATAGGAAGTTCTACAGGTTGATAAGGAGAACACGTCATACACTGATATCCCATTGTTCAGAATGTTGGATGATATTCTGTTCTAGATCCAACCACAGACTATACTTGTATCTTCCGAAATGGAAGCAACTGGGTGTGATATTTTTGTCGAATCGAAGAGAAAGTTGTTTCATGCAAGGAGGAGATGCTGACACTTCCTGGGCACCTGATCTCACTCCCGTATTTGGAGCTCACTTCTTTTCATGTGTTGGAGATATTTGTATTTTGCTTTGACTCCTGTTTTATTCTGATTATGTATGCCTTCTGAATTTCTGTATTTTCTGAATTATCGATTTTGTACTAGGATATGGTCATTGTTCAAATTTGTCATTCTGATGTGTGGGGAGTCATTAACACTTTCGGTGTAAGTGATATGCCGTGCCAGGTAGTTTGTGTCGAAATCTACCCTGTGAATGTGTTATGATGTAAAACGTCTACAAATTCAATAGCATTACAGTACGTCCATCGCTATCTTTGTCACTTTGTCTGATAGGATACGATCTGATAGAGTCGAATGCGCGATGCGCGATGTCTGATGTCTGATGCACGATGTCTGATTTCTGATGCACGATGTCTGATGTCTGATGCGCGATGTCTAATGTCTGATGCACGATGTCTGATGTCTGTTGCACCATGTCTGATACGATTGAATCCTATCGTATCAGAAATCCTAACAGACATCTTATCAGACAAATTTTATCAGAAATCGTATCAGACAAATTTTATCAGGCAAAGCGAATCCTATATATTCTCTCGTATCGCGCAAGAATTCAGGAATTTTTTTTCAATAACTTTACTTTAATTAGTTTTCGAGTAAAATTAATTTACCGATTTTAAAATTATAAAAGACTGTACAAGTCCACATACTACAGTTGAGAAGTGATAGAAATAATAGCAAAAGCAAAATTAAAAAAAATATATATGTTAATTGATCGTGGTCGAACGGGAGTTCGGTGTGCAGATTTGTAGAGTCGGTGTTAAAAATAAGCTTATTTGAGATATGTGTCAGAATTTAAAATTTTTGCGATCATGACACTAGTCTAAATATGGATTTGAAAAGACATCGCAAGCTGGATGTCGGTAGAAACCCGAATTTCCTCGAACACGAACATTTGCTATCGCCCGCGCTTTATTAGAAACACCTTATGATAGATTCGTTTTCCAGAATTATGAACATATATTGAGAATTTCGTGAAATTCATCAAGGCACAGAGGGAAGAGATTCAATGATTCAGATACATATTTTAGATAGTTTTTTGAAGATGTTTGCTGCTCCTTCAACAATGGAGGGAACTCCAAAAATACGAATACGAGTCAGACCTGATCTTGCAAATAACATAATTTTGTTGAATATAATCAATTGTGGAGACATCTCCACAAACTCTACAGTATATAGTTCCATATTAGTAAAAAAATTTTCATCTTTTCTTGATTATGGCTTAATGTAATACACTCGACAATGTTGACCATAAAATAAATTCGAGGTAACCGTTGGACATTTCAGCAAAATAGATCGAGGGTCTCGGCTGGGATTAATTCCAAGACCGGTTTCATTTTCCATTATGACGGTTTGGGTATCGTGCCCGGTTAGCTCAGTAGATAAGAGTGTCTGCTCCGATAGCAGGATTTAGTTTACGGGTTATACCGACCACATATATATTCTCCATTCTGCTTGTCACATGGTACCATTCTGCTTGTCACAATATATAAGGAAACTCAAGAGTTGCTTCTGGGTTAGCTAGGTTACCTATGGGGGAGAACTAGGGATTTAATTGTCTCTCATTATGTGTCTCATAGTTTCCAGTAAACATGCAACTGGGGAAACCTTTAACTCAGGGTGTGTGTGACAGAGCCCTATAGCCCATTCTGCGAGACATCTGCCAAGATAGCATACAGAGCGTCCAGCTAGTGCTCAAAAATTTTCATTGGATATAGGTATCGACTATCATGGCACGGCCAGGGGCTTAGAGTGACTGTTGTATATAGCAAAATATTTTGGGTTCCATCTGTCTTTAAGTTGCAAAGTCATTACCCTTAAGCCCCCTTCACATTTTCACAGATGGGGCCGCGATAGCTGCAGATCCAGAGATTTTTTTTACATTCGTAGCAATCCGAACCCATCCGTAGTTCGATCCAGCACTAGTCTTGACCTTATTGGCAATCTGTAGCAATCAGGGATGAGACACAAAATTTTTTAGCATATTCAAATTTTCTACAACTCTATACGCAACGATTAATTTGTCGTAGCGGAGTCGAAGGGGAGTCTAAGCAACCCGTAGTGAAGTCTTAGCTATCACTAGGGGAGTGGTAGCAACTGTAGAACATCTGTAGCAATCCAGGACAATTTTTTTTATCAAAATAGCTCTACGACTCTTCTACGGATTGCTAGGACTCACCTATGCTACGGATAGCCTCCGGACTCACCTATGGATAGCTACAGATAGCCTCGGCTACGGATTCTGTGTTTTGTTAATTTCAAATCTATCGGTATTCTGTGCATTTTTCGGTCAATCTACGAGGGTTGTCCCAGAAAAACGTAGACATTGCTCACAATTCCTTTATTTAGCGTTAAATCTAAACAAGATTTTCCCCGATGTAAATTTAAGTATCTGGGAAGCATAAAATGTTAATGGTGTTGAAATCTGCCGTTAATATTGAAAATTAATTAAATTATTAGAAGGGCGGTTGGACCGTACTGGAGCAGTCCGAATTTTTCATGCGCCAAAAAAGAATCGATAATAAAACCTGTTTAATACTTATCAATGCATGTATAAATAGTACAAAAAGTCTAATCAACTGAAAGAACTGATTTTAGCGGGTACATACATGCTATATTTTCGTGAATGACGTAATAAACAATTTAATTATGAAGCAATTTATAAAGCAATCCCTCATCAATCATTCAAAAGACGGCAACGTCAAGTTTATTAGCGGAGTAGTAAATGGTACTAAGATATTGTGTTGATCGTGGATTGACACCTTTTTGACAAAGTAAGAAATGAAAACATCAGAAAAGTATGGAAATCGCAGAGTATTAGTATACATGTATGTACAAGAGATTTGCCGACGAATTGACAGACAAAAATAAACAAGGGCACAAGGAGGAGGCAATATTCAGATAGTAAATTTAACGAGAAACGTCATTGATGAAGACCGGCATCGAACAGTAAAAGAAATAGAAGAGAGGGTACATATAAGTAAATTTACTGTGCAGAAAATCCTGTCAAGTGGATTAAATATGTATCTCGTTTCTGCTCAATGAGTGCCAAAGTCTATTATCAAATATATGAGATGAAGTTATGAGTTGCTTCCTTTAGGCATATTCTTAACCGCAGTCGCTGGATCCATGACGTTACATATCATGCGCCGGTGGACCTCACCCTACATCTTTATTTCTTCTATACATATTACTATTGAAAATAAATTATTGATTTTTCATGTATAGAAGCCGATATGTATGTCAAATTTATCAGTGCAAAGTTTATATAAATGCAGCCCTTTACAACTTTCTTATTGCCGATGCCTACGATTTCCTGGGACAACCCTCGTATATGAGCTAATACAACAACTAATAAATTTCAGTTAATGATAGAAAGACATGTAAAACCCAAATACTGTTATAAAACAAGTCAGACCACACTGACTTGAAATTATTAGATTTTTAAGTAAATCATTATGATTAAAAGTACATAGAAAATTCAAGTCTGAAGTCGTAGCTATCCTTGCGCAAATCGTTGCTATCCGTACTGGAGTTGTGATCATCCGTAGGTCTTCCTAAGCAATCCGTACCTATTCATATCTATCCATATACGTGTCTTCGCAATCCTTATCAATCGATACGCGTGTCGCAGCAATCCGTAGCAAAGTCGGGATAGTATCTGTAGTTATCCTTAGCTATTCTTAATCGATTTGTATCAACCTGTACCAATCCGTAGCAATCTGTACTGTCGTCGTCGGTTCATCGAACATTTTGCGTCTCAACTCGCCATGGATAATCATCTTTTTTGGAGTCGTAGCTTGAGTCAGGAAAGTGTAAAGGGTCTCGCATTTTAGACGCTCCAGAACCAGATATCACAACTTTTGACGTTATTTCTAATTATTACGTCATAGATCTGTTTCGACATCACAGTCCAAAGTTATGTCAAATGTTGTCATGTTGGGTCTTGGTCTGTATAAAATACAAGTCTACTGGGGTAATTTCATGAATTTGAAAATTGTCTATTTAATGACAAGAAATTTCATTAGATCATATATCTATCGTTTGATTACGCTATGACATTTACTGTGTTACAAAATTAATTGAAACAAATTTCATTTAAAAAGTTTGACTAACAGAGTGACCTTGGAGGTAACATTAGTTTAAACATATTTATTCAAATACATGTATATGTATAATTATATAGAAATGAACAATGCATATGACGAACGTAAGTGGGATTGAAAAAAAAAGCTTTGAGTGTTGACTTCATATGAACTAACATGTACTTCAAGTTAACTGACTGTATCACAGTTACAGACTTTTATTTCACTTTGAAACAAAGAAACAGTATGAAAAGGATTAAATTGCTGCATGCATGCTTATTCAAGTATGCCAACTTGCCATTACGACATTTTCAAATTTTAACTTGCAGAAAAATAAAGGTCTTATCAAAGTAATATATTAATGTATACATGTCATAAAGCCATATAGTTTAAGTTTTTCAAATTAATGTAACAGTGAGTACAAATTTTAAAATAGCTGATATATGGTTCATGAAAAAAAAGTTCAAGTAAATAGGAGATCCCAAGCTATATACAGCTTCCTTTTGTATATGGCAATGATTTTGTTGATTGGCAAATATTGATATATTCATGCAGCATCAAACACCTGTGGTCTGGAGACAAGTGTAGTTATTCTTGATTTTCAGATGTGCCTCATGTAATGTGGAGTTCCTTTCTCTAATAGCTAAGCACCCCTGAAAAATGATGGAAATTAATGTACAACTGATTCAATGTAGAAAAACATAGGCAAAGAAAATGCATTTGTGAAACACTCACCCCCTACACTCCCCCCCCCACCCCAACCCCCTGAGCTGGCATTATCATTAATGTATCAGAATATCAAACGTCTAAATCAAGAGATACATGTAATGATGTATTGCGTCAAAGCAAAAATATTTATATCTATTGACCTTCTCCCATGATAGTTGTAAACATACTAATATTGCAGGTCCATCTGTCATTGTCTGTTGATCTAAAATTTCATAACATATAATCATCACATAAAATCATACATGTTATGTAATTTGAAGATGTTTAACATGTTAATGATTTCATGGTAGTGTATCACATGATACTAGGGCTTAGACTATAATCCGATTCATCGCGATATATTTTTTTGCGATCCAAGTATCGATACATCCCGATGATACCTAAGTTAAAATTTACAAAAAAATATACTAGTCAAAATTTCTAACTTACATTTTCCCAGTTACTTCAATATCATGATTGGTAGAAATCAATTATTTATTATCTATATTTATAATAACAACGAAAGTTTTTTAAGTGTAAATGAATAAATGATCATCCTGCGATGTGTATCTTCAAATTCTACAGCATTTTAGCAAAGAATCATCCGCTTCCCGTTTGTAAGAAAACTTTGTCTCTTGACTGAAAAAGGCTACAATAGAAAAGTTCTTACGGTTATCATGCGATTCGTTTTTCGGATTTTGAAATATCGGCGATTGAAACTGTTATTTCGTCATGATATGCTTACATATTTTGTGATGCGTTACGAGTCAATAACACTTCCAGTATCATTGATATACCGGGTAAGGATTTTTGTGTTGAAAAATTTCCTGCGAATGCAATTTTTAATTCTTTCCTGTGCTAAGCCACTTTTCGTGAAAAGTAAGCATAGAAAAAGATGTTTGATTAATGGAAGCTCATTTTACGCACCACTCACATGAGTTATGCGCACGCATCCATTTTATGGAAAATTCGTTAAGTTTTATTTGCTTATTATCGCTTTTGTAACAAATGCATTCCGTTTAATTCATGTTTTTCTGATCAAACTTGGCATTAACAATTCTTTAAAAGTGGTTTGATTGTAATTTTCCGATAAAATACGCGAAATTCATGAAAAGTGTTCAAAATTCAAATTTCGTCACGGTCTGTTTCCGTTGAAAGAAATTTCGTTTTTCTTGATTTTAAAGTAAAGAAATGTTGTATATCATATCCAATTATCCGTAAAATAATTTGAATTCCACATTAACGAAAATCCAATCCCGTAGAATGGTAAGTTAGAAATTTTGACAAGTATATGTGTTCAAATTTTCCGTATTTTCAAGTACTCAAGTTTAAATCCAACTTTCTTCAGTTGACATATAGATACAATGGCAAAATGGTAAGAACTTTGATTTTTAATACCAATGTTTTATGACTTCTTATATTTTAAGGCATTAGGGGTATAATACTCAGAGTTCTGGTTGTTTTAATAACAGAAAAATTAAATACGACGAAGCTGGCCGAAGAGATTCGATTTAGGCAATGTTCCGGACGAAATATTTTCATGGCGAGTTGAATGAAAGATGAAAAAATATCAAATATCTAAAAATATGTAGGATATGAATTAAGATACATAATTTCTAGCTTTTTACGATATTGTTATTATACCCCTAATACCTTAGATTATTTTGTTTTTCATTTATTCTAGACAATTAACAAAACCATTTATCTATTTTTTCATCTTCATTCTAGCCAGAAATCTAGTGTTGAACGAATAAAACATGTTGCATTAAAAATGAATATAAATACGATCAAATAGCTTTTTGAGCGGGTTTGATTAATAATCAACTTTGCAGTATCTATCCTTCGGAGCTTGAAGTCAAAGAAACTACAGAGACAAATAATTCAGCATCCTATTTGGACATAATGTTGTCCTACGACACTGATGGTCACATGAACACCTCACTCTATGACAAACGTGACGACTTCAATTTCAGCATTACGAACTTTCCTTTTCTGAGTAGCAACATCCCTTCATCGCCTGCTTATGGCGTGTTCATATCTCAGTTGATACGCTATGCCAGAGCAAGTACCAAATATACGGATTTTGTTCTGAGAGCTAGGCGTCTTTCAGATAAGCTTCTCAGTCAGGGATATGTTTGTGACCGACTAACATCGTCACTGAGGAAGTTCTACGGTCGATATGGGGAACTCATCATACACTATGATGTCCCACTATCCAGAATGGTGGATGATATTCTGTCATAGACCATTTGAACCATCCAACCAAAGATTGTACTCTATATCTTCCAAAATGGAAGTAACCGGATGTGACAGTTCTACCGAATTGAAGCGACGGGTGTTGCATACAGCAGGAGATGCTTACTCTTCCTGGGCACCTGGTCTCACTCTCATATCGGGAGTTCGCTTCTTTTCATATGGTGGAGGTTTTTGTTTTTGTTTGCCTTGGTTCCTGTTTTATCCTGATTTTGTATGCCTTCGGTTTCTGATTTTCTGAATTATCGATTTTGTACTGTAGACAGGGATATGGTCATTATCCATATTTGTCATTTGTATTGCGATACGTATCGTATCAGATATCAGGTATCGTGATATGTATCTGATCAGCTTGGTGCAGTATCGTCCCAGCCCTCCATGATACGCAAATAATCTAGCTCATGGAACTCTATTCCAGAAAAGATTACAATCATATAAATGATAATGATGCTCATATGATTAATTAAATAGTTTCATATAAAGTTGATTTACCTTGTTGAAGGCTATGCCCGCGCAAGAGATTCTTTGCATATCATGTAATACACTACCGTGAATTTATATCTCTCTACAATACACAGATACAATTACGTTAGCATATAGTCCTGGATAAAAGTCTGGCACAACTTAGGCAACAATTAAACCAGAAGTCTCTGACGAGACTGTAGCTCCTCTGGTTGTTTTGTTTTATTCACTCAAGGACAAAGTGAACAAGATACATATACATAAATAACAATTTCCATTTTATTTTCAACCAAAGACCATAGCGAGCAGGCGCTCTAACAAATTATAAGTAGCTAAACGAAATAACAAATCCATTAGACTGCAACTAGAATATCACTCATATAATTTTTAATATCCGAGATAAAGGATTTCAAAAAATAATGCCTTACCCATTTTCCAAGATCGTAGGGGTCAGGGGCTGCTAGCTCAAATGAACTTTCAATGACATAATAAGATTACAGATCCATTATATCGCATAATCAACTAAGTTTCCATCGTTAATAGCTTTAGAAGAGTGGAGAGCACAACTATATAGGTGAAAATGACCACCCATATTTTCTAAGATCCTGAGGGTCAGGGGCTCAAACAAAATATCAGGTGCACAACTAGACCACTTACCCATCAAATGGTAAAAAGAATTGAGTCTTCATCATTTATAATGTCGGAGGAGTTGCGAGCACAAGATTACATCATGTACATAGAGTTATATAGGTGAAAATGACCACACCCATTTTCGAGGACACTGGGGGTCAGGGGCTCAAACAAAATATCAGGTGTACTACTAACCACAGATCCATCATATTGCAAAAAGAATTTACGGCAAGATATCTCATAATGTAGGAATGAGAAAGCTACTGAGTTGATTTACAATTCTATTAGGATAGAATATTGTAACGTTGAAACTGAAAATGCAAATGGCCGCGATTCAATTTCTTGACCAAAAAAAAAAATATTTGACTTTTTGGCTATAAAAAAATCTGACTCGGCAGCGTTTTTCCTGACCCGGTCAGGGCGAGGGGAAACAAACATTTTTTTTTTTTAATTTTGGCCTTAACAAAGTTAACAACCATTCATTGCAATAAGGATCAACTCAGATCTCAATTCGGAAATCCTAATTTCCTATGAATTTAAACAGTTTTACTTACCCATCAAGTACTTTCTAGAGACAGTCTCACTTGTGAAATGGTACAATATCAGGGTTCCATACGAGGCTTTATATTATAGCTGAAAACAAATAGTGGAATATTAACCCATATATTAGATTGAACGTAAAATATTTTCTTTCTTAATTGCTAAATCTTTTTTGGATAGAATATTGATAAATTACCCGAGTTTCGAGATCTTGTTACAGACCGGGATTACTCGACTTTTACATGCACCATAAGCAAAAGGCACGACACCTGTATATTAGGACTGCAACGATGCGCTATGCTCACAATACGATATACCACGATATTTGCTTTCAGTGCAATTCGTAACACAATTCTTTAATTCATGTCTGCTGAAAGATATGAAATCAACTTCGGATATAGCTTTTCGAACTCTCAAATTGTATTTTCTACTAGCTAGTATAAAAGAGGATTTCCAATTGCCCAATATACGAGCAATTCTATGATGTAATAATAGATTTTGAATTTGAATTTGTAATAATAAATACATGGATATATCTTGCATTTCTTTATATAAAGTGCCTTGTACATATTGTGGCAGATCCGGATGTATCGGCCCGGATAGCTCAGTGGTAAGATTGCTTGCCTGCAGGTATAGAGGTCCCGGGTTCGAACCCCGGTCTGGCAATTCTTTTCCTACACTACCATAATATATTTTAAAATATGTTGAAAATTAACCCTAAAATGTTGTAAAGTTGTTATTCAACTGTATCTAAAAGCTCGATATGTAGACACTGTCATACCGTGCATCGTACCATCATCAATAACCGTGGTGAATCGTTGCAGCCATACTGTATATATTATGTTATGCTGGAAAGCCAGTTCGTGTCATGTTATATCTTTCTACTATATCGTATTTACGAGAAAAGTTTCTCGTAGTAACAAGAAAAGTTTCTCGTATTTAGAAGAAAAGTTTCTTGTAATTACGAAAAAAGTTTCTCGTGGTAACGAAAAAAGTTTCTCGTAGTTATGAAAAAAGTTTCTCGTAGTTACGAGAAAAGTTTCTCGTAGTTGCGAAAAAAGATTCTCCTAGTGTACGAGAAAAAATTCTCTTAGTAACTACGAGATTTGTTTCTCATAACTACAAAATAGTAAAAGAAATATAACATGGCACGAACTGGCTTACGGAGTTATGTAATATCTATGAATGTTCATGAATACATGGGGCCCATATAGTTAGAATGAGAAGACATATGACTGAATAATTTCTGAAGCAAATTATATTAGGATTTGAACACTGCCCATATTAAAGTACTACCCGATTCACCTCGCTTTTTGCATTCAAAGATTTAAAATGCTATATATCATACATGTATATACAACAAAATGTAAGTAGCATCCCACCTTAGTACGACGAGACCGATGCAGTGAAATTTGCATGTAAAAATTAAATGGTTGCAGTCTGTATTTGTGATCTCAAAACCTATGTATAATGTTAAGCAGTAAGTAGAATTTGTATCACATGATAAGTGGAAAACGAAATCCATCAAGTGGTGCCAATATATATAATTTCAAATAATGTCAAATAAACAAAAAACTGCAAAGTAAAGTGTTTGCAAGTACCTGGCCCGGGACTCTTACACTTGCCGTTCACAGTCCAGCATGTTACCGAATGAGCTAAAGGGACATCCCCATAGCTAAGTTATTCAACATACTGAACTATAGGTAACAGGTGAACTCGGACCATGGAGCACTCGGACCGTGGAACACTTGGCCCTTTATAGGTCCATTCGGCCCGTAAATGTAGGTCCGCTCGGCCCGTAAACTTAGATAACTTGGACCTACAATATAATATTCATGAAAGCTCATATATCTCTTTGTGTCTAAAGTTATGTATGTAAACTTAAAATATTTTGAGATCTATGTTTATGAAAGGAAGACAAGAGAGATTCTTTTTAAGAATATAGGAAAAATACGATTCCAAACACATATGTTTTACTTGATGATTCTCTCGCCCATGTTTTATTGATTTATTGATTTAATTATAGAAACCGCAGACACTTAGAAAACGAATTTTGTATATTTTGTATATACGGTATCTATATTTATTTCTTGTGACTGAAGTTTATTGCAACTCTGAAGAAAGATAGAGCTAGGTTTCAAGACACAAGTAAAAACATCAATCTGTTGAACAAAACAAGAGCCCCAGGGGGCACAACGCTCACCTGATACCCATGCATGCTCTAATTGACATACTGCTATTGAATACTGATAGTGCCAGTACCGGGATTTTAGCCAACAACCTTTCTAAAAACATTTTTGCCGGATGCAGAGAAGTTTTTTTTTTTCAGACAACCTTTAAAAGTACAAACAAGAAAAAATAGTCACATTTCAAAACAATAACTTTTTTTAAGTCATATGCCCAACTAGTATAGTTCAATTATGCAACATCAAAAATAAAATCATATTGTAAAATCCCACTTTAATGCGCAGCAGAAAAAGAATAAAACAATGAAATGATTTCATAAATTAAGTTTATTTAAAACTGAACGACCATACCTTTCATTATTGATACCTAAAATGCCAGAAATTATAAAGCCTGACAGGCTGTGTTTGTGAAACGAGAATGCCCCCGGCGGCATCTTTGTTAGTATAAACGCCATTTTCTGTTAAGTATGTGAGAGGTCAGGGTCAGCGTAATATTGGTATCTATGGAAATATCTTGTCACAAGGAATACACATGTAAAATATGAAAGCCCTATCACTAACAAATCAAAAGTTATGCGCAATGTTTAAAGTTTTTGAAAAGTACGTCAAAGGTCAAGGTTATGGTCACGAGGTCAAAATTTTGGTATCAATGGAAAGGTATTGTCACAAGGAATACACAAAACCAAGTAAGTATAAAATAATAAGTGACATTAGAAATGTAAATTTTAGTTCAGATCTCTCTGTTCTTATAGAGACAATAAATCTATATTCAATAATAAAATTTGAACTATTTCACCAAATAACTTTGATTTATATCCAAGGATAGCCCATTTAAGCTTTTACAAAGCTTATTTCCAAAGACACTCACTAGGACTTTTACAATATTTTTTTTTATGAATTAAAATGGAATATTTTCATACACTTGAATCTTTAAGACTTGACTTACCACTGCAATAACTTTTTCCCTTGCAACCCCCTCCAAATCAAATTTTCTGACTATTAATGCAAACAACTCATACCCCCCCCCCCCCCCGCATTTGCAGAGATATCTTTGTGTAGTGGTTCCGGTAGTAGCAGGTACCAATAGTTCAGTACAAGTTCTAAGACTGAGCTATTGGAATGTCCCTTTAGCTCACTCGGCAACGAGTCTGACTATCAACCGAACGGCCGGGATTCGATTCCCCGAGTCCGTCTCCTGCGAACTACTTCATTGGCGACGAGGTGAACAATTGGTGTGTGTGGGCCAGCTCGATCTGCAGGAGAGGTCGCAGAACCCTGCCAGGGGTTGGAGAGTGGCCACACAGCGGGGTACATCCACGGCCCTCAACGGAAAAGGGGGAAGGATGTAGTGGTTCCGGTAGTAGCAGGTACCAATAGTTCAGTACAAGTTCTAAGACTGAGCTATTGGGATGTCCCTTTAGCTCATTCGTCAACGAGTCTGACTATCAACCAGACGGCCGGGGTTCGATTCCCCTAGTCCGTCTCCTGCGAACTACTTCATTTGTATGCAATAGTCGCTCAGAGCGAAATATTACTTATAGTCCTAATATTGAATTTCTATGGGATATTTAACCAAATCAGCATGCAGCAAGTAACATGTCACACTACGTATATGAATACATAGCCATAGGCCTAGATCCAACTCGAAAACATGTTTATACATCAAACTAATTTAAACCTAGGAATTGATTACTTCAAGAACTATACCATCATGTATTTGTTTTAACATAACCGGTGTTACTAATCTAATTTATGTGAAAAATCGCTGACTTACCTTCACGGCGCTTCGTTGTTTCGGTACGTATATTGAAAGTGAAAGTACTTTCTATGCCTCCCGGTGGGGGCGCTGCGGACACGTGAACATATTGTGCTATTTTTAGAGTCGGCGATCCCTCTTGATATACGTCGAAGGTGTAACTACAGTTAATCATTTTAGCAGGGAATCCCTTCCCTTTTGACTGGTGAACCGGGCTGAATAAAAGGTGTCACCTCATTGGACATAACTATTGAAAATTTAAAAATAGCACATAAAATCGATGTATGATTCCCTGCTGTCTGTAGAAATTGAGTTTTGAACATGATTTTGCCTTATATGTAATCAATAGATCGATTTGAAAATATATAAAAATTAGCAAATTTTCAATTCGGAAGGAGGGGTCATTAAACAAGTGAATTTTGCAGAAAAGGTATGCATGACCCCCTTTTTTCTTTCGTTTTTATACGTGCCAAAGATGACCTAGGCCAAAAATATTCCTTAAAAATCTAAAAGTGGATATCTTGACAAAATTCTTTCACTTGTAGGGTACCATGCATGAGTACCTCATATCTACAAAATGTCATGACAATCTGAAGAGTGGTTATAGAAAAGAAGCAGAAAATGTATGAAAATCACCCCCCCCCTTTCTTTTTTACATAAGAAAAAAATTCATAAAAAATCAAAAAAATAAAATTTAAGCATAAAATGCATATCAAAGCATTAAGTAAGTTAAATATGATAAATATGTAGTAAATGAGTGTGTAAAATCATACACTTATTGAGTTATTTAAAGAAATAGTGCAAAAATGTGCATTTCTGACTAAGTCCGAAAAGACGTCAAAAACGCGTCAAAAATTTGACTTCGAAGTGGAACCAAAAATAACAACACTTCTTAAGACATCTCTCTAGATCATCCTGATGCTTTCTGCTTGTCGATACATGCTTCGGTTCTGAAGAAGAAGTTTGTCAAAGGAGGGTACCCCCCGTGACCTACTTTTTGCTGTGGTGGCGCCACCTGTTGACAGATCCGGACGAAAAACAACAACACTTGTAGGGGACCATGAGTACTTCATACCTACCAAGTTTCATCAAAATCCCATCAGCCGTTCTTGAGAAGAAGTTTAAAATGTGAAAAGTTTACGACGACGACGACGACGACGACGACGACGACGACGACAGACGCCGGACGACGGACGCCAGACGCAACACTATGACAATAGCTCACTTGAGCCTTTGGCTCAGGTGAGCTAAAAAGGGGAAAAAAATTTTGTCGGGATCCCGTCGGGGTTTGAAGCCAATCCCCATAGGTCCATTGGGCATGGAAAACATACATTATACCTATGTACAATCTTAAAAAATATTCCTTAAAAATCTAAAAGTGGATATCTTGACAAAATTCTTTCACTTGTAGGGTACCATGCATGAGTACCTCATATCTACAAAATGTCATGACAATCTGAAGAGTGGTTATAGAAAAGAAGCAGAAAATGTATGAAAATCACCCCCCCCTTCCTTTTTACATAAGAAAAAAATTCATGAAAAATCAAAAAAATAAAATTTAAGCATAAAATGCATATCAAAGCATTAAGTAAGTTAAATATGATAAATATGTAGTAAATGAGTGTGTAAAATCATACACTTATTGAGTTATTTAAAGAAATAGTGCAAAAATGTGCATTTCTGACTAAGTCCGAAAAGACGTCAAAAACGCGTCAAAAATTTGACTTCGAAGTGGAACCAAAAATAACAACACTTCTTAAGACATCTCTCTAGATCATCCTGATGCTTTCGGTTTGTCGATACATGCTTCGGTTCTGAAGAAGAAGTTTGTCAAAGGAGGGTAGCCCCGTGACCTACTTTTTGCTGTGGTGGCGCCACCTGTTGACAGATCCGGACGAAAAACAACAACACTTGTAGGGGACCATGAGTACTTCATACCTACCAAGTTTCATCAAAATCCCATCAGCCGTTCTGGAGAAGAAGTTTAAAATGTGAAAAGTTTACGACGACGACGACGACGACGACGACGACGACGACGACGACGACAGACGCCGGACGACGGACGCCAGACGCAACACTATGACAATAGCTCACTTGAGCCTTTGGCTCAGGTGAGCTAAAAAGGGGAAAAAAATTTTGTCGGGATCCCGTCGGGGTTTGAAGCCAATCCCCATGGGTCCATTGGGCATGGAAAACATACATTATACCTATGTACAATCTTAAAAAATATTCCTTAAAAATCTAAAAGTGGATATCTTGACAAAATTCTTTCACTTGTAGGGTACCATGCATGAGTACCTCATATCTACAAAATGTCATGACAATCTGAAGAGTGGTTATAGAAAAGAAGCAGAAAATGTATGAAAATCACCCCCCCCCCCCCCTTCCTTTTTACATAAGAAAAAAATTCATGAAAAATCAAAAAAATAAAATTTAAGCATAAAATGCATATCAAAGCATTAAGTAAGTTAAATATGATAAATATGTAGTAAATGAGTGTGTAAAATCATACACTTATTGAGTTATTTAAAGAAATAGTGCAAAAATGTGCATTTCTGACTAAGTCCGAAAAGACGTCAAAAACGCGTCAAAAATTTGACTTCGAAGTGGAACCAAAAATAACAACACTTCTTAAGACATCTCTCTAGATCATCCTGATGCTTTCTGTTTGTCGATACATGCTTCGGTTCTGAAGAAGAAGTTTGTCAAAGGAGGGTATCCCCCGTGACCTACTTTTTGCTGTGGTGGCGCCACCTGTTGACAGATCCGGACGAAAAACAACAACACTTGTAGGGGACCATGAGTACTTCATACCTACCAAGTTTCATTAAAATCCCATCAGCCGTTCTGGAGAAGAAGTTTAAAATGTGAAAAGTTTACGACGACGACGACGACGACGACGACAGACGCCGGACGCCGGACGACGGACACCAGACGCAACACTATGACAATAGCTCACTTGAGCCTTTGGCTCAGGTGAGCTAAAAAGGGAAAAAAAATTTTGTCGGGATCCCGTCGGGGTTTGAAGCCAATCCCCATGGGTCCATTGGGCATGGAAAACATACATTATACCTATGTACAATCTTAAAAAATATTCCTTAAAAATCTAAAAGTGGATATCTTGACAAAATTCTTTCACTTGTAGGGTACCATGCATGAGTACCTCATATCTACAAAATGTCATGACAATCTGAAGAGTGGTTATAGAAAAGAAGCAGAAAATGTATGAAAATCACCCCCCCCCTTCCTTTTTACATAAGAAAAAAAATCATAAAAAGTCAAAAAAATAAAATTTAAGCATAAAATGCATATCAAAGCATTAAGTAAGTTAAATATGATAAATATGTAGTAAATGAGTGTGTAAAATCATACACTTATTGAGTTATTTAAAGAAATAGTGCAAAAATGTGCATTTCTGACTAAGTCCGAAAAGACGTCAAAAACGCGTCAAAAATTTGACTTCGAAGTGGAACCAAAAATAACAACACTTCTTAAGACATCTCTCTAGATCATCCTGATGCTTTCGGTTTGTCGATACATGCTTCGGTTCTGAAGAAGAAGTTTGTCAAAGGAGGGTACCCCCCGTGACCTACTTTTTGCTGTGGTGGCGCCACCTGTTGACAGATCCGGACGAAAAACAACAACACTTGTAGGGGACCATGAGTACTTCATACCCTCCAAGTTTCATCAAAATCCCATCAGCCGTTCTGGAGAAGAAGTTTAAAATGTGAAAAGTTTACGACGACGACGACGACGACGACAAACGGCGGACGACGGACGCCAGACGCAACACTATGACAATAGCTCACTTGAGCCTTTGGCTCAGGTGAGCTAAAAAGGGAAAAAAAATTTTGTCGGGATCCCGTCGGGGTTTGAAGCCAATCCCCA
This sequence comes from Pinctada fucata, assembly GCA_028142955.1. Classification (NCBI taxonomy): domain Eukaryota; kingdom Metazoa; phylum Mollusca; class Bivalvia; order Pterioida; family Pteriidae; genus Pinctada; species Pinctada fucata. Next base: position 48,763,105 of record AP027112.1, on the reverse strand, counting down.
TGTGTCCATTGGGCATGGAAAACATACATTATACCTATGTACAATCTTAAAAAATATTCCTTAAAAATCTAAAAGTGGATATCTTGACAAAATTCTTTCACTTGTAGGGTACCATGCATGAGTACCTCATATCTACAAAATGTCATGACAATCTGAAGAATGGTTATAGAAAAGAAGCAGAAAATGTATGAAAATCACCCCCCCCCCTTCCTTTTTAGATAAGAAAAAAATTCATGAAAAATCAAAAAAATAAAATTTAAGCATAAAATGCATATCAAAGCATTAAGTAAGTTAAATATGATAAATATGTAGTAAATGAGTGTGTAAAATCATACACTTATTGAGTTATTTAAAGAAATAGTGCAAAAATGTGCATTTCTGACTAAGTCCGAAAAGACGTCAAAAACGCGTCAAAAATTTGACTTCGAAGTGGAACCAAAAATAACAACACTTCTTAAGACATCTCTCTAGATCATCCTGATGCTTTCTGTTTGTCGATATATGCTTCGGTTCTGAAGAAGAAGTTTGTCAAAGGAGGGTATCCCCCGTGACCTACTTTTTGCTGTGGTGGCGCCACCTGTTGACAGATCCGGACGAAAAACAACAACACTTGTAGGGGACCATGAGTACTTCATACCTACCAAGTTTCATTAAAATCCCATCAGCCGTTCTGGAGAAGAAGTTTAAAATGTGAAAAGTTTACGACGACGACGACGACGACGACAGACGCCGGACGCCGGACGACGGACACCAGACGCAACACTATGACAATAGCTCACTTGAGCCTTTGGCTCAGGTGAGCTAAAAAGGGAAAAAAAATTTTGTCGGGATCCCGTCGGGGTTTGAAGCCAATCCCCATGGGTCCATTGGGCATGGAAAACATACATTATACCTATGTACAATCTTAAAAAATATTCCTTAAAAATCTAAAAGTGGATATCTTGACAACATTCTTTCACTTGTAGGGTACCATGCATGAGTACCTCATATCTACAAAATGTCATGACAATCTGAAGAGTGGTTATAGAAAAGAAGCAGAAAATGTATGAAAATCACCCCCCCCCCCCTTCCTTTTTACATAAGAAAAAAATTCATAAAAAATCAAAAAAATAAAATTTAAGCATAAAATGCATATCAAAGCATTAAGTAAGTTAAATATGATAAATATGTAGTAAATGAGTGTGTAAAATCATACACTTATTGAGTTATTTAAAGAAATAGTGCAAAAATGTGCATTTCTGACTAAGTCCGAAAAGACGTCAAAAACGCGTCAAAAATTTGACTTCGAAGTGGAACAAAAAATAACAACACTTCTTAAGACATCTCTCTGGATCATCCTGATGCTTTCGGTTTGTCGATACATGCTTCGGTTCTGAAGAAGAAGTTTGTCAAAGGAGGGTACCCCCCGTGACCTACTTTTTGCTGTGGTGGCGCCACCTGTTGACAGATCCGGACGAAAAACAACAACACTTGTAGGGGACCATGAGTACTTCATACCTACCAAGTTTCATCAAAATCCCATCAGCCGTTCTGGAGAAGAAGTTTAAAATGTGAAAAGTTTACGACGACGACGACGACGACGACGACGACGACGACGACAGACGCCGGACGCCGGACGACGGACGCCAGACGCAACACTATGACAATAGCTCACTTGAGCCTTTGGCTCAGGTGAGCTAAAAAGGGAAAAAAATTTTTGTCGGGATCCCGTCGGGGTTTGAAGCCAATCCCCATGGGTCCATTGGGCATGGAAAACATACATTATACCTACGTACAATCTTAAAAAATATTCCTTAAAAATCTAAAAGTGGATATCTTGACAAAATTCTTTCACTTGTAGGGTACCATGCATGAGTACCTCATATCTACAAAATGTCATGACAATCTGAAGAGTGGTTATAGAAAAGAAGCAGAAAATGTATGAAAATCACCCCCCCTTCCTTTTTACATAAGAAAAAAATTCATGAAAAATCAAAAAAATAAAATTTAAGCATAAAATGCATATCAAAGCATTAAGTAAGTTAAATATGATAAATATGTAGTAAATGAGTGTGTAAAATCATACACTTATTGAGTTATTTAAAGAAATAGTGCAAAAATGTGCATTTCTGACTAAGTCCGAAAAGACGTCAAAAACGCGTCAAAAATTTGACTTCGAAGTGGAACCAAAAATAACAACACTTCTTAAGACATCTCTCTAGATCATCCTGATGCTTTCTGTTTGTCGATACATGCTTCGGTTCTGAAGAAGAAGTTTGTCAAAGGAGGGTATCCCCCGTGACCTACTTTTTGCTGTGGTGGCGCCACCTGTTGACAGATCCGGACGAAAAACAACAACACTTGTAGGGGACCATGAGTACTTCATACCTACCAAGTTTCATTAAAATCCCATCAGCCGTTCTGGAGAAGAAGTTTAAAATGTGAAAAGTTTACGACGACGACGACGACGACGACAGACGCCGGACGCCGGACGACGGACACCAGACGCAACACTATGACAATAGCTCACTTGAGCCTTTGGCTCAGGTGAGCTAAAAAGGGAAAAAAAATTTTGTCGGGATCCCGTCGGGGTTTGAAGCCAATCCCCATGGGTCCATTGGGCATGGAAAACATACATTATACCTATGTACAATCTTAAAAAATATTCCTTAAAAATCTAAAAGTGGATATCTTGACAAAATTCTTTCACTTGTAGGGTACCATGCATGAGTACCTCATATCTACAAAATGTCATGACAATCTGAAGAGTGGTTATAGAAAAGAAGCAGAAAATGTATGAAAATCACCCCCCCCCCTTCCTTTTTACATAAGAAAAAAATTCATAAAAAATCAAAAAAATAAAATTTAAGCATAAAATGCATATCAAAGCATTAAGTAAGTTAAATATGATAAATATGTAGTAAATGAGTGTGTAAAATCATACACTTATTGAGTTATTTAAAGAAATAGTGCAAAAATGTGCATTTCTGACTAAGTCCGAAAAGACGTCAAAAACGCGTCAAAAATTTGACTTCGAAGTGGAACCAAAAATAACAACACTTCTAAAGACATCTCTCTGGATCATCCTGATGCTTTCGGTTTGTCGATACATGCTTCGGTTCTGAAGAAGAAGTTTGTCAAAGGAGGGTACCCCCCGTGACCTACTTTTTGCTGTGGTGGCGCCACCTGTTGACAGATCCGGACGAAAAACAACAACACTTTTAGGGGACCATGAGTACTTCATACCTACCAAGTTTCATCAAAATCCCATCAGCCGTTCTGGAGAAGAAGTTTAAAATGTGAAAAGTTTACGACGACGACGACGACGACAGACGCCGGACGCCGGACGACGGACGCCAGACGCAACACTATGACAATAGCTCACTTGAGCCTTTGGCTCAGGTGAGCTAAAAAGGGAAAAAAATTTTTGTCGGGATCCCGTCGGGGTTTGAAGCCAATCCCCATGGGTCCATTGGGCATGGAAAACATACATTATACCTACGTACAATCTTAAAAAATATTCCTTAAAAATCTAAAAGTGGATATCTTGACAACATTCTTTCACTTGTAGGGTACCATGCATGAGTACCTCATATCTACAAAATGTCATGACAATCTGAAGAGTGGTTATAGAAAAGAAGCAGAAAATGTATGAAAATCACCCCCCCCCCTTCCTTTTTACATAAGAAAAAAATTCATGAAAAATCAAAAAAATAAAATTTAAGCATAAAATGCATATCAAAGCATTAAGTAAGTTAAATATGATAAATATGTAGTAAATGAGTGTGTAAAATCATACACTTATTGAGTTATTTAAAGAAATAGTGCAAAAATGTGCATTTCTGACTAAGTCCGAAAAGACGTCAAAAACGCGTCAAAAATTTGACTTCGAAGTGGAACCAAAAATAACAACACTTCTTAAGACATCTCTCTAGATCATCCTGATGCTTTCGGTTTGTCGATACATGCTTCGGTTCTGAAGAAGAAGTTTGTCAAAGGAGGGTACCCCCCGTGACCTACTTTTTGCTGTGGTGGCGCCACCTGTTGACAGATCCGGACGAAAAACAACAACATTTGTAGGGGACCATGAGTACTTCATACCTACCAAGTTTCATCAAAATCCCATCAGCCGTTCTGGAGAAGAAGTTTAAAATGTGAAAAGTTTACGACGACGACGACGACGACGACAGACGCCGGACGCCGGACGACGGACGCCAGACGCAACACTATGACAATAGCTCACTTGAGCCTTTGGCTCAGGTGAGCTAAAAAGGTAAAAAAATTTTGTCGGGATCCCGTCGGGGTTTGAAGCCAATCCCCATGGGTCCATTGGGCATGGAAAACATACATTATACCTACGTACAATCTTAAAAAATATTCCTTAAAAATCTAAAAGTGGATATCTTGACAAAATTCTTTCACTTGTAGGGTACCATGCATGAGTACCTCATATCTACAAAATGTCATGACAATCTGAAGAGTGGTTATAGAAAAGAAGCAGAAAATGTATGAAAATCACCCCCCCCCCTTCCTTTTTACATAAGAAAAAAATTCATAAAAAATCAAAAAAATAAAATTTAAGCATAAAATGCATATCAAAGCATTAAGTAAGTTAAATATGATAAATATGTAGTAAATGAGTGTGTAAAATCATACACTTATTGAGTTATTTAAAGAAATAGTGCAAAAATGTGCATTTCTGACTAAGTCCGAAAAGACGTCAAAAACGCGTCAAAAATTTGACTTCGAAGTGGAACCAAAAATAACAACACTTCTTAAGACATCTCTCTAGATCATCCTGATGCTTTCGGTTTGTCGATACATGCTTCGGTTCTGAAGAAGAAGTTTGTCAAAGGAGGGTACCCCCCGTGACCTACTTTTTGCTGTGGTGGCGCCACCTGTTGACAGATCCGGACGAAAAACAACAACACTTGTAGGGGACCATGAGTACTTCATACCCTCCAAGTTTCATCAAAATCCCATCAGCCGTTCTGGAGAAGAAGTTTAAAATGTGAAAAGTTTACGACGACGACGACGACGACGACAGACGCCGGACGACGGACGCCAGACGCAACACTATGACAATAGCTCACTTGAGCCTTTGGCTCAGATGAGCTAAAAAGGGAAAAAAAAATTTTGTCGGGATCCCGTCGGGGTTTGAAGCCAATCCCCATGGGTCCATTGGGCATGGAAAACATACATTATACCTATGTACAATCTTAAAAAATATTCCTTAAAAATCTAAAAGTGGATATCTTGACAAAATTCTTTCACTTGTAGGGTACCATGCATGAGTACCTCATATCTACAAAATGTCATGACAATCTGAAGAGTGGTTATAGAAAAGAAGCAGAAAATGTATGAAAATCACCCCCCCCCCCTTCCTTTTTACATAAGAAAAAAATTCATGAAAAATCAAAAAAATAAAATTTAAGCATAAAATGCATATCAAAGCATTAAGTAAGTTAAATATGATAAATATGTAGTAAATGAGTGTGTAAAATCATACACTTATTGAGTTATTTAAAGAAATAGTGCAAAAATGTGCATTTCTGACTAAGTCCGAAAAGACGTCAAAAACGCGTCAAAAATTTGACTTCGAAGTGGAACCAAAAATAACAACACTTCTTAAGACATCTCTCTAGATCATCCTGATGCTTTCTGTTTATCGATACATGCTTCGGTTCTGAAGAAGAAGTTTGTCAAAGGAGGGTATCCCCCGTGACCTACTTTTTGCTGTGGTGGCGCCACCTGTTGACAGATCCGGACGAAAAACAACAACACTTGTAGGGGACCATGAGTACTTCATACCTACCAAGTTTCATTAAAATCCCATCAGGCGTTCTGGAGAACAAGTTTAAAATGTGAAAAGTTTACGACGACGACGACGACGACGACGACGACGACGACAGACGCCGGACGCCGGACGACGGACACCAGACGCAACACTATGACAATAGCTCACTTGAGCCTTTGTCTCAGGTGAGCTAAAAAGGGAAAAAAAATTTTGTCGGGATCCCGTCGGGGTTTGAAGCCAATCCCCATGGGTCCATTGGGCATGGAAAACATACATTATACCTATGTACAATCTTAAAAAATATTCCTTAAAAATCTAAAAGTGGATATCTTGACAAAATTCTTTCACTTGTAGGGTACCATGCATGAGTACCTCATATCTACAAAATGTCATGACAATCTGAAGAGTGGTTATAGAAAAGAAGCAGAAAATGTATGAAAATCACCCCCCCCTTCCTTTTTACATAAGAAAAAAATTCATAAAAAATCAAAAAAATAAAATTTAAGCATAAAATGCATATCAAAGCATTAAGTAAGTTAAATATGATAAATATGTAGTAAATGAGTGTGTAAAATCATACACTTATTGAGTTATTTAAAGAAATAGTGCAAAAATGTGCATTTCTGACTAAGTCCGAAAAGACGTCAAAAACGCGTCAAAAATTTGACTTCGAAGTGGAACCAAAAATAACAACACTTCTTAAGACATCTCTCTGGATCATCCTGATGCTTTCGGTTTGTCGATACATGCTTCGGTTCTGAAGAAGAAGTTTGTCAAAGGAGGGTACCCCCGTGACCTACTTTTTGCTGTGGTGGCGCCACCTGTTGACAGATCCGGACGAAAAACAACAACACTTGTAGGGGACCATGAGTACTTCATACCTACCAAGTTTCATCAAAATCCCAACAGCCGTTCTGGAGAAGAAGTTTAAAATGTGAAAAGTTTACGACGACGACGACGACGACGACGACGACAGACGCCGGACGCCGGACGACGGACGCCAGACGCAACACTATGACAATAGCTCACTTGAGCCTTTGGCTCAGGTGAGCTAAAAAGGGAAAAAAAAATTTTGTCGGGATCCCGTCGGGGTTTGAAGCCAATCCCCATGGGTCCATTGGGCATGGAAAACATACATTATACCTACGTACAATCTTAAAAAATATTCCTTAAAAATCTAAAAGTGGATATCTTGACAAAATTCTTTCACTCGTAGGGTACCATGCATGAGTACCTCATATCTACAAAATGTCATGACAATCTGAAGAGTGGTTATAGAAAAGAAGCAGAAAATGTATGAAAATCACCCCCCCCCCCCCCTTCCTTTTTACATAAGAAAAAAATTCATAAAAAATCAAAAAAATAAAATTTAAGCATAAAATGCATATCAAAGCATTAAGTAAGTTAAATATGAGAAATATGTAGTAAATGAGTGTGTAAAATCATACACTTATTGAGTTATTTAAAGAAATAGTGCAAAAATGTGCATTTCTGACTAAGTCCGAAAAGACGTCAAAAACGCGTCAAAAATTTGACTTCGAAGTGGAACCAAAAATAACAACACTTCTTAAGACATCTCTCTAGATCATCCTGATGCTTTCTGTTTGTCGATACATGCTTCGGTTCTGAAGAAGAAGTTTGTCAAAGGAGGGTATCCCCCGTGACCTACTTTTTGCTGTGGTGGCGCCACCTGCTGACAGATCCGGACGAAAAACAACAACACTTGTAGGGGACCATGAGTACTTCATACCTACCAAGTTTCATTAAAATCCCATCAGCCGTTCTGGAGAAGAAGTTTAAAATGTGAAAAGTTTACGACGACGACGACGACGACGACGACAGACGCCGGACGCCGGACGACGGACACCAGACGCAACACTATGACAATAGCTCACTTGAGCCTTTGGCTCAGGTGAGCTAAAAAGGGAAAAAAAATTTTGTCGGGATCCCGTCGGGGTTTGAAGCCAATCCCCATGGGTCCATTGGGCATGGAAAACATACATTATACCTATGTACAATCTTAAAAAATATTCCTTAAAAATCTAAAAGTGGATATCTTGACAAAATTCTTTCACTTGTAGGGTACCATGCATGAGTACCTCATATCTACAAAATGTCATGACAATCTGAAGAGTGGTTATAGAAAAGAAGCAGAAAATGTATGAAAATCACCCCCCCCCCCTTCCTTTTTACATAAGAAAAAAATTCATAAAAAATCAAAAAAATAAAATTTAAGCATAAAATGCATATCAAAGCATTAAGTAAGTTAAATATGATAAATATGTAGTAAATGAGTGTGTAAAATCATACACTTATTGAGTTATTTAAAGAAATAGTGCAAAAATGTGCATTTCTGACTAAGTCCGAAAAGACGTCAAAAACGCGTCAAAAATTTGACTTCGAAGTGGAACCAAAAATAACAACACTTCTTAAGACATCTCTCTAGATCATCCTGATGCTTTCGGTTTGTCGATACATGCTTCGGTTCTGAAGAAGAAGTTTGTCAAAGGAGGGTACCCCCCGTGACCTACTTTTTGCTGTGGTGGCGCCACCTGTTGACAGATCCGGACGAAAAACAACAACACTTGTAGGGGACCATGAGAACTTCATACCTACCAAGTTTCATCAAAATCCCATCAGCCGTTCTGGAGAAGAAGTTTAAAATGTGAAAAGTTTACGACGACGACGACGACGACGACGACGACAGACGCCGGACGCCGGACGACGGACGCCAGACGCAACACTATGACAATAGCTCACTTGAGCCTTTGGCTCAGGTGAGCTAAAAAGGGAAAAAAATTTTTGTCGGGATCCCGTCGGGGTTTGAAGCCAATCCCAATGGGTCCATTGGGCATGGAAAACATACATTATACCTACGTACAATCTTAAAAAATATTCCTTAAAAATCTAAAAGTGGATATCTTGACAAAATTCTTTCACTTGTAGGGTACCATGCATCAGTACCTCATATCTACAAAATGTCATGACAATCTGAAGAGTGGTTATAGAAAAGAAGCAGAAAATGTATGAAAATAACCCCCCCCCCTTCCTTTTTACATAAGAAAAAAATTCATAAAAAATCAAAAAAATAAAATTTAAGCATAAAATGCATATCAAAGCATTAAGTAAGTTAAATATGATAAATATGTAGTAAATGAGTGTGTAAAATCATACACTTATTGAGTTATTTAAAGAAATAGTGCAAAAATGTGCATTTCTGACTAAGTCCGAAAAGACGTCAAAAACGCGTCAAAAATTTGACTTCGAAGTGGAACCAAAAATAACAACACTTCTTAAGACATCTCTCTAGATCATCCTGATGCTTTCGGTTTGTCGATACATGCTTCGGTTCTGAAGAAGAAGTTTGTCAAAGGAGGGTACCCCCCGTGACCTACTTTTTGCTGTGTTGGCGCCACCTGTTGACAGATCCGGACGAAAAACAACAACACTTGTAGGGGACCATGAGTACTTCATACCCTCCAAGTTTCATCAAAATCCCATCAGCCGTTCTGGAGAAGAAGTTTAAAATGTGAAAAGTTTACGACGACGACGACGACAGACGCCGGACGACGGACGCCAGACGCAACACTATGACAATAGCTCACTTGAGACTTTGGCTCAGGTGAGCTAAAAAGGGAAAAAAAATTTTTGTCGGGATCCCGTCGGGGTTTGAAGCCAATCCCCATGGGTCCATTGGGCATGGAAAACATACATTATACCTACGTACAATCTTAAAAAATATTCCTTAAAAATCTAAAAGTGGATATCTTGACAAAATTCTTTCACTCGTAGGGTACCATGCATGAGTACCTCATATCTACAAAATGTCATGACAATCTGAAGAGTGGTTATAGAAAAGAAGCAGAAAATGTATGAAAATCACCCCCCCCCCCTTCCTTTTTACATAAGAAAAAAATTCATAAAAAATCAAAAAAATAAAATTTAAGCATAAAATGCATATCAAAGCATTAAGTAAGTTAAATATGATAAATATGTAGTAAATGAGTGTGTGAAATCATACACTTATTGAGTTATTTAAAGAAATAGTGCAAAAATGTGCATTTCTGACTAAGTCCGAAAAGACGTCAAAAACGCGTCAAAAATTTGACTTCGAAGTGGAACCAAAAATAACAACACTTCTTAAGACATCTCTCTGGATCATCCTGATGCTTTCGGTTTGTCGATACATGCTTCGGTTCTGAAGAAGAAGTTTGTCAAAGGAGGGTACCCCCGTGACCTACTTTTTGCTGTGGTGGCGCCACCTGTTGACAGATCCGGACGAAAAACAACAACACTTGTAGGGGACCATGAGTACTTCATACCTACCAAGTTTCATCAAAATCCCAACAGCCGTTCTGGAGAAGAAGTTTAAAATGTGAAAAGTTTACGACGACGACGACGACGACGACGACGACAGACGCCGGACGCCGGACGACGGACGCCAGACGCAACACTATGACAATAGCTCACTTGAGCCTTTGGCTCAGGTGAGCTAAAAAGGGAAAAAAAATTTTTGTCGGGATCCCGTCGGGGTTTGAAGCCAATCCCCATGGGTCCATTGGGCATGGAAAACATACATTATACCTACGTACAATCTTAAAAAATATTCCTTAAAAATCTAAAAGTGGATATCTTGACAAAATTCTTTCACTCGTAGGGTACCATGCATGAGTACCTCATATCTACAAAATGTCATGACAATCTGAAGAGTGGTTATAGAAAAGAAGCAGAAAATGTATGAAAATCACCCCCCCCCCTCTTCCTTTTTACATAAGAAAAAAATTCATAAAAAATCAAAAAAATAAAATTTAAGCATAAAATGCATATCAAAGCATTAAGTAAGTTAAATATGAGAAATATGTAGTAAATGAGTGTGTAAAATCATACACTTATTGAGTTATTTAAAGAAATAGTGCAAAAATGTGCATTTCTGACTAAGTCCGAAAAGACGTCAAAAACGCGTCAAAAATTTGACTTCGAAGTGGAACCAAAAATAACAACACTTCTTAAGACATCTCTCTAGATCATCCTGATGCTTTCTGTTTGTCGATACATGCTTCGGTTCTGAAGAAGAAGTTTGTCAAAGGAGGGTATCCCCCGTGACCTACTTTTTGCTGTGGTGGCGCCACCTGCTGACAGATCCGGACGAAAAACAACAACACTTGTAGGGGACCATGAGTACTTCATACCTACCAAGTTTCATTAAAATCCCATCAGCCGTTCTGGAGAAGAAGTTTAAAATGTGAAAAGTTTACGACGACGACGACGACGACGACGACAGACGCCGGACGCCGGACGACGGACACCAGACGCAACACTATGACAATAGCTCACTTGAGCCTTTGGCTCAGGTGAGCTAAAAAGGGAAAAAAAATTTTGTCGGGATCCCGTCGGGGTTTGAAGCCAATCCCCATGGGTCCATTGGGCATGGAAAACATACATTATACCTATGTACAATCTTAAAAAATATTCCTTAAAAATCTAAAAGTGGATATCTTGACAAAATTCTTTCACTTGTAGGGTACCATGCATGAGTACCTCATATCTACAAAATGTCATGACAATCTGAAGAGTGGTTATAGAAAAGAAGCAGAAAATGTATGAAAATCACCCCCCCTTCCTTTTTACATAAGAAAAAAATTCATAAAAAATCAAAAAAATAAAATTTAAGCATAAAATGCATATCAAAGCATTAAGTAAGTTAAATATGATAAATATGTAGTAAATGAGTGTGTAAAATCATACACTTATTGAGTTATTTAAAGAAATAGTGCAAAAATGTGCATTTCTGACTAAGTCCGAAAAGACGTCAAAAACGCGTCAAAAATTTGACTTCGAAGTGGAACCAAAAATAACAACACTTCTTAAGACATCTCTCTAGATCATCCTGATGCTTTCGGTTTGTCGATACATGCTTCGGTTCTGAAGAAGAAGTTTGTCAAAGGAGGGTACCCCCCGTGACCTACTTTTTGCTGTGGTGGCGCCACCTGTTGACAGATCCGGACGAAAAACAACAACACTTGTAGGGGACCATGAGAACTTCATACCTACCAAGTTTCATCAAAATCCCATCAGCCGTTCTGGAGAAGAAGTTTAAAATGTGAAAAGTTTACGACGACGACGACGACGACGACGACGACAGACGCCGGACGCCGGACGACGGACGCCAGACGCAACACTATGACAATAGCTCACTTGAGCCTTTGGCTCAGGTGAGGTAAAAAGGGAAAAAAATTTTTGTCGGGATCCCGTCGGGGTTTGAAGCCAATCCCAATGGGTCCATTGGGCATGGAAAACATACATTATACCTACGTACAATCTTAAAAAATATTCCTTAAAAATCTAAAAGTGGATATCTTGACAAAATTCTTTCACTTGTAGGGTACCATGCATCAGTACCTCATATCTACAAAATGTCATGACAATCTGAAGAGTGGTTATAGAAAAGAAGCAGAAAATGTATGAAAATAACCCCCCCCCCCTTCCTTTTTACATAAGAAAAAAATTCATAAAAAATCAAAAAAATAAAATTTAAGCATAAAATGCATATCAAAGCATTAAGTAAGTTAAATATGATAAATATGTAGTAAATGAGTGTGTAAAATCATACACTTATTGAGTTATTTAAAGAAATAGTGCAAAAATGTGCATTTCTGACTAAGTCCGAAAAGACGTCAAAAACGCGTCAAAAATTTGACTTCGAAGTGGAACCAAAAATAACAACACTTCTTAAGACATCTCTCTAGATCATCCTGATGCTTTCGGTTTGTCGATACATGCTTCGGTTCTGAAGAAGAAGTTTGTCAAAGGAGGGTACCCCCCGTGACCTACTTTTTGCTGTGTTGGCGCCACCTGTTGACAGATCCGGACGAAAAACAACAACACTTGTAGGGGACCATGAGTACTTCATACCCTCCAAGTTTCATCAAAATCCCATCAGCCGTTCTGGAGAAGAAGTTTAAAATGTGAAAAGTTTACGACGACGACGACGACAGACGCCGGACGACGGACGCCAGACGCAACACTATGACAATAGCTCACTTGAGCCTTTGGCTCAGGTGAGCTAAAAAGGGAAAAAAAATTTTGTCGGGATCCCGTCGGGGTTTGAAGCCAATCCCCATGGGTCCATTGGGCATGGAAAACATACATTATACCTATGTACAATCTTAAAAAATATTCCTTAAAAATCTAAAAGTGGATATCTTGACAAAATTCTTTCACTTGTAGGGTACCATGCATGAGTACCTCATATCTACAAAATGTCATGACAATCTGAAGAGTGGTTATAGAAAAGAAGCAGAAAATGTATGAAAATCACCCCCCCCCTTCCTTTTTACATAAGAAAAAAATTCATGAAAAATCAAAAAAATAAAATTTAAGCATAAAATGCATATCAAAGCATTAAGTAAGTTAAATATGATAAATATGTAGTAAATGAGTGTGTAAAATCATACACTTATTGAGTTATTTAAAGAAATAGTGCAAAAATGTGCATTTCTGACTAAGTCCGAAAAGACGTCAAAAACGCGTCAAAAATTTGACTTCGAAGTGGAACCAAAAATAACAACACTTCTTGAGACATCTCTCTAGATCATCCTGATGCTTTCTGTTTGTCGATACATGCTTCGGTTCTGAAGAAGAAGTTTGTCAAAGGAGGGTATCCCCCGTGACCTACTTTTTGCTGTGGTGGCGCCACCTGTTGACAGATCCGGACGAAAAACAACAACACTTGTAGGGGACCATGAGTACTTCATACCTACCAAGTTTCATTAAAATCCCATCAGCCGTTCTGGAGAAGAAGTTTAAAATGTGAAAAGTTTACGACGACGACGACGACGACGACGACAGACGCCGGACGCCGGACGACGGACACCAGACGCAACACTATGACAATAGCTCACTTGAGCCTTTGGCTCAGGTGAGCTAAAAAGGGAAAAAAAATTTGTCGGGATCCCGTCGGGGTTTGAAGCCAATCCCCATGGGTCCATTGGGCATGGAAAACATACATTATACCTATGTACAATCTTAAAAAATATTCCTTAAAAATCTAAAAGTGGATATCTTGACAAAATTCTTTCACTTGTAGGGTACCATGCATGAGTACCTCATATCTACAAAATGTCATGACAATCTGAAGAGTGGTTATAGAAAAGAAGCAGAAAATGTATGAAAATCACCCCCCCCCCCCTTCCTTTTTACATAAGAAAAAAATTCATAAAAAATCAAAAAAATAAAATTTAAGCATAAAATGCATATCAAAGCATTAAGTAAGTTAAATATGATAAATATGTAGTAAATGAGTGTGTAAAATCATACACTTATTGAGTTATTTAAAGAAATAGTGCAAAAATGTGCATTTCTGACTAAGTCCGAAAAGACGTCAAAAACGCGTCAAAAATTTGACTTCGAAGTGGAACCAAAAATAACAACACTTCTTAAGACATCTCTCTAGATCATCCTGATGCTTTCGGTTTGTCGATACATGCTTCGGTTCTGAAGAAGAAGTTTGTCAAAGGAGGGTACCCCCCGTGACCTACTTTTTGCTGTGGTGGCGCCACCTGTTGACAGATCCGGACGAAAAACAACAACACTTGTAGGGGACCATGAGTACTTCATACCTACCAAGTTTCATCAAAATCCCATCAGCCGTTCCGGAGAAGAAGTTTAAAATGTGAAAAGTTTACGACGACGACGACGACGACAGACGCCGGACGCCGGACGACGGACGCCAGACGCAACACTATGACAATAGCTCACTTGAGCCTTTGGCTCAGGTGAGCTAAAAAGGGAAAAAAATTTTTGTCGGGATCCCGTCGGGGTTTGAAGCCAATCCCCATGGGTCCATTGGGCATGGAAAACATACATTATACCTACGTACAATCTTAAAAAATATTCCTTAAAAATCTAAAAGTGGATATCTTGACAAAATTCTTTCACTTGTAGGGTACCATGCATGAGTACCTCATATCTACAAAATGTCATGACAATCTGAAGAGTGGTTATAGAAAAGAAGCAGAAAATGTATGAAAATCACCCCCCCTTCCTTTTTACATAAGAAAAAAATTCATAAAAAATCAAAAAAATAAAATTTAAGCATAAAATGCATATCAAAGCATTAAGTAAGTTAAATATGATAAATATGTAGTAAATGAGTGTGTAAAATCATACACTTATTGAGTTATTTAAAGAAATAGTGCAAAAATGTGCATTTCTGACTAAGTCCGAAAAGACGTCAAAAACGCGTCAAAAATTTGACTTCGAAGTGGAACCAAAAATAACAACACTTCTTAAGACATCTCTCTAGATCATCCTGATGCTTTCGGTTTGTCGATACATGCTTCGGTTCTGAAGAAGAAGTTTGTCAAAGGAGGGTACCCCCCGTGACCTACTTTTTGCTGTGGTGGCGCCACCTGTTGACAGATCCGGACGAAAAACAACAACACTTGTAGGGGACCATGAGTACTTCATACCTACCAAGTTTCATCAAAATCCCATCAGCCGTTCCGGAGAAGAAGTTTAAAATGTGAAAAGTTTACGACGACGACGACGACGACAGACGCCGGACGCCGGACGACGGACGCCAGACGCAACACTATGACAATAGCTCACTTGAGCCTTTGGCTCAGGTGAGCTAAAAAGGGAAAAAAATTTTTGTCGGGATCCCGTCGGGGTTTGAAGCCAATCCCCATGGGTCCATTGGGCATGGAAAACATACATTATACCTACGTACAATCTTAAAAAATATTCCTTAAAAATCTAAAAGTGGATATCTTGACAAAATTCTTTCACTTGTAGGGTACCATGCATGAGTACCTCATATCTACAAAATGTCATGACAATCTGAAGAGTGGTTATAGAAAAGAAGCAGAAAATGTATGAAAATCACCCCCCCTTCCTTTTTACATAAGAAAAAAATTCATAAAAAATCAAAAAAATAAAATTTAAGCATAAAATGCATATCAAAGCATTAAGTAAGTTAAATATGATAAATATGTAGTAAATGAGTGTGTAAAATCATACACTTATTGAGTTATTTAAAGAAATAGTGCAAAAATGTGCATTTCTGACTAAGTCCGAAAAGACGTCAAAAACGCGTCAAAAATTTGACTTCGAAGTGGAACCAAAAATAACAACACTTCTTAAGACATCTCTCTAGATCATCCTGATGCTTTCGGTTTGTCGATACATGCTTCGGTTCTGAAGAAGAAGTTTGTCAAAGGAGGGTACCCTCCGTGACCTACTTTTTGCTGGGGTGGCGCCACCTGTTGACAGATCCGGACGAAAAACAACAACACTTGTAGGGGACCATGAGTACTTCATACCCTCCAAGTTTCATCAAAATCCCATCAGCCGTTCTGGAGAAGAAGTTTAAAATGTGAAAAGTTGACGACGACGACGACGACGACGACGACGACGACGACGACGACGACAGACGCCGGACGCCGGACGACGGACGCCAGACGCAACACTATGACAATAGCTCACTTGAGCCTTTGGCTCAGGTGAGCTAAAAAAAGAGAAACAATTTACCTTCTGTTAGTTAATATGTTTACGGGCTGAGTGGACCTATATCTACGAGCCCGAGTGGGCCTACTACGGGCCGAGTGTTCCACGGTCCAAGTTGCCCGTGATTCGAACTATATTGGCGATACCGGAACCACTAAAACAGAAAGAAATTGACTTACCATCATTAACATATTGTTGGAAGTACAATGCATTTTCCTTTTATCTGCTTGCTGATGTCCTTGATGACCTGATCTTTTTGGAACTTCGTTTGAACTGTGTTGCGAATGGTCAATGGCCAAATCTTAGGCTAAGATATGGGTCAAATTCTCGTTCGTTTTGTGCCCTTGTCTACCGATACTTTAAAGTTTCAAGAGATAATTGAACCCTCATATGGATCTTTGTGAATATGGGTATCAGGCATCTTCCTTTATTTGGTGTTAAACCCTTTTAGTGCTATGCGATTTTCGAGCGGCATTGAAACCGAAAGTATTGGCAGTTTACATCAAATAGTGAATCCGACAAATCTGGGATTTAAAAAATCTGAATACATGTGAATATTGCGTGATAGAAAAAAAAATGATAAATTTAAATGTTGCAATCATATCTTCGAACCAATTCAGTCTTCTTTGTGTTCACCCAATTCAGAATCAGACGTTGGCAAGGTGGGGGGGGGGGGGGGGGGGGGGGTTTCACTGCGGAACGCCGGATCGCACAGAATTGAGATGCTTGGTTGTTAGTAAAGAGATGGTTTTAAGATACTAGATACTATCAAGAGCAAGGTTGAATTTCGTTTTATTGAGACAACCAAGATTTAATCTTATTTTACAAACATAACAATGTCTGATTAATCAGATTCTGATAGAGCTAGGGTGTCTGATGAAGTCTGATACGATGTCTGATAGAGTGTCTGATACGATGTCTGATAGAGTGTCTGATACGATGTCTGATAGAGTGTCTGATACGATATCTGATAGAGTGTCTGATATGATACGATAGGATGTCTGATTTACGATGTCTGATGTACGATGCGCGATGTCTGATGTACGATGTCTGATGTCTGATGCGCGATGTCTGATAGGATAGGATACGATAGACAAAGATAGCGATGGACGTACTGTATCTAAGAACTGATAAATTTGCAGCATAGACCAAGCATGCACGTTTTGGGTGCTAAATCCTCGTCAGATGTCTTTACCTGTATTGTGTCACTAAACTGCACAAATATTAGTTAAATGTAAGCTATTTTTAAGTACTATTCGAGCACTCGACGGCAAATTGTTCAGATTTATCCGCCTACTATCGCCCTTTTCAAAATCCAGTCCATTTTTTTCTGATGGAGCACGGAAAAACAATTTAACGACAAAATATGCGAAATTCTATAAATCTTTAAAAATTAAATTTCGTCACTATCTCTTTCCTTTTAAACAAATTCATTTTTTTCTCATTTTTACTCGAAAGGATACACTGTGACGCATTCCTAATTACTATCTATATCGTCTTAGTTTCAAGTATTGAAAATCATATCTGTAAAATGGTAAGTTGGAAATTTTGGTAAGAATATTTTCAGAATCTTTATTGTATATGAATAACAGCTGTACTTCTAAAATGTACTGCTTACTAACGGTTTCGAAACATGTACTTTCTGATCCTGCTATATAGCTCTAATATACAAAAACAGAATAAAGAGGTCTCGAGGGAGACTACGTTACATTTGATGAAACAGAGGAAACACGTCGGACCGGATATAATGAGAGAAACGAAACAAAATGAAACAAAACACTTCACATAAAAAAGAATAAACCGTCAGCAAGGCAAACTTATGAAGATTAAACCGTACATGTGAAAACATTAAAGGAAGGAGATTGAGTACATTTCAAATGTCAAAGTCTATATCGATTGCAAATGTTGTTTTATATAAACAAAAATCTTAAAATATGACCTATTTTGTTTGCTTGTTTGGGTCTTTTATTGACTTTTAATTGACTGGAGAAATTCATATACAAGCAACAGTACTCGGTTGCAGTACCCACAATAACAGAGTAGATAGGCACAAAATGCGCAAATGGACAAATAACACTAGCGACATCAAAGAAAGGAGGGGATGTCCAACAAGACTCACTTGCAGGAGCAAAAGCAAAGTCCCAAAACACTGGATGCAAAAACATAGAGTGGACAAGCACAACAAGATATACGCCATGAAAATATTAGTTTGAGCCTCATTGTGAGTGTTCCCGAGTCTAATTTGTCTTTTGATATGTTAGAGTCGAATTGTTTCATGTGGGTCTCTATATTATCTATCTTTTTGGGGGTTTTTCTGCTGTTTTCACGACAATGGTATCTTGATGAATCTTTTTATTCTACAAAAAAGGTAGAAATTGAGTACCTTAATATATTTCTATGGTAATGGATTGTTGTCGCAGAATGTGCAACGACGTGGCACAGCAATGAAGGTTAATATTATACCAAACAAAGACTATTCGTTCTTGCACTTGAAATGTGTTAGTTCTTTTCCTGATTTTTTTTTATCGTTTTCATCTGTGACATTAGGCGTCACTGTTACAGGTAAACAATATACAATAATTGACTTTTGATGAGGTCTACTCGTGATTATACAGATCTGGTCAGGTATTAGTTGACCGAGGCCGAAGGCCGAGGTTAACCAATGCCTGACCAGGTCTGTATAATCACGAATAGACCGAAATCAAAAGTCAATAACTGCTTTATTAAATTATCAGGATTGGATTAACATTTGCATTGAAATTATATGCGAAGTCCAAGATCTAACACTACAAAATTCAACGTACGCGCTGGTCACGCACGTGCTAATCCCGAATAGACCGCTTCGGAGCGTTAGCGGTCAACTCACTCTGAGGTACACTCTATCAAACAGCGTCTCCAACAATCAGAAATAAGCAAAATCGGCAATAATTCACTGTCACAGAAAAAATTCCACCATATTTCAAAAGAAAAGAAACTCCTTGTATTTTCTATAGCTACACACCAACAGTTGCATCTAAAATTTACAATTACAAACGATTCCTGCAGTGTATTGATTTAAGTAATCCCTCACTACATCCACTTCTTTGCGAATGTTCTTCATCGGATTTCAACCACTCTCCTTGTGGACACGTTATTACTGATTACCGGAGTATAGTCAAAAACGACAAGTTGAGAGAATTGTTAAAAAAAGGTCCCAAATACAGAGAAAGTATGTCCTTTACATGGAACCAAAATGTCAAAATAAGCATGGACTCTTGTGAGGAATATGCAAGACGTTGGGCAAAGAAAGAGGATGTACAGCTCGACACCCTTTCCAAATGGATCAAATCCATCAGAGGGTTACTTTTATCTATAATTAACCGATTAAAATCAACTGTGAACACCAGATTCGTGTCTATATTTAAAGACCCTGATGTTATCACAGAGCTTACCTACCTCCAAGAACATTATGTCATCACACCAGCGGACAAAGCCTCAAATAATTACACATTTACTTGCAAAAAGTACTATTTCGACAGTCTAGTTACGGAGTTGTGTTTAAATTCGACACCTGGAAATCCCACTTACACCCTAACAAACCTTTCTGCCTCTGAAATAATAGATAACCAAAAATCAGCTCTTGCTTCCTTTTTGCTTCGACACTACCAATTTAGATTTAGATTTGCCATACTTATACTGCATACCTAAAATGCATAAGAATCCGTACAGACAACATTTCATCGCTGGTTCCTCAAAATGTTCTACGAAATCTGTATCGATCTTACTTACCAAAGTTTTATCTGAAATCTAATCTGGGCTTCAAAAATATTGTTCGACAGTATATTCTTGCAGTGGTATCAACCAGATGTGGATTTTAAAGAATTCGAAGGAACTTTTAGAACATCTGAAATCCACTCATTTTAGTAGAGTCCATTCGATCAAAGCCTTTGATTTTTCGACACTTTACACTACAATTCCACATTCTAAATTGAAAGAAAGACTCGCAAAAATTATAAGTAATGCGTTTACAAATAGGAACGGTAATCGCAAATACAAATGTATTGTTGTTAACTATGACAAAACCTACTTTGTAAAAGAAAAGTCCGATTCTGTAAATAAGTACACTGAAGAAGACATTATTCAGATGTTAAACTTTCTGATCGACAACATTTTTGTGGTGTTTGGAGGAAAGGTCTTCCAGCAAATTGTCGGAATTCCAATAGGGACCAATTGTGCCCCACTCCTTGCCGACATTTTCCTTTACTCGTACGAAGATGAATTCATTCAATCTTTGGTCTCTGAAGGGAAAAGATACAGTAACTGAGCTTCTGACTTCAACTTCACTTTCAGATACATAAACGATGTGTTGTCCATTAACAATCCAAATTTCGCGGATTACCTGAGCAGTATCTATCCTTCGGAGCTTGAAGTCAAAGAAACTACAGAGAAATAATTCAGCATCCTATTTGGACATAATGTTGTCCTAGGACACTGATGGTCACATGAACACCTCACTCTATGACAAACGTGACGACTTCAATTTCAGCATTACAAACTTTCCTTTTCTGAGTAGCAACATCCCTTTATCTCCTGCTTATGGCGTTTTCATATCTCAGTTGATACGCTATGCCAGAGCAAGTACCAAATATATGGATTTTGTTCTGAGAGCTAGACGTCTTTCAGATAAGCTTCTCAGTCAGGGATATGTTAATGACCGACTAACATCGTCACTGAGGAAGTTCTACGGTCGATATGGGGAACTTGTAATACACTATGATGTCCCACTATCCAGAATGGTGGATGATATTCTGTCATAGACCATTTGAACCATCGAATCAAAGATTGTACTCTATGTCTTCCGCAATGGAAGTAACCGGATGTGACAGGTCTACCGAATTGAAGCGACGGGTGTTGCATGCAAGCAGGAGATGCTTACTCTTCCTGGGCACCTGGTCTCACTCCCATATCGGGTGTTCGTTTCTTTTTATATGGTGGAGGTTTTGCTTGTTTACTTTGGTTTCTGTTTTATCCTGATTTTGTATGCCTTCGGTTTCTGATTTTCTGAATTATCGATTTTGTGCTGTGAACAAGAATATGGTCATTATCCATATTTGTCATCCTCATCATTTAATAATATGACAAATATGGAAAATGACCATATCCCTGTCTACAGCACAAAAAATCGATATATCAGAAAATCAGAAACCGAAGGCATACAAAATCAGGACAAAACAGGAACCAAAGCAAATAAACAAAAACCTCCACCACATGAAAAGAATCGAACTCCCGATATGGGAGTGAGACCAGTTGCCCAGGAAGAGTAAGTATCTCTTGCTTGCATGCAACACCCGCCGCTTCAATTCGGTAGAAGTGTCACATCCGGTAACTTCCATTTCGAAAAACATAGAGTACAATCTTTGGTTGAATGGTTCAAATGGTCTATGACAAAATATCATCCACCATTCTGGAGAGTGGGACATATATTATATCCTTCTAAGTGATTGATATAATAATACATAATATATAATATCCTTCTAAGTGATTGATAATATGCATAATGGAACATTGACATACTAGTTTGTACAGAGATTTTTTCATTTTTCGATTGATTTGTAGAGGTTTACAATGATGAAATAATGCTTTTAAGAAATTTTAACTTTACATTTAAAATATTGTGTTAGTAATAGGAAAGTGTTCATTTTTTCATTTCATTTCAAGCCTCAAAGTTTCTTCATAATTCTATTTCATCGAAAGGTATAATGATATAATGATCACTTTCTTCTTGAACTTCATTTTCCATTCTGGATGTCGTCGAATTTCCCCTCAAGTATAATGGATCTGAAATTCTTCTAAAGATTGAAAACACAAATTAGGTCCAAATATTATAGTGTAGATTGTATATTTACAATGGTTTAACTAATAAACTTAATTTTATATAGAAGATACACAATGTCATTGAGAAGTTTGCAATGTAGTCGCAAAAATGCCTGACTTTAATGTTTTTATTGCAAACCAATGGAGTATCATCTTGATTATTCGCAAAACTAACACAAGGATTGGAAACACCATTGAGTACATGCACAATACTAATACGGATATACATAAAAAATAAGGCAAATATATGCAAGAAATTCTAAAGAAATATTTTCTTTGAAATAAATGAGCTTCTATTATGTTGATACTATAATTTCATTTTGATATATCGCTATCTATTCTTATTAACTTAACTTTTAACAAAAAACAAACTATGTTGTTTAACTAAATATTGTCAATAACGTTTTAAATTTTGTTTTTATTGAAAGAAATACCTTCCAAAGCGTCTTCAAAATCTTCATTAGGCAAGATACCTACCTAGAAGCATATTTTGCTATTATAAGTAAACTTGCCATCGCCATAACAAGGACCGGAAAACCTGAACCCAATAAAGATACATGTTTTTAAGGCATACTGTCATTTGTACAACTGCTGCATATTAATTTGATACAGAAAAAAAAACAAATTATCAATAATTGTACATTATTTTTTTAATCACAATGCTCCGCATTCATATCAACATATTTAATTTCTATACACAGCTGGGGTGTTTTGGAGTTTTGCTGTTGTTGCTGCAACATAGTGTTGTTGGAGATCCCCTCCTTTCTTTTTAAATTTGTTAACGCATAAATTGTTGCAACAATTCATTTCATTATTTTCAATCAATTCCAAATTCCAGATACATTACCAAAACTAGACTCTAAAGGAATAACTGGTGAAGGCATAGAAAGTTCATATTTTCGTGTTTTGATTTATTCTGTAAAGGATTGATATACTTCTTTTTATCAATGTTTAACGTCTTCAAATTCATTAGCATAAATTTAAAGCAGATAAATTTAAAGCATGGACCAGACATGCATGTTTCGGGTACTTCACCCTCGTCAGTGATCCCCAATCTAAAGATTGTTACATGGCAAAAGAGTGTGAAAGTTAGGATGTCCAAAATGTACCGAAAGACGTGGCAGGATGGCTGGAATATGATGCTACAGGACCCATGTTTTAGAAATTTCAAGAAATTTTGATAACAGAAATTTTCGAATGAGTTGAAGAAACATTCAACCAAAGTTGATATTAGCTATTTCTAATGAAATCTATTTTACAATTGAAACCATCACTTAAAACGGGGCAAGCTTACTCCTCCCGGGCACCTAGTCTCACCTTTAGTTTGCTTGGGATCCGTCGATGCTCTGCTGTGTGCTCTATTGTGAATGCTGTTGAGATTATTGTCAGAATCTTCTTTAACTCAATGATTATTATTGCAATGTTAACGTAAAAATATTTAATTATTATCACAAAAATATATTCCGCGTGAAAAATCAATGACTACACGACATACTCCCGATTTCGCCAAGATTACCCCCACGCGAACTCTTGCAATGATGATTTCGCAACAAAATTCCATCAGCGAAAACAAATGCGTTTACAGTACTTTCAAGTAGATGAGGAAAATAAACTACTCTTTCTTATAAATTAGGTGCATTTACAAACTGTCTAATGTTCAAGTCCCATAAAAGTCATGAAATAACACAGGTCAAGTTGTATGTAAGGTGTATATTTTGATGTCTTTTTAATTGTGAAAAATCCAATTAGTCCATTATAATGTATAAATTAACACTTCGAAGGAATCTTATAGAGAATAAAAACATGAAAGATGTAAATTATATATCTCTTGTAAGCATTTGAAAATTTCTTTTAACAAAATTTCTCGGAATTTCTAAAACGTGGGTTCTGTAGCATCATATCCCACTTATGCTTCGTCTTTCGGTACATTTTTGGATATAATAACTTTAACACATATTACATTTAGATTGATGATCACTGACGAGGGTTAAGTACCCGAAACGTGGATGTCTGGTCCATGCTGCAAATTTATCTGCTTTTAAATGATGCTATTGAATTTGAAGACGTTTACCATTTAGGATTCATAATGATATATTTCATCACAATCATACAAACAATAAAGTTATAATGCAATATATAAATCAAAAGGAAAAACGTAACAAATTAACATAGCTCGACAAAATACTCCTCATTTACCAAAATGAAATATCCCAGATGAACTGTTCCTAACCTTTTCTCCATCTTTCACTATATAACAGATAATTGCCCTTACCTTGTGTTATCGTCTTATTCTCTAAATGGAACGTCTGTACTCTCACTATGAGAAAATAAAAAGGATGCAGATAAAATGCAGTTGCTAACGTTTGGACATATGTGCTTGTTTCCATTGAAATAGATAAGTGATATCATAATCAACTAAAACATAGTATGTTTATTGCAAAAGACAATTTGATATATTATGAATTATAATAATATAAAAAAGCAAAGGTAGTCGAACTAATGATGGTATGTTCTATATCTAATTTCGATCAGTGAATGAAAGTCGAACACAAAACCCGAATCAGATTTTAAAAATCACATTTAAAAGGCTTACACATTTTTGAAAAAAATATGAACAGAACTTGTTCACGAGAAATGAAAAAAACAATTGGACAAACAGACAGAGGAAATAACATAGTTTGATAGATGTACTTTGAAATCTTTATCTAATGGACAATCTACAGAGAATATATGGAATTCGATATGAACTTACATGTACCAGTACTAGCATCCAAGGTAAAAGAAGGATATCTTGAAATGAATAAAAAGAAATAAGAAAATACATTAGACTTTCTTTACAATTTATAACATTACTATATCAGAAGTTGTTTACAGGTTTATAAGTACACTACAAATGTGTATAGACATGCACTAATGTTTTGCAATAACCGATGTAAGTTATGCCAAGTTGGCAACCTTTGGTCAAACAATTTACTGATTCAGGAGCACAACATTATACCTAAATGTGAAAATCGATTATTCAAATACACGAATTTGTAATTCATTTTATCACTTATATTGGTAAGCAGCAGAGATATCCTCAGCTTGCTCAATGCCATTTAGATAATTTAAGGAATGTAGTGTGATAAACTTAAGTGGTTACTTTTGTTATTCAGGCCTCCTATTAAAGTGATAAGATACTATACAGAAGTGTCCTTTGTCAAATGATATGTTGAGAGCGTTAGATACTTTAAATTTGTGGATTCCTCATTTCGCACTTTATCTAATATAAAAAGGGTTCATGGGTTGCATGAATTTTGAGGTACTATTGAGACACTTTTTTTCAACTCGCTCGTATAGAATATAATAAGCGTACTTTTCACCATTGCTCCGTCCTTTCATCACAAGCTCGTCTCGTGTGTAAGAAACGGAGGTAATTTCAAATTCAAATCGGTTATTTTTTGCATGACCCGGTTCGGCGTCATCTAAACCGTGATCCTTTGAGACACGCATAAGGTAGTCAATGTTGCAATGATATCAGTACATCAAAATGATTTTCCTCTTATCATGATAATGTGATAGTGTGGTTTTCGTCATAGTTTTTATATATAACGTTCATTTATTAAATATGTTTCTTTATTTAATACTTCCTAAATTATTTACTAACCGTTTTCATTCTCTTACTAACAAATTAGTATTTGCGGTCGCTTTGCGTTCATATTTGTGCCGTCCCCGCGCGAGTCATACAGTGGATCTTTAAATGAAATACAGCAGGTTCTCTAGATACCTTACTGAACACAGTATTTTACCTGATTCTTCCACTTAGTTACATTTCATTGGTTCAACTACAATTTTAATGGTCAGTGATTTCGCTCAGGTGATACACATTCCCAACGCATGAGCTAGTATTTAAGTTGACCACCCCTTCTATCGACTATACCCTACTCGTACGTATATTAGACAGGTGTATCGGCGGATTACCATTTTTGCATAAAATGTAAGTTTTTATATTTTAGAAAATATTTTGAACTGAATTGATGAACTTTGATTTCTGAATTACATTTTCGGAACATTTTCTGTATTTTTAGAGATTTTAAAAGTATTTTTGAGAATTTAACGAATTGACTCTGGACGTAAACTTTACCGTTTAATGCCGATACTTGTGAATAAATAACGTATTATTAGAGTATTTGGCATTAGATACATTGCCGATTATATTATTTCTTTTAGTAAAATATATCCCCTGGTTAAACGTGTTGTAAAACGGGCACCATGTCCGGTAAATTGGGAAAAGGCCCTGTTCCATATACAGGTATATATAAATCATACACATTTATTCTATCTAATTTGTAATCATGTTGTGGTATTTTTCAATAACATTACCAATCAATTACACGAATATCGCATATTATGTATTTTATTTGTTGAACTGTGTGTATGAACGAACATTTGTATTTGTATTTATGTTTTGGTATATGTTATTGTAGGGTCTATATGCATATCTTCAACTAGAATAAATTCAGAACCCAATCAGGATCGTATTTCATTTCTGATATCAACGATAATAAGAAAGATCGCAAATATATCTAACAAACGTTATTCGGATGTTTTCGCACAATTTCTGATTGTTCTGCATTGTTTATAAATTTTCAATTCCTTGGGCAGAAGTTTTGAACAATGCTCTGCTCTGGTTTGTTTGCTTTGGTTCTTGTTTTATCCTGATTTCGTATCCCTTTGGTTTGTGATTTCCCGAATTATCGACTTTTCACTGTGTATTGGGATATGGTCATTGTCCATATTTGTCATTTTACCACTGTAATTGTGTCACTGCTGGTGAACAATTTGTCCCCGAAGGCACATGTCGGGCAGTCTTTTGCCTAAATGGATAATACTCATAAGACCAACAATGTGGTTGTGACGTCGCCCTCTATAAAAAGATCCCATTGCCAAACTGTTGCGTCTACGGACACTCTCGTACATGTAACAGGTAAATTAGTTGTCCCTAGAATTTCTTTCCATGATATTAAAGATGACACATTCGCGGCAGTCAACAATTTTGGTATAAATATGCGAATGGGTTTGTTATCATAAAGCAAGGTAAAGTTGAAGTCGTCGATATACTAAATGAGCATCAGTTTTCATAAAGCGATTGCTTGATTTCTAAGTGAGGCCCCAAGAACTGCAAACTTGTAACATTATCATAACAGATACTGCATTTTCAAGCAACCTTACAAAACAGTTGTTTAATTCGCACAACTGCAAGACTTCCAATGTTGTCTATGGAATAGAGTGTTCGCTTTATGAATTGATTTATGTTGGGGAAACCAAAGGTCAGCTCAGGACCATAATGTCAAGACATTGGTCAAAAAACAGTAATAAAGGAAACCAACTCCTTTATCGCCATTTTGACCAACCTGATCATTTTATTTTATCTATGCGAGTCAGAATCCTGGAGAAAAATTCCACTCCACAAACAATCCCAATTTTAGCACACCTTTCCGCCGCAATAGAGAAGAGTTCTGGATAGAAAATCTTAACACTGCAGCGCCCTATGGATGCAACGACAACATTATTAGCATAGGTTGTCAATCGGTTAATGTGACTAATTTATTCAACAGACCACAAAGAAGACCTCGAAATCATGGCAGTCTCGTTGGTTTATGTGTGTTCTTTCATGTTTCAATGGTGTGATTTGGTGTTTCTTTCTGTGGATGTCTGCTCTGTGTTTTTGCACTGGATGTTTTGAAGTTTTGCTGTGGGTGCTGCAACCGCGTGTTGTTAAATATCTTTTTTTTTCGTGAATATAAAAGGCCTGAGATATATAGTGTCTCCTTCGATGACTCGGTTCCATTTTTGAATTTTTGAATGAGCCTCTAAGCCTCCATCATATTTGTACTAAATTATACTCTGTTCCTTACGGAAGTTCACGAAACTTACGAATATACTAAGGACCTCACATTTACGGATAAACGTTCCTCAGAATACAGACTACAAGGAGTCATCATGGGAATTTCTACTTTTCGTTTATTTCAAGGAGTTTGAACAGATAAATCAGAAATGAAAACAAACCGCCCTTTCATTAAAGTCAGATTTACAAAGGTATTGATAAATTGAATTTTTGTTGAATATTGAATGACAAATCTGTCAGAGAAAAACCCCACCATTTTTCAAAAAAGAGAAGAAATTCCTTGTATTTCCTGTAGCTACGCACCAACAGTTGCATCTAAAATTTAAAATTACAAGCGATTACTTTAATGTTTTGATTTAAGTAATCACTACATCCATTTCTCCATTTCCTTGTGAATGTTAAACGTCTTTAAATTCAATAGCATCATTTAAAACCTGAAAATTTTACAGCATGGACCAGACATGCACGTTTCGGATACTAAACCCTCGTCGGTGATCCTTTGTCTTAACAATGTAATATGACCAAAAAGTATGAAAATTATTATGTCCAAAAATGTACCAAAAAGACGAAGCAGAGTGGGTGGGGTATGATGCCACAGGACCCATGTTTTGGAAATTTCAAGAAATTTTGTAACAGAAAATTTCAAATGCGTTGAAGAGACAGACGATCAACCAAAGTTGATCGAACTTGGCTACATGTGCCCTCGGGGACTTTTGGTCCACCAGCAGTGACACTCATCAAGTAGTTCAAATGTTAAACGTCTTTAAATTCAATAGCATCATTTAAAACCCGACAAATTTACAGCATGGACCAGACATGCACGTTTCGGGTACTAAACCCTCGTCATTGATCCTTTGTCTAAACAATGCAATATGACCAAAAAGTATGAAAATTATTATGTCCAAAAATGTACCAAAAAGACGAAGCAAAATGGGTGGGATATGATGCTACAGGATCCACATTTTTGAAATTTCAAGAAATTTTGTAACAGAAAATTTCAAATGCGTTGAAGAGACAGACGATCAACCAAAGTTGATCGAACTTGGCTACATGTGCCCTCGGGGACTCTTGGTCCACCAGCAGTGACACTCACCAAGTAGTTCAAATGTTAAACGTCTTTGTTCTTCATCGGATTTCAACTACTCTCCTTTTGGAGACGTTATTTCTGGTGACCTTAGTATAGTAAAGAACGACCAGTTGATAGAATTGTTAAAAAAGGTCCCAAATAAAGAGAAAGTAAATCTTTTACATGGAACCAAAATTTCAAAATTATCATGGACTCTTGTGAGGAATATGCAAGACGTTTGGCTAAGAAAGAGGATGTACAGCTTGAAACCCTTTCTCAATCGATAAAATCCATCAGAGGGTTACTTTTATCTAGAATTTATAATCTACAATCTACCGTGAACACCAGATTCGAGTCAATCTCTAAAAACCCTGATGTTATAACAGAGCTTACCTATCTCCAACTCTACATTATGTCATCATAAAGCAGACAAAGCCTCAAATAACTACACATTCACTTGCAAAAAGTACTTTCGAGAGCTTATTAAAGAGTTGCTCTATTGTGAGTGCTGTTGAGAGTACCGTCAGGATCTTCTTTAACTCATGTGTGTCACACTTATGCCCTTTGCCGTGTGGAGCTCGTAAAAAAGTTCCCCGCGAGGGGTTTGATCGTAAGACGTTGGGCAAAGAAAGAGGATGTACAGCTCGACACCCTTTCCGAATGGATAAAATCAATCAGAGGGTTACTTTTATCTAGAATTAACCGATTAAAATCAACTGTGAACACCAGATTCGTGTCTATATTTAAAGACCCTAATGTTATCACAGAGCTCACCTACCTCCAAGAACATTATGTCATCACACCAGCGGACAAAGCCTCAAATAATTACACATTTACTTGCAAAAAGTACTATTTCGACAGTCTAGTTAAAGAGTTGGGTTTAAATTCGACACCTGGAAATCCCACTTACACCCCAACAAACCTTTCTGCCTCTGAAATAATAGATAACCACAAATCAGCTCTTACTTCCTTTGGCTTCGACACTACCAATTTAGATTTAGATTTACCATACTTGTACTGCATACCTAAAATGCAGAAGAATCCGTACAAACAACGTTTCATCGCTGGTTCCTCAAAATGTTCTACCAAATCTGTATCGATCTTACTCACCAAAGTTTTATCTGAAATCAAATCTGGGCTTCAAAAATATTGTTCGACAGTGTATTCTCGCAGTGGTATCAACCAGATGTGGATTTTAAAGAATTCGAAGGAACTTTTAGAACATCTGAAATCCTCTCATTTTAGTAGAGTCCATTCGATCAAAGCCTTTGATTTTTCGACACTTTACACTACAATTCCACATTCTAAATTGAAAGAAAGACTCGCAAAAATTATAAGTAATGCGTTTACAAGTAAGAACGGTAATCGCAAATACAAATTTATTGTTGTTAACTATGACAAAACCTACTTTGTAAAAGAAAAGTCCGATTCTGAAAATAAGTACACTGAAACAGACATTATTCAGATGTTAAACTTTCTGATCGACAACATTTTTGTGGTGTTTGGAGGAAAGGTCTTCCAGCAAATTGTCGGAATTCCAATGGGGACCAATTGTGCCCCACTCCTTGCCGACATTTTCCTTTACTCGTACGAAGCTGAATTCATTCAATCTCTGGTCTCTGAACAGAAAAGATACTTAGCTTCTGACTTTAACTTCACTTACAGATACATAGACGATGTGTTGTCCATCAATAATCCAAAATTCGCGGATTACCTGAGCAGTATCTATCCTTCGGAGCTTGAAGTCAAAGAAACCACAGAGACAAATAATTCAGCATCCTATTTGGACATAATGTTGTCCTACGACACTGATGGTCACATGAACACCTCACTCTATGACAAACGTGACGACTTCAATTTCAGCATTACAAACTTTCCTTTTCTGAGTAGCAACATCCCTGCTTATGGCGTGTTCATATCTCAGTTGATACGCTATGCCAGAGCAAGTACCAAATATACGGATTTTGTTCTGAGAGCTAGGCGTCTTTCAGATAAGCTTCTCAGTCAGGGATATGTTTGTGACCGACTAACATCGTCACTGAGGAAGTTCTACGGTCGATATGGGGAACTCGTCATACACTATGATGTTCCACTCTCAAGATTGGTGGATGATATTCTGTCATAGACCATTTGAACCATCCAACCAAAGATTGTACTC
Source organism: Pinctada fucata (assembly GCA_028142955.1). Lineage (NCBI taxonomy): Eukaryota > Metazoa > Mollusca > Bivalvia > Pterioida > Pteriidae > Pinctada > Pinctada fucata. Next base: position 48,731,859 of record AP027112.1, on the reverse strand, counting down.
AATATCTTCCAAAATGGAAGTAACCGGATGTGACAGTTCTACCGAATTGAAGCGACGGGTGTTGCATGCAAGCAGGAGATGCTTACTCTTCCTGGGCACCTGGTCTCACTCCCCTATCGGGAGTTCGCTTCTTTTCATATGGTGGAGGTTTTTGTTTGTTTGCTTTGGTTCCTGTTTTGTCCTGATTTTGTATGCCTTCGGTTTCTGATTTTTGAATTATCGATTTTGTGCTGTATACAGGGATATGGTCATTATCCATATTTGTCATTGAATATATTTCCCTGACATTGTCGCCATAGCACTTTCTATATATACATAACATCAGACAGTGCATGCATTTTATATACTGTGTTCTTTATCGTGCATTAACATCGACGGCGGGTGCGGCTAGCCAACAGGGGATGCTTACTCCTTCCCGGCACCTGATCCCACCTCTAGCTTTCTAGGGGTCCGTCGATGCTTAAAATAGTGTTCTATTGTGAGTGCTGTTGAGATTATCGTCAGGATCTTCTTTAACTCATTCAACGCATACGAAAATTTCAGTTATGAATATTTCTTGAAATTTAAAACCTTGGATCCTGCTACATCATATTCCATCTATTCTGCTGCGTCTTTTTGTCCATTCTTGGATATAATTACTTTCAGACTCTTTTGATATACAACATTGTCTGGATTGGCGGATCACAGACGAGGGTTTAGTCACTGAAATGTGCATGTCTTGTCCATCCTGAAAATTCATCTGTTCTTAAATGATACTATTGAATTTGAAGAAGTTTACAATTTGAACCACTTGGAGAGTGTCACTGCTGGTGGACCGGGAGTGTAGCCACGTTCGATCAACTTTGGCTGATCGTTTCTTCATCGCATTCGAAAATTTCAATTATGAAAATGTCTTGAAATTTCTAAAACGTGGGTCCTGCTGCATCATATCAAACCCATCCTGCTGCGTCTTTCGGTGCATTTATGGACATAATAACTTTCGTACTCTTTGGCTTTATTACATTGTTTGGATTAAGGATCACTGACGAGGGTAAATTTACGGAGACGTGCACGTCTGGTCGATGCTGAAAGTTAATCTGTTCCTAAATGACGCTATTGAATTTGAAGACTTTTAACATTTAAACCACTTGTTGAGTGTCACTGCTGGTGGACCGTGAGTCCCGAGGGCATATGTAGCCAAGTTCGATCAACTTCAGTTGATCTTTCCTTCAACGCATTCGAAAAATTCAGTTATGAAAATTTCTTGAATGTTTTCCCTGACATGGTCGCCATACCACTTCCTATATAGATATAACTTCAGACAGTGCAATGCATGTATTTTATATATACTTTTTATTTTCGCGCATGAACATCGACGGCGGGTTCGGCTAGCCAACGAGGAATGCTTACTCCTCCCGGGAACCTGGTCCCACATATAGCTTTCTTGGGGTCCGTCGATTCTCAGTTTGGTGCTCTGTTGTGAGTGCTGTTGAGGTTATCGTCAGGGTCTTTTTTAACTCATTAGTATTTCTAAAACGTGGGTCATGCGGCATCATATTCCACCTTTTCTGCTGCGTCATGCTATTGAATTTGAAGACTTTTACCATTAAAATCTGCCATAAAATGTGGAATTTTGAAAATAGAAATTTTAAGAAAAATCGTTCGTTGAATTAACACATATACGACCCATCAAAATCTAAAGTTATTTTAGATGTATTTTGCATAATATTACTAATATTTGGGTCAAAACTTTTCTTTTTCCCATAGAAATCAATAGTAAACGGGGAAGTTTTTTTTTAACATTGTTCCCCCTGAATATACAGAATGCCATTTATACTGGAGGTGTATATCCATGATACAACTTTTCTGAGAAAGAAGGATTCTGTGTCTCTGGGGGAACACTATTCAAGAGAAGAAAAACCAAACTTGAAAACGAAGGGGGTGCATTTGTTACGGATCGATGTTTAAGATTATAAAATATGGAAAATTAGACTATTTGCCTTCCTTAATCCATATAAAAATGAGATCTTTATACGATGGAATGGTCGGACATTATGATGATTAGAGTCCTAAGTAACATATTGATGAAATGCACAACGATTAGGAACGAAATAACCCTTGAAAAGGAGTGCAAGGCATCATGGGGCAAGACTTAAAGCAGGAGCGATCTTTACTCATGTGGATTTCTACGCCAATTCGTATTTCGCACCAAGAAGCTTCTTTTATAGCCATTACTTACAAAATCAGACTGTATGATGAAATCCGGTTATTATCCGATTAGAGGAGATAGAACTTTTGAAACGTATTTCTGATATGCAATGTAGATAAATTTGATATATTTCAGTTAATATTTATCAATTGTAGGCAGAATATTCTAGATTTTCTATCTTGTTTGTCGTTATTATCAGTTTTATTACCCGAGTAACCCTACATGTACCTCTTTGGGCATTCATTTTAGAATATTGGGAGTATTTCATCGTAAAGTAAAACATACTAAAAGTCTTCAAATACATAAAATTTCAGTAATGATTATCTTTTGTCTGCATGTGTACCGTCATGAGGAAGAAATACGGCACAATATTAAGGGCTTTAAACGGCCCTTATCTGATCAGCTTCTTGCCGTCATTGAAAACACCGATTGTGCATTTGTGTCTAATGCTTTGGTGTCATGCTTGGATTCCTTTGTGCATTTTGTTTCTCTTACTTTGTCTGTCAAACCTCTGTTTTTACCAGGAATGTTTTGCTGTATGTGGATGCTGCAACAGAGTCTTGCTGGAGATCCCCTCCTATCCTTTATTTTCAAATGACTGCGGAGGATTACCAGAATTTTCCAGAAGTGAATAATGTTTGCTTATCTATCTCTTTTCTATACGCAAATGAAAAGAAGGAAATCTTACCCAGAAGTATTTGACGTCTCTCTAACTTCCGTTGTCCTTTTGTTTACACCTTTATCTGTGGTCATTTGGTATACAGTCTTACTATTCTTTATGTCCCCGACGTATGATCCGATACAAGCTGGATCTAAAACGTCAAATAAACAATTGAGATGTTTTGATCGCAGAATGACACATTGAAAAAAAGGATATGATTACATAAAGCATCTCATTGTAAGTTCATCATTTGGTTATATGATGACTAAGAGCGTGTACAAACGGATTATTCGGTATCGAAGAAAGGAGGGGATCTGTAACAATACTCGGTTGCAACACCCACAGCAAAACTTTAATTCAAAACACACAAAGCAGACATCTACAGAAAGAGACGCAAAAGGGACAAGTAAAACCATTGACACCATAGAAACATGAAACATAAAAGACCACACATAAACCAACGAGACCAATGGGCAACCGATGCCGACTTAGAACGGCCATCTACCACGTATGCAGCAGACGGTGTAAAAATCTTATCTGGTACTCTTAGTTTGAATTTGTTAATATTGAAATATATGCTCTATGGTACCAAATTTGTTGTACTAGACACGTGTTTCGGATATTTTAATCCTCGTCAGTACACTAACAAACGTCTATGCATTTTTTGCTTTTGAATAAATTATGCAAATTAACTAAAAAAGTTAGAGTTGTCTTTCTTGCTCATCGCCTGAATTCATACGAGTTTATGTAGCGTTCCAATTAGCGAAGGAGATTCCATTGTAAAACCATACGAGTTATCTTTCTTAGTTATTTCTTGTTTTGATCGAAATTCGAGTGAAAAAAGTGTTGAACTGGATCAGGAATTGGATTTTGTTTTACAAATTTTCGAAAATTCAATTGGATTTTAGGAAAAACACACTGATTTTAGGCATGAAATAGAACAACCTGTGTAAAATCAAGTACAAATATTACAGGTACAGTGCATTTTTCTTCAGATTCTCGAGAAATTCTTCTTTCTTTTCGTATAGGGCTTCATTCTATCGGTTTTTTTTTTACGTCAACCCTCTTGAGCAGAGACATGTCATTGTATTATACAAGACGAATCATTTATTGCAACTAAATAATACCTTATATAAATTTCAATTGTTGTGGGAATGTGTACATAATTATTGAAAGTTTTGTGCATTGATGTTATGGTAAAAAAAAAAGAGTGTCACAAGCTGTCTTGCCAATTTGTGTTAAATTTTCATAGAAATTAACTGGTAATTAAGCTAAATTTAACCCATACAAAATTGCAAAACCATGGATGCTCAGTGTATCATTGGCCTGGCAGTCCACATATATACACAGCTAGTGCAGTGTAGTGTAAATCAACTTTCTAATACACATATGAAAAATTCTTTTTAGAATGTCATATTTCCCATAATTAAGCATTTGGAATTGATTTTTATTAGGAATTTCAACACAAAATCATGGCAGTTGCTGAAGACCAAATGCAAAAGAAGCAATATTATTCTACATAAATTATAACTGTATGAAACTGTAAAATACATGAAATGATTTAAACCAAATTGAAAAATGGCTCTGAAAATCAATTGCATGTACCATATATACAACTAAATTGTGTTCTCAAAGATATAGAATAGAAAATAACAAAAAAAAAAAACATGTCTCTTAAAAACCAAAATCGATATAGAAATGGAACTTTGACCTTACAAGTTATATAAATGATGAGAAGTGATTTCTTTAATTTCAAGTAGCTGGATTTTATCTTATCTATTAAACAACAATTATGTCTTTTGGTAGTTGATACAATTTTCCATTGACTTGACAGATTGGGTAGGGATAGTGGGGGGGTTAGGATTGTGTTCTCTTCCTGACGGAGTGCCTTCTGAGCATTTTAACATGTACCTGTACGTTTCATATTTAATTTTCATATAATCTAAAAGTTGTCGTATTTTCATTCCTAATTTCTATGTGCAAGTCGTGTTAATAAAGTTGTAAATGTCAGAGGAAATTCTGAAAAAAAATTCAAGAGTTGTCTATCTTTAAAGTAATTGAGATTGGATTTTGGGGAATATCTTTATGTTATCGCGCAATTCTGCTGTTAAGATGTTCTTCTTCCAATATAATTTCTAAATGAATATATTGAAATAGCAAAAGTTTCAAATATTCCATGTCACGTGTATAATTTGTTCGTTTGTTATATGATAATGACGCTTTGCGCATGCTCACTTGTGCATTTCCCAGAGGAGCATAGACACTACTTAAAACGTTTTCTATTGCAGTAGTACTTCATGCCAAACACTTAAATAAAGCCAAGTGAATTTTCCTGGCGCCATCTACAATACAGAGCTTTAATTTACTCTTGCCAAAATGAGCGGCACCGCATTTTGTGTAGGGTTTATTTAGAGAGTATTTTGAGTGAAAAATATGGCCAACAATCGTTTGAGGGTAGGCGCAAGGAGCTTAATTCTAAACATGACCGAAAAAATAATCTGAAACCCAGCTTAGGACAGAGCTATGCAATGACGGAGATACCCCTTAGTTTTAGAAATTTTGGTCTAATTTGATGACAGGAAATTTAGAATATATTTCAATGAATTGCGTAAACACTAAAACTAGGTGAACGATATCCTCGGGGACTTACAGTCCACAAGCAGCGATGCCAGTCTAGTGGTTGATATTGTCAATATTGAAATAAATGTTCTATAGTACCAATTTTGTTGTACTAGACACGGGTTTCGGATGTTTTAATCCTCGTCAGTGCTACGTCATGCCAAACAGTTAAATAAAGCTAAGTGAATTTTCCTGACTCCATCTACAATACAGAGCTTTAAATTATATGCCCAGAACACTTATGCGACGACAGAATAAAGCCACTTCGAGGTAACTAAAATGATCAAAGTAAACTCTCTTTTAAAAACGTCTTTTATAGCAAATGAGTTAAAGAAGATCCTGACGATACTCTCAACAGCACTAACAACATAGCACCAAATTGAGCATCGACGGACCCCTAGCAAGCTAGAGGTGGGACCAGGTGCCCGAGAGGTGTAAGCATCATCATTGCGAAAAATAATTTTATGGTTAAGGTTTCTATGTACGATTTTATTACAATGACATGCAAAGCGGTCTGTTAGAAATGGAAAAAAAATATTTGCCAAAGACATTGATCATCTGCAAATTGAAATCATAATGAAGTTAAATGACTTTTCTTCGTAACGATAACAGATGATTCTGGTTTATTTCATTGAGGTAACTTTTTTTTCATTGACAACTTATGTTTAGTAATTTAAGTTTGCGAAATGTTATGATGACAAATATGGATAATAACCATATCCCAAATATACAGTAAAAGTTCGATAATTCAGAAAATCTTAAACCATACAAAATCAGGATAAAACAAGAACCAAAGCAAACTAAAATCCCACCACATGACAATAAGCGAATTCCCCACATTGGAGAAATACAAGGAGCCAAGAAAGAGTCAGCATATCCTGCTTGTATGCAACACCCGTCGCTTCTATTCGGTAGTATTGTCAGATTCGGTTACTTCCATGTCGGAAAATACAAGTATACTCTGTGGTTCCATGGCTCAAACGGTCTAAGACAGAATACCATACACCATCTGGACTATGGGACATCATAGCTTATGACGAGTTCCCCATATCGATCGTAGAACTTTCAGATTGACGATATTAGTCGGTCACAAACGTATCAAGGATTGAGGCTTACCCGATAGACACCTCTCTGAACAAAATTTGTATATTTGGCTCGTTTTATGGCATAACGTATCAATCGATATATGAACACGCTATAATCATGCGATAAAGGAATGTTTCTACTAAGGAAGGGAAACTTTGTAATGCTGAAATTGAAAATGGAATAATTCATTTAATCTAACACCACGGAGAGGGCTCAGTCCATGTTTGCACAAACTTGCAAGACAATATTATAATCGAAGGTTGAAAATATTCGCCATCCTAACATCCCAGTCTCCAACGTCGTCGACTAGAGAAGACAATTTAAGTGCCTTTTATTATCTGATCTAGCTTTATCTTGCCTTACCACTAGAACGTCTCCTCAGTAGCAAATGCAATAATATGGTTTTGGATACAATCGGCTACGCCAGAATTGTCGATCGGTTTATCCTACATGTACCCAAAGAAAATTTGCCAGTTCTCGGTGTCATGGGGGATTTTTCATTGCACCAACTTATCTACTAATCTGCTCCCGGGTTATTGTTCAAATGTTAAACGTCTACAAATTCATTAGCATCATTTAAAGACAGATTAATTAACAACGTGAACCAGACATGCACGTTTCGGGTATTTAACCCTCGTCAGTGACCCTCAATCCAAACAGTGAAATATGGCCAAATTATGTGACAATTATGTAATATAAACCGAAAGACGTAGCAATATGGCGGGGAAATGATGCCATAGGACCCAGGTTTCAGGAATTTGTGAAAAAGTATATTACCACACTGATCTTTTTCACTTTGGCGTCGTTTAAACAGTTTGACATAAAGTACTACTGGCGAGGATTCAGTATCCGAAACACTTGTCTGGTACAACGGAACTGGCAATGTAGAACATATATTCCAATATTGACAATTAGTAGCCAACTTATAAGTGAAAAACTAATGGATGAAATGAGATGTAAATATATAAATTTGAAATCCATTAAATTATATTTTAACGTGTAAGTTGAGTTCAAACTTAACTTAAACTTTAAAATGTAATTTAATGGATTTCAAATGTATATATTAGATCTTATTTCATCCATTCGATTTTAATTAATTAAATTAAATTTTAAAGTTTTAGTTGAGTTCAAACTTAAACGGAAAAAAACACTCGTACTCACACTTATAGAGATCATTTGAAGGATAAAATGTGTTGTTAATATCAGGGCACCCTTGTTTCTCTGGGCATTCAAAGAATTCTGTGATCTCATACAGCCCTTTGTTCAGATCAATCCATGGACAACCATCTTAAAGACAAACAAAATATTGCATGATTTACATAATTTACATAATTCAACGTATCACAGTGTCTCTCAAATTCATAGGACCATAGGGTTAGCCACCAATATTTTTAGTTTGAATGTTTATGTATGGAAATCTGCAAAACAGACTGTGATTTAGATGCATAAAAATATTTTACATTTGCACTACTTGGTGAGTGTCACTGCTGGTAGACCAGGAGTCCCCGAGGGCACATGTAGCCAAGTTCGATCAACTTCGGTTGATCATCCGTCTCTTCAACGCATTCAAAAACTTCTGTTACCAAATTTCTTGAAATTTCTAACAAGTTGGTCCTGAAGCATCATATCCCACCCATCCTGCTACGTCTTTCGGTACATTTTTGAAACATAATAACTTTCACACTTTTTGATCGTATTACATTGCTTAGATTGAGGATCACTGACGAGGGTTAAGTACCCGAAACGTGCACGGCTGGTCCATGCTGCAAATTTATCTGCTTTTAATTGATGCTATTGAATTTGAAGACGTTTAAGATTTAGTGGCAACGTCCTTGTCAATGATCACACCCGGCAATTGATTTTTTCTCCCTATGTCTCATTAATGTAAAAAAAAATATTTTAGCTATACTTTAAGACATGGGTACTGGCAAGTAACAATAGACGAAAGTAGGAAGGAGAAGACAGCGTTCGCATGTCATCGAGGTCTATTTGAATCTAAAAGAATGCCTTATGGTCTGAGTAATGCCCCTGTGGTACTCAAGGAACTTATGAATAATGTTATACAAGGATGTGAGGGATTCGATTCGCTATGGCGTATTAAGATGCCTTTTTAATTTCTCTCAAGACGACCAAAAGCAGCATATAAGGCACATTCAAGAAGTATTAAACCGACTGAGACAACACAACCTCAATCTGAAACTAAAGAAATGCGCTTTCTTTAAGGAAGAAACAGAATACTTAGGATTCGTTATCAACAAAGATAGTATTGCTCCAGATCCAAAGAAAGTTGAAGCGATCAAAAACTTACCAGCTCCGAAGAATGACAAATATAGATATTGACCATATCCCTGTTTACAGCACAAAAACGATAATTCAGAAAATCAGAAACCGAAAGCATACAAAATCAGGATAAAACAGGAACCAAAGCAAACAAATAAAAACATCAACCATATGAACAGAAGCGAACTTCCGATATGGGAGTGAGACCAGGTGCCCAGGAAGAGAAAGCATCTCCTGCTTGCATGCACCATTCGCGTCAATTCGGTAGAACTGTCACATCCGGTTACTTCCATTTTGGAAGACATAGAGTACAATCTTTGGTTGGATGGTTCAAATGGTCTATGACAGAATATCATCCACCATTCTGGAGACTGGGACATCATAGTGTATGACGAGTTCCCCATATCGACCGTAGAACTTCCTCAGTGACGATGTTAGTCGGTTACAAACATATCCCTGACTGAGTAGCTTATCTAAAAGACGCCCACCTCTCAGAACAAAATCCGTATATTTGGTACTTGCTCTGGTATAGCGTATCGACTGAGATATGAACACGCCATACGCAGGCGATGAAGGGATGTTGCTACTCAGAAAAGGAAAGTTTGTAATGCTGAAATTGAAGTCGTCACGTTTGTCATATTGGGGGGTGTCCATGTGACCATCAGTGTCGTAGGTCAACATCATGTCCAAATAGGATGCTTAGTTATTTGTCTCTGTAGTTTCTTTTACTTTAAGCTCCGAAGGATAGATACTGCTCAGGTAATCCGCGAATTTTGGATTATTGATGGACAACACATCGTCTATGTATCTGTAAGTGAAGTTGAAGTCAGAAGCAAAGTATCTTTTCCCTTCAGAGACCAAAGATTGAATGAATTCAGCTTCGTACGAGTAAAGGAAAATGTCGGCAAGGAGTGGAGCACAATTGGTCCCCATTGGAATTCCGACAATTTGCTGGAAGACCTTTCCTCCAAACACCACAAAAATGTTGTCGATAAGAAAGTTTAACATCTGAATAATGTCTGTTTCAGTGTACTTATTTTCAGCATAGGACTTTTCTTTTACAAAGTAGGTTTTGTCATAGTTAACAATACTAAATTTGTATTTGAGATTACCGTTCTTACTTGTAAACGCATTACTTATAATTTTTGCGAGTCTTTCTTTCAATTTAGAATGTGGAATTGTAGTGTAAAGTGTCGAAAAATCAAAGGCTTTGATCGAATGGACACACTAAAATGAGTGGATATCAGATGTTCTAAAAGTTCCTTCGAATTCTTTAAAATCCACATCTGGTTGATACCACTGCGGGAATATACTGTCGAACAATATTTTTGAAGCCCAGATTTGATTTCAGATAAAACTATGGTGAGTAAGATCGATACAGATTTGGTAGAACATTTTGAGGAACCAACAATGAAACGTTGTTTGTACGGATTCAGTATGGTAAATCTAAATCTAAATTGGTAGTGTCGAAGCCAAAGGAAGCAAGAGCTGATTTGTGGTTCTGTTAGGGAAATTCGAGGATTCATCGCATTGTGCAGTTATTACAAAAAATGTGTTCCAAATTTCTCGAAGATAGCGGAACCTTTGATCAAGTTAACCAAGAAATATGCAAGATTTAAATGGACTCAGGAATGCCAAATCGCTTTTGAGTATCTTAAGTAAAGAGTCACTGTAGTACCACTTCTTGCATACCAAGATACAAACAGACCATACGTCTTATAAACGGATGCAAGTAATAACTGTGTAGGAACGTGCCTTACTCAAAAAACGGAAGAAGGAGACGAAAAACTTATCTATTTCTTATCACACAAACTAAGTCACACACATACGAAATGGTCCACTATTGAGAAAGAAGCTTTCGCTTTCCATTACGCTTTCCATTACGCATTTCAGAAGTAAGACCATTTCTTACATGAAGCTCAATTCACCATTGAGACTGATCACAAACCCTTGAAGTACCTCTTAGATTGACCAATGCAAAACAAGAAAATACAGCTATGGGCATTAAGTATTTCAGGATACAACTGCAGGATCGAATACGGCAAAGACAAAGATAACCACTGTGCAGATCTTCTGTCCCGTATACCGCATTCTAAGTCGAACGAAAAGTGCAAGGAATCCGTAGAAGAACCTGACATTGACGATAGAACGTTTGAGATAGGAGTAATAAATTCAAACGAGTTCAACCCACGGAACTTTGCAAACTGTCATGTTGAAGATCGACAAGACATTACAAAAGCTATCTCAGATTTACCTGAGGAGTTTAACTTGAAAGAAGAAAGGTAAAAAATTTAGAAGTCGTCAGAATATAGAATAGACTAAGAAAAGGAACAGCCATAAAAGTAAACGTCTTCAAATTGAATAGCATCATTTAAGAACAGATAAATTGGCAACGTAGACCAGACATGCAAGTTTCGGGTACTTAACCCTCATCAGTGATCCTAAATCTAAACAATGTAATATGTCAAAAAAGTATGAAAGTTACTATGTCGAAAAAGTGATCCGAAATACGTAGCAGGAAGGGTGGGATATGATGCTACAGGACCCACTTTTTAGAAATTTCAAGAAATTTTGATAACAGAAATTTAGAATGCGTTGAAGAAACGGTCAACCGAAATTGATCGAACTTGGCTACATGTGCCCTCGGGGACTCCTGGTCCACCAGGCTGAACAGACACACTACTTTAGGGGTAAGGAAGGACTATTTTATTATCTCTCACAGCCTGACTCTGAGGACCCAAAGCTAAGGCTGTATATACCTCAGACAATAGACAGTCGTCCTCAAGCAGTACCATAATCAACTCGGTCATATGGCATACGATAAGACATACGATTCCATTCCTCTGAAGTATTTCTTTCCGAATATGCACATGATAATTCACGCATATGTATAGAAATGTTTCAAATGTCAGACAAGAAGTTCTAAGAAATAATAACCTCCTATCAAGGAAACCGAAATACCTCCTTAATCCTTTCGGAAATAATGGCTTTTTATTTATCTTGACTGTATCCGACTACAATATCTGGGAACAAATACATTCTCTCCTTCAAGACATTTATTCGGGATGGCCAGAGGCTTTCGCTGTGCCCGCGAAGTCTGCAGATCGAATCGTACATCTAATTTTAGAAGAAATTTTCCCGAAATTTGGTTGCCCCCTGGAGATTATCTCGGACAACGGAACAGAAAAGGTAAATAGTAAAGTACAGGGAACTTTGGAAATGATGAATATTCATCACATCAAGACATCGTACATTTGTACTACAGTCCCCAAGCAAATGGTAAAGTCGAAAGATTTCACCGAACTTTTCATGAGGTCATGTATAAGAAAAATCAAGAAGATGTTCAAACGTGGGATTAGTACCTGAATCTGACACTAGCCGCCATTAAGTTTCATGTCAATGAATCATCGAAGTTTTCTCCATACTTTCTCCTATATAACAGAGACGTTTTACTTCCACTGGACTCCATTTTAAGGCCAAGACATAGATATGTGGGTGAACATCAACATAAAATCGCTTTTCAACAACAAAACAAATCTTTCCATTGGTTCATAGAAACATGAAAGAAGCTCAAAAGAAATGGAAAAAAGTACGCAGACAAAAACAGTAAGGAGGAAAACTTCCAGATTGGATACTAAGTATACTTAAGGAATCATAGAAGAGATATCAATGTTAAACGTCTTTAAATTCAATAGCATCATTTAAAACCAGGTAAATTTACAGCATGGACCAGACATAAGCTTAATTTTAAGTGGCAACTGTACTTTCGCATTATTTATCAAACAGGACCACTCTCATTCGTAGTGAGAAATCAGCTTGATGGTAATACAACAAAGACACATGCTCGACACATGCAAAGATTGATGAATGGAAATTTCTAAGAGATTCCGAAGGGAATTTATTACGTAAAACGACGTAAGTAATCCCGCCCGAATAATAAGACCATGATGATGATGATGAACCTGTTCCTCCTGCATTTTTGACGTTGTGACTTAGACCTTTGCGTTTGACCTATTCAAACATTGGTCTTTTTTAAAAGGAGGATAAAAACAGCATCCGAGGCACAGACACATTCGGAATGCTTTAGTTGAAGTTAATTCGCGGGTATGCTTACGTCATAATCACAATTTACGTAAATTTCATGCTCAAACCTGTCTTTGTACACGAGTACGCTATGACGTCGTAAACACCAAGATCGTAACGTCACCTGACGTTGAGTGACATAAATCGATATTGATACTGCAGTTGAATAAAACTATTAGAAAACTGGGTTATCTAGTCGAGGGTAATTAAATTAAATCATCTGATTTGATATAAAATGCATGGAGGCTTCGTGACATGAAAATGCATTATGAAAACGCCTTGTTCCGCATTTAGTCAACAGAAACTGGCCGTTGCAGCAATTACTTGATGTATGTCAATAATAACAAAATAATGATTCAAAATTCAAAGCATTTTCGACAAACGGTAAAAATGGGAAGCTCTCGATCGGAGGTGCTCAGTCCTATGGATCTGCACATGAATTGAAAAATTCAGGATCTTAGTAAAAGCAACCGTTTGATTTTTATTGTTGAAAAGGGAGGGGATATCTGCTCTCTGCACGTTATTAAGCGACATTTCCCATTTTCAACCTTGACCTGTATTTCTTGATGTAAAAGCTATATCCAGAAAAATAATTGAACATCTTAAATTAATTTCCTTTAAATATCCGTAAACCACAGGTTTGACGGACGCACGGTCGCACGTACACGCGGACGTTCATGTTCATCACTATATACCCCCGCCATTTTTGTGAATCAGCTAAATTCGTTTTTTAAGACTACGGTCATTCGAGAAACATTTTTTTTCAGAGTGCCGCAGTGACTTTGTTCTTTGAATCCAAAATTTGATAGGCTTCTTCTTCTGATGATAACAAAATCACACAAATTGTTTGCAAAAGAAAGGATGGGGTCTCCAACAACACCCGGTTGCAGTACACACAGCGAAATCCCGAAACACCCAATGCAAAACATAGGGCACAAACGCACAAAAAGAGACGGAAACGGTACAAGAAAAACAAAATCACAAAGAAACACCAAACACAAATATTATGACTACAACTAGACCAATGGGCAATCGGTAGAGAGGTTTGATTTTAGAGCGTCTACAATATTTTCTCTCCTAAGTCAGGGTTGGCTTGGATTTAAGCCAAACAAAAGTCTCGAAAAGTACTCATATTTAATTTTATTGCATTGAAGGCATTACATGAAGCAGAAACAAAATCCCCAAATGCATGTCTATTATTCAACTATAGAACGTTCCAACGGGTAAAGAAGATCCTGACGACAATCTCAACAGCACTCACAATAGAGAACTAAATTTAGTATCAATAGACCTCTCGCAAGCTAGAGGTGGGACCAGGTGCCTGGGAGGAATTAAGTATCTCGTATTTGACAGACCGCACTCACAGTCGATATCCACGCACGACAATGAAAAAAAAAAGATATCTACAAAACATACACTATCTGAGGTTATGTCTAAATAGAAATTGCTATGGAGACCATGTCAGGGAAAAACATATTTTCAGAGTGCCGAAAAAACATTTTTGTTTTCAGAGTGCTGGTCTCACTTCCATATCGGGAGTTTGCTTCTTTTCATATGGTGGAGGTTTTTGTTTGTTTGCTTTGGTTCCTGTTTTATCCTGATTTTGTATGCCTTTTGTTTCTGATTTTCTTAATTATCGATTTTGTACTGTATACAGGGATGTGGTCATTATCCATTGTCATTTAAAATAAGGAACACATGTGTTGCCTGCCAGGGCTATATGTCAAGCAGGTAGGTCAACATCATAATTCCAAAATACTTGGTATTAACAGAAAGGTCTTGCTACAAGGAATACATAAGTGAAATATGACATCCTTATCAATAACCAATCAAAAATTTATTACCATTGTTTTAAAGATGTTCAAAAGTAGGTCGAACGCAACGGTCTAGGTCATAGGGTAAAAAATCCATGGTATCTGTAGAAAGGTCATGTCAGCATGAATGAAGGTATGAAATATCAATGCCCTGCGTCCTACAAAGGTATGGTGTGTGACACTAAAAGTATGACATGTAGACAGGCGGACACAAAGATGGACAGACAGATAAAAAATGATCACTGAGTGCCGTATGCTTCGCAGGCAACAAAAAAAAAACTAGTCGCAGTTGTAGGTTTTAGAATTAAAGTCTGAGTAGGCCTACACGTCTCTTATTTCCTGCATTCACTGTATGCCACTTGGTATAACCGCGCTCTGAAGGAACTGATGGCGAGTTTTGTGTACTCATTTAAGAATGATATAATTTTGAAGACGTTTACATCAATATATTTTATGGGATTTTTTATGCCGCCGTAATCGAAGATTCGTGGGCATACAGTTTTTGGTCCGTCAGTCTGTCTGTCTGTTTTTCCGCAAAAACTTTATGTTTGGCCATAACTTTTGAACGGTAAATGATAGGGCTTTCATATTTCACATGTGACTAACCTTTCCATGGATACTAAAGTATTTGACCTTATTGCCTTGACCTTGGAATTTCACCTTCTTTTGAAAATCTTAACTTAAGCCATGACTTTTGAATGGTTAGTGATAGGGCTTTCATGCTTCACATTTATCTTTCTTGTGGCAAGACCTTTCAATGGATACCAAATTTGACCTTGTCCTCAAAATGTGAACTACTTTTCAGCTGTTTTACCGACAAAGATGCCAACGGGGGCATTCGTGTTTGACAAACACATGTTGTTTTGATATTGAATTATCAGTAGATAGAACAAATCCATTTTTCAATGATCGGGAATGAAACAAAGGAGGGGATCTCCAACAACACCAGGTTGCAGCACCAACAGCAAAACACCCAACACACCGAGTGAAAAAAACACAAAGCAGACAAGCACAGAAAGAGACGCATAACGGACAAAGAACGTCAACGCACAACACAGAAACATTAAACACAAAGGACTACACATTAACCAACGAGACCAATAGGCAACCGGTGCCGACTAAGGACTTAAAACGTTTATAAACCTATGTCAGCATGACTGCTATAGTCAGTGGTGGATTAAAGGGGGGATGGGGGTCTAAATTTTTTCAATCATGGTTCAAACGATCATTTTAAATCAAGAAAGAGTGAAATTCATATTAATTAATATTACCTACCTGTTAGTAAATATAATTGTTAAAAGCATCAAATTCCATCCTTTAATTAATTGCAGTCAGGAAAATGGGTCCTAAAAAGGCTGAAATTCAAGAGCTTCCAGGGGGCCTCATGCCCTGGACACGCCAATCCCTTACACCCCACCCCCTTAACTAAAATGCTGGATCCGCCACGGATAGTACAGACGTTTATTTTTTCTTCGTGTATAGATCTGCATATCTGTTCCTTTTGAAACTGTTCTAGAATCTTGTATCTTGTAGGCCTATGTTATTCAGATTTTTAATTGCCAAATCGGTGCCAATTTCAAGTCTACTAGTTTCTGCGCAACGGAGAAGTCTTAAAATGCATATTTCTTGTCTGAGAATCAACGATTTCCCAGGTGCTGTCGATTCTCTGACAAGAAATATGCATGAATCCTCTATAATAAATATAAAAGAGAAAAAAAAAAAAAACAAAATAAATCGAAAACACAAACACGATCGGCATTTCTACTTTAATTTTCATCTTCATGGACTGATCATGGATCGCACCGATCGTTTTTTGAGCTTTACGAAAAAGATATTATTTCTCTTAATTTGGCAAAAACTCATATATACAGCTAAGGCATCCCTTCATTGCATCATATTCCCCTTTTTGCGATTAAGTCTCTATATTGCACGAAGTTATAGAAAACCCGAACGTTCTGCGTTGCCTTGCCCACTGAGAACAAGTTTAGTTAAATGCGGACGTCTTGTTAAGCACCTACAGGATCGTTTCACGCGGCACAGTATAGCCCATTAACTTAGAAGCATTCTCAACACACGTGTACACGAGACAGCTGATGTTTACTGCATCCTAAAGTATCCTTTTTCAAATAAAGCCACACGATCGGAGTTGTAAAACTGTAAATATATATTTATCTTCATTCGATTTATACATTTTTTGGGCTTGGGAATGTCACGCTTTTCAGGACACGTCATGCAAATCTGAGGTCACGTGGTTCATGCGATCACTATAGCCGAGCTCGCTTCGCGAATCCCGCCTAAAATGGCAATATAGTTTCATCAACCTAATCGAAAAGTTGATAAAAGTTCTGTTCATTAATTAAAATTAACTAGACAATGCAAAGTGCTGAAATGCCAATAAGATATATCATTTATTGATATAAGTAAAGCAACATCCGTCGATGTTTAATTATGCGATCTATTGTGAGTGCTGTTGAGATTATCGTCAGGATCTTCTTTAACTCATTTATAACCATATATCATTATAAGTTGATAAATTGTGTATCAAGAAATATAAGTACAACACAGCAACAGTATGATACCTATACACTTCCGTTTATAAGTGAGCAAGAACGCGACCTGTAAGCTAGATACCATGTTAATTTAAATCAGCTCTTTATTTTTTCTTATAAGTCGACATAAAGATCTGACAAGTTGATTTAATAATGAATAAGTCGACATAATTATCTGACAAGTGGATAGCAGAAATATGGCACCATAGTTAAGTTTTTCATAGAAGTAAGATTCGCAAACAAAGGTATTGATAAATTGAATCTTGGTCAAATTTTGAATCACAAAAATGTCGCACAGAAAAAATCTCACCATATTTCAAATAGAAGAAACTTCTTGTATTTCCTATATCTACACACCAACAGTTGCATCTAACATTTACAATTACAAATGATACTTGCAGTGTATTGATTTAAGTAATCCCTCACTACATCCACTTCCTTGCGAATGTTCTTCATCGGATTTCAACTACTCTCCTTGTGGACACGTTTTTACTGGTGAACTTAGTATAGTCAAGAACGACAAGTTGAGAGACATGTTAAAAGGTCCCAAATACAGTGAAAGTATGTCCTTTACATGGAACCAAAATGTCAAGATTATCATGGACCCTTGTGAGGAATGTGCAATACGTTGGGCAAAGAAAGAAGAAGTTCAGCTCGACACCCTTTCCGAATGAATAAAATCCATCAGAGGGTTACTTTTATCTAAAATTTACCGATTAAAATAAATTGTGAACACCAGATTCGAGTCTTTCTTTAAAGACCCTGATGTTATCACAGAGCTTGCGTACCTCCAAGAACATTATCTCATCACACCAGCATATAAAGCCTCAAATAATTACACATTTACTTGCAAAAAGTACTATTTCGACAGTCTAGTTAAAGAGTCTGGTTTAAATTCGTCACCTGCAAATCCCACTTACACTCCAATAAACCTATTTGCCTCTGAAATAATAGATAACCACAAATCAGCTCTTACATTCTTTGGCTTCGACACTAACAATTTAGATATAGATTTACCATACTGATACTGCATACCTAAAATGCATAAGAATCCGTACAAACAACCGCTGGTTCCTCAAAATGTTCTACCAAATCTGTATCGATCTTACTCACCAACGTTCTATCTGAAATCAAATCTGGGCTTCAAAAATATTGTGCGACAGTATATTCTCGCAGTGGTATCAACCAGATGTGGATTTTGAAGAATTCAAAGGAACTTTTAGAACATCTGAAATCCACTCATTTTAGTAGAGTCCATTCGATCAAAGCCTTTGATTTTTCGACACTTTACATTACTATCCCACATTCTAAATTGAAAGAAGGAGACTCTCAAAAATTATAAGCAATGCGTTTACAAGTAAGAACGGCAATCGCAAATACAAATTTATTGTTGTTAACTATGACAAAACCTACTTTGTAAAAGAAAAGTCCGATTCTGAAAATAAGTTCACTGAAACAGATATTATTCAGATGTTAAACTTTCTGATCGACAACATTTTTGTGGTGTTTGGAGGAAAGGTCTTCAGCAAATTATCGGAATTCCAATGGGGACCAATTGTGCTCCATTCCTTTAACTTCACTTACAGATACATAGACGATGTGTTGTCCATCAATAATCCAAAATTCGCAAATTACCTGAGCAGTATCTATCCTTCAGAGCTTGAAGTCAAAGAAACTACAGAGACAAATAATTCAGCATCCTATTTGGACATAATGTTGTCCTACGACATTGATGGTCACATGAACACCTCACTCTATGACAATTAAACGTGACGACTTCAATTTCAGCACAACAAACTTTCTTTTTTTGAGTAGCAACATCCCTTTATTACCAGCTTATGGCGTGTTCATATCTCAGTTGATACGCTATGCCAGAGCAAGTACCAAATATTCGGATTTTGTTCGGAGAGCTAAGCGTCTTGCAGATAAGCTTCTCCGTCAGGGATATGTTTGTGACCGACTAACATCGCCACTGAGGAAGTTCTACGGTCGATATGGGGATCTTGTAATACACTAAGATGTCCCACTCTCCAGAATTGTGGATGATATTCTGTCATAGACCATTTGAAGCATCAGACAAAAGATTGTACTCTATGTCTTCCGAAATGGAAGTAACCGCATGTGAATGTTCTACCGAATTGAAGCGGCGGGTGTTGTATGCAAGCAGGAGATGCTTACTCTTCCTGGTCACCTGGTCCAACTCCCATTTCGGGAGTTCGCTTCTTTTCATACGGTGGAGGTTTTTGTTTGTTTGCTTTGATTCCTGTTTTATCCTGATTTTGCATGCCTTCGATTTCTGATTTAATTTCTGAATCATCAACTTTGTGCTGAATACAGGGATATGGTCATTATCCATATTTATTATTTGCAGCCACTCCCGACAAAATGCGTGATCCGCCCCAACGTTATATCCAACAAGTTCCAGAGCTAAAGCCACTGTCCAGTGAAGTCACCTGATGCACAAATTGCTATTCGGATACACTGCAGGGGTATACGTTGTTTGCGGGGCGATGTTATTATATACTCATGATAGTACTATGAATGAATGTAAAATGAAACGCTGTCTTTATGGTTCTGGTCAATATAAATCAAGCATTTCCTTTATTATATATCGTACTTGTTTTAAAGGAGTCACATCGAAACATTTTTAGTTTTTTATATAATATATGTTTTCCTCGGCTATTTCCGATGAACACAACTCCATGAGATGGTAAAAATGCAGAATACAGATAACCGCATATAGAACGTGTATGGATATTCATACATGTAGGCGGATCAATGAAATTTTGAAGGGATACATTAAAGTCTTTCGTTATGAAATTGGACATGGATAATTGTCAATTTGACAATAACGAAAAATGGTGTTTATTGATTTCTTTTAGTATCATTCAGTGGTTCTAGTTAATACATATTTTACATAAAATAATGCGTAGATAGATGTTTTTCTAACATGTCATTGTATGTTATTGTAGCACAATTTAGCCTAGAATCTTGGGGAGTTATTCAATTACATTTACTGTCAAGAATTTCCCCCCAACTAAAAATGAATAAAAAGGTTAATTTATCTTTAAATTTTCTTCTTCCGAACCCCCCCCCCATTCCAAATCCAATCAAGAAAACCGCGAGGTCCGTCACCTGTTACACATAGGCCAAATGGGATGAAGAAAGTTTTTATATATTTATTCTTCTTAAATAAAAGTACACACTTTCATCGTTTAGTATACTTGTACTATGAAATACCTATGTAAGGTGAAGGTGTGTAGCCAAAAGCTGTCAACTAGTCCCCCTGCTTATTGCGTAATCAAATATTAATTCAGCTTAACCTAGGATTCTGATAATGTCTGTTGATTTGATTATGTAGATGCACGGACTTGTATTTCAAGTTCCGCCTCTCTCTCTCTCTCTCTCTCTCTCTCTCTATCTCTCTCTCTCTCTCTCTCTCTCTCTCTCTCTCATATCCAACCCGAAAAGATATCAGGTTTAAACCAGGGGAAATTTGGGAGTTAAGACAAAATTGAAAGCTTCGAAATTAATTTTCAGCTGAATAAACAAAAATAAAATTTTATTTTTATTTCTTTTTTTAAGAAAAGCGCAAAAGCGCGGGGACATTAAAACCGGTTCGTCTGTCCGTCTGCCTGTCAGTCACAAAAACTCTAACCTTGGGCATAACTTTTGAATGGTAAGGGACAAGACCTTCTCATGTTTACCAACATTTTTTTCTATCTTGTGACCTTGACCTTGGCGTTTGACATATTTATAAAAAAAGGTTTAACCTTGGCCGTAACTTTTTAATTGTAAGGGATAGGGCTTTCATATTTCACATTTGTATTATCTTTCTGTGGCTACCTTGACCTTGGAGTTTAACCTATATTTTGTATTGGAATTATGCATGAGATATATCATAAAAAGTTAGGGGTAGAGATCTTTAAGGATTACTTTACTGACAAACACACCAAAGCGGTGGGCCACAATTCCTTGGATTTGATTTATTTTATTTATTTTCCTTTAGCTGAGAGATCTTTATATTTAATTCAGATTAAAATAATTCCATGTAGGGGGTTGTGGGGTAGAGTGAACACTGATCTTTGTTTTATTGCATTTTGATCGTATATATTTTTTTTAGATTTCAGGCGGACGCAGCTGGCTTAATGCACAAGTATTAAAGAAGATGTTCACATAAATTGAGTTGCTTGTATTATTCTGTATTTATAGGATTTGAAAAAAAGGTATGAAAAGTTTCAAAAGATGGGTAACACGTCTTGATTTGCAACCTCTCTATTTGTATTGTATATTGTATTGCTTGTACTTCTCCATACCTTTTGTGATGAGAATAAATAATTTGAATTGCATTGATTTTGATACCACTTGAAAAAAAAAGGGGGGGGGGGGTTGTACAAAAACCGTCCTCTCCATGCCTTGATGAAATCCGAAGTTGATTTATCGCCGCATCCATCTAAAACTGCTGAATTGTATAAATCATATAGATCGGCGGCATATCAAGCTTGTAGATTTGAGTTTACATATATGTTTACGTTTGTGTCCTTCCTAATTACTTAACAAATTACTTAAACTAAAATAAAGAACGACCCCCCCCCCCCCATCCACACAGACACTTTTGGATGAAGGAAATTTAGAGACTTCGGAAAGCCCATGTTCGGTTTCTTTTACTACAAACATTTTCAGTATTAAAGGTATTAAAGCTACACGGACCTTAAAAATTTGAAAGCGTAGGGATGTTCGGGGTGACACCGTACTGTGTATAAATTTGAGATAGTCTAAGAATTTTAATTACAGACTGAGTAAGTGTATGAGAAATTAATTGCTGACTGAGTACGTATATGAGAAAAAGATGATGATGTTGTTTCTCAACTTCTACTTATTTTACCTCCAATAAAACTTCTGGCCAATACCAACATATCCATGTATCATTGAAATATAAGGTATGCTCCAGATTACAATATTTTAAACTATTTAAAAAAGAATCGGAGGGGGGATCGCCGGACTGCAATCTTCGCAGCAGGAGGCCTCCTGATCATCCCCTACACGGCGCTTCAACCATATGGACCTACACAACCCAGACATTGTACCCGTACACCAGAGAATGGAAATTAACAAACATTCTATTGAGAAACCAAATCATTAGTCTTTTGTATTCAAAAACGTCCACATCATTTTTGCAAAAAAAAAAGAAACAGAAAAAAAGAAATTGTCGCCCTTTAAAGTGTCAAAAGAAGGGGGCGATTATGACACGATTTCAAAGCAAACTATTGTTTACTGCCAAAAGACACTCCGAAAAGAATCGTTTTGAATACATTTTAACAATTTTCTCAGGTTCATAACTTACAATGTTTGCTATCAAATTGCGAAGGATGCTTGGCTGTCTGTATGTTGACGTACATGTCAAGGGCAGAATCCCGTTCACATCGGGAATTTTCATCATCTTAGAATATGTTCATCGCCGGTTTGATGACACCAAATCATACGCTTTCAATTTTAGAATACTCAAATACTGATTGTTATGCATGGCAACATTTGTTTCACGTACATATCAAAACCTGTAAACATTGTACATTAACATCAAACAATAGGAATTATAAAGCACAGTTGTTCAGAAGTGGTCTCAGATTGCACCATTTGCATCCATTGTTCGCAAAAATCCCGCATCTACTCCCTCGGCGCTTCGCACCTCCACTTCAGATACGCCCACCTCCCCCTCCCACCCGGCAATGGAGCCTCTTAACTCGCCAATGAGTAAGGATGCACCTGTTGTCAATTTGTATTAAGAGACTTCTGACAAATGAAGGACAGAAAAATCTGAATAATATTAATGTACAAAATGAAAAAAGCAAAATCATCTATTAATTAAAAATACTAATAATAATAGTGAAATAGAGAAATTTACTTTTACCAAGATGAAACGCGTAATCTGATCGGTTAAATCTTTTGTAAACAGAAATTAGAAATTATTATTAACATTTACCTAAATTTTCTTTAACATTAATTTTTATCATCATTTTCAATATTGATTTATGTTAATAGTAGTTTTATTTATTTATTTTTTTTTTGTGCTCAGATTTGGCTCTTGATATTACCAGTATATAATAATACATCATGGCAATACCTTGATACATGTACGATATATATTGAAACAGATATGTGATATTAGTTGTATTTAGTTATTCGTTAGTTGTGCAGTGCGACAGTGAGGTTATTGAAAGGTTTTAGAATAGATATTTGAGCCTTTTCATCATGGCACAACCATCTTTTTTTTATTCATTCATTTTTTTTATTTCAAGTTATTCAGCAATATTCTTACAAATTATGATTTATTACAATATACTAATAATTGTACATTACTATATAGATTTTGTTACTAAAGTGATCATGTTTGTGCATATTAGTTCAGACCTAGATATCTTGCAAATTGCTCAAAATTTTTTACTTTTTTATATAATTTTGACCTAATTTTCAACTCTGTTTTCAGTATAAGGAATATGTTACAATAATAATTACTTCTTTCGCTTTTATGGTAATGTTTATATATGATATATCCAATCAGAGATAGCAATAAATTAACCTCTTTGTGTCCCTCTGTTCCAACTTTATAACCCAAAACAATATTTATTAGTGATTTCATTACCGTGTTATATCCGATTGTCAAGAAAAATTGTCTAACGAAAGTCCAAAATATCTCTAATTCTTTACATAAAATAAAGTAATGTAGATAGTTTTCTTCTGTATTACATTTGAGACAATTGGCTGAAGGGACTATTTTCCATTTATGGAGAAGAACCCCGTTCGGTAAAATTTCCATCGAAAAATTCGTTCTTGGTTATCAGTGATGCAATATGTTATAAAATAAAAAGTATTTACTATTTTTTTTTTTCATTTAATAGTGATAGGTTTACTTTCCACCTTTCTACGCCTTTACTTTTAGTGCGGGGTAAACCTCTTGAAATTTTATATATGACTATGTTTCTTTTTATACCAACAATAAATTGAAATTTCATTTGGTAACAGTTTTATTTTATTTTCTCCTTTTATTCTACATTTCCATTTCTTCGGAATTGAATTCTTTACGATACTCAATTCGCTTATCCAATTTGATTTATCATGAAGTTTAGAGAGAATCAGGTTTTGATCTATGTCTCCTTTCTCTCCTATTATATCATTGATATAGATTAATCCTGCTTTTATCCAATTACTAAAGATAAGCGATTTTCATTTGAAGTTTATACAATCATTCCCCCAAATAATTTCCTTTTGAATTTCACTATTACTTTTTGGTTCTGGGGTGTTTTGTTTAAGTTTCATCCAAGATTTTAATACATAAAGATAAAATTCAGGTAATATATTTAATTTGGGTATCTTTTTATTGTGTTTTATGTTCATTTTAAATATCAATAAATTGTCTCCAAAATAATTAAAGTAAAAGTTTGGCAATTGAGCCCAACCTGCCTCGCAGTTATTTTCAATTTTTCTTTTTACCCAAAATATAAGTAGCATGTCGATATGAGCTATAACATCTCTCACTCCAGGTCCTCCTTTTTCTGGATCATTGATCATTACACTTCTTTTAACCTTTACATTTTTTTCATCCCATATGTACTTAAAAATTATTTTTTCCAATTCCTTGATTTGTTCGTTTTAAATCGGTTGTACACTAGCTACATACGTACTTTTCGGAATAACAAAAGGAGCTGTTAAGATAAGGGCCGTATTTAGCCCTGAATCTCGTGACTTATTCCTTGCGCATGGCGAATCGTATACAGAAAAACATGAATCATTTTTGAAATATAATGTATTTGCAGAACTTTTACATGTTTTACATTATGTTAAGGAACTATTAAGGTTGTAAAATTAAGGTCGAAAGAGGTAGGGGTGCTCGGATAGAAAATCCGATAATATCGACAAAAACGTATACATTTTTGAATATTTTGTCTAAAATGGATAAATATAAGCTAAAAGACATCAAAATATGTCTACATTGTGTATCAGAAATAGATTTCGAACGTTCTACCTCCTTTAATCGGTAAATAATGAAATCCGGAACTTGAAATATGGTCTTATTCTTCATTCAATGGATACAATGTAAGCCTTTTAGTGCGAAATACACATTGACGGAGAAATGAACATCACTCTTGCTTATTTCGTTCGTAATTCTTGTATCTTTCCTTCAGTCATATTGAGTACACAATGTTTGATGGATTAAAGAGGAAAAATAGTCAAATGTGTTATATTTAATGGTCAAAAAGATCGATTCTTAAAAAATGCACCCCCCTTTCCATTTTTAGTTTTTCGTCTCTGGGGTAGTGTTCCCCCCGGAGATACAGAACCCCACTTTGCCAAAAAATTTGTATCATGGATACACATCTCCAGTAAAAGTGGCTTTCTGTATATCCTTGGGGAACAATGTTCAATAAAACTTTTCCGTTTTCTATTGGTTTCTATGAGAAAAAGATAAGTTTTGACCCCAAAATTAGCAATATTATGCAAAACAGATAAAAAATAACTTCATATTCTGATGGGATGCCGTATAGGTATACATTTTACCAAAAAAGGTTCTTGAAATTTCAAATTTCAAAATTCCACTTTTCAGGGCTGATTTTACGCCTTATCTTAACAGCTCCTTTTGAATTACGACATTCTATCCTACAAGAGTTAATTTTCTTTTTTTCCAATTTGTGATTAGTTTATCTATGGAGCATATCTTATCTTCCAAGTTCATATGATATGTAACTTTTGTATTTGCTCCAAAATGAAAACCTAAAGATTTGACATGATCCACCCACTTGATATTTTCATGCGTTTTACTTTTTCCTTTATTCTTCCCTAGAAATATTCCCTGTGTTTTTTCTTTATTTAATTTCAAACCTGATACAGATCCAAAATTTTCTACGATTTTAAACGCAATTGGTCTTTCGGAATATTTTAAAAACAAAGTAGTGTCGTCCGCGAGTTGTGCAATTTTAACCTGTTTTTTGTTTGATTTTACTCTATCTCAATAATGATATGAAAACATACCTTTCCACGCGTTTCACGTATGTAAACATAGGTTTACGTTTGTAAATGCATATTTTATCATTTTTGTGACACTTAAAATTAATTATCATTACCATCCGTAAATTCTAGTTTGCTCTCGCAAAATTAGGTTTTCCAAGCGTAAACTAGGGTATTTTCACAAAATTTCCGAAAAGTGGATCCTGTAGATTCCTATTAATCCTGATACCTCTTTTTGCTATTTCTTTCGACATAACGTCCACGGTCTATGGGCATATTTCATTTTTTTGATTGACGATCACTGAGGACTGTTACTAGTAAGTACCCGAACAGTGCATGTGTGGTCAGTGCTGCAAATTTATCTGTTCTCAAATGATGCTATGAATTTGAAGACGTGAAACTGTAACTAAAACATTCAGAATAATAATGGTTATAAGTCCTACATTACCTCCTGGCTTAAGACCTCTAGTTACAAGGCAAAGTTCCGCTAATACGCCAGCACCGGGAAGAGCAGCTACACAGTGATACACTGTTGGTGCTATACATTGCACTTGTAGTGACCTCTCATGCCACGTATGATTGGTTGTCGGACATTTCCTTACGAACTGTACATATCTGTCTATTGATTCCGTAGAAAATTGAATGAGCAAAAGCAAAACCAATATAATCATTACTTCGATTATACATTCAGTATTATTGTTCTTCATTGATGAGACTTAATACTTAATATATTCGACAAATTGGGAGTCACAGGAACACTTACAATGGAGCAGGAAAATGTGTATGAAATATAACATATTTCGTCGACTAAAGTCAACTTTCCAAGTATATGCGTCCTTTGTTCACTTCCTTGTCCGTACCACACTTCACTGTTAACAAAATCACGAATGAGTTGAACATACATATGCGACAAAGGGCATAAAACTACTACGTGAGCAAAAGGCCAAGAGAAAACAACAAACAAGGTAAAAAAGAAATAAAAAAACATACATGAATGGATATCAATTTTCTTTAAGTAATGTGGATAATGTACGAATTGGTTGTAATTGAAATCGCAATCCATCATAAATCGTCCCATGAAAAAGTAGCCCAAACAGTGAAATCTTAATTTATACGTACATTATAAAAATATGAATAAATAACAGCATGGTTATTGAGAAAAGAATTGCAAAACTAATCTAGAAGCTGTAGTTTGTTGATGACATCAAAATAATTCTTAATGACATAATTCTTCTTTAACTCATTAATGACAGAAGATAGAAAAAGATTATAATAAGAAGCTATAACGGCATCTGCACTAGGGCAATGCTACTGAACGATAATGTTAGACGTACACCAACTATTCTTTTAGTCGGTAGTACCGCTGAAAACGGTGTGTACGTTTCTTACCATCCCTTCACTCTTCATTCCCTACGTATAAACTACAAAACATTAAACGCAGTCGCAGAAATAATAAAAACACAAATCACAATACATAAACACTGGACGATCATTGTGCATCAGATGTCATCTTTTGAGTGTATTCAACGTTAAGATTTCAAAACAAAGAGTTCGGTCATGCGGATTACGTGCACCATACCTCCCCCACTTACTTGAATACACATGGATCTTCTGAGACGTACAACTTGATAACTATACGTAAAGATGGTGTAAATCAGAAAGCGTCGCATCGCATGCTCTGAATGACTGGAAAATGTCAGTAAAAACCTCATTTTAGATTTAGTGGATATCCGAAAAGATAACTTCCATAAAAACTCTCATCCCTTTCAAAATCCAACAAAGTAAGGGATCTCCAATAACACCAGTTTGCAGTACCCACAGCAAAACCCCCAAACTCCCAATGAAAAAACACAGAGTAGACAAGCACAGAAAGAGACAAGACAGGAGGGGATCTCCAACAAAACTCGGTTGCAGCACCAACAGCAACACACCAAACACCCCAAGTGAAAACACAGAGAAGATACATACAGCAAGAGACAAGGATCAGCAAACGAGACATCGATTTAAGTACAAGGACAACTAACGTCAACGCACAACACAGAAACATCAAACACAAAGGACTAGACATAAACCAACGAGACCAATTGATCTATAATTTTGTCCAATCTGAGAGAAATTTCAAATCTAAGTTAAGTAATTTAAATGAAAATATGTCTTTGCACCAGATGAAAAAGCGGCCAACAACACCATAATCATTTGAAAACGTTACTTATTATCAACTTTAGTTTCGTATATTTCGTCTACTAATACTCTTGTCAAAAGCAATGACAATGTATTAACATTTTGAACAAAAAAAATGAATTGTCTTCATTCAATATTTCTATTTCTAATTTGGATCTCCCCCCAACACTATGTCGCATACATGTACCAAAACTGCACAAGTCTCCTTAGCGATTTCGATTTATTGCTAATCCTAGTAACTGTTCAACTACAATTTTGTCAAGAAATCTGACGTTAGCACTTGCGGCTGGTAAAAAACACGAGACAATATATTCTGAAAGTATTCTAAACAGGAACTATGTAAATTTTATTTGGTCTATTAAGAGTTCAGGGGATGTGATTGACAAAATGTAATCTAGAATTTTCCGAGCCAGTACAATTTCTTCATATGACTTCTCTTATATGTACACCGCACCTCTCTTATGACAAAATTAATGATCAATTATCTAAACTCACTGAATGGTGTTTTGATCGAGAGCGTAAAACTTACATTTGTACATCTGAATCAAAATTTTCTTTTCCTCAACAAACTGCAAATCATACAAATCATTGACATGTATTGACCTATGTAATGCCCTGTCAATCCTCTTGAAAAACATTTATGTTAGATTAAGTGAGGATCTATACAAGCAGGTTGTAGGGATTCATATGGGTACTTCTTGTGCGCCTTTTGTTGCAAATTATATTTATACACTTTCGAAAAAGAATTCATCCAAAATCTTCAAAAGCAAAGAAACTGATGATTTGAAATGTTTCAATCATACTTCCAAGTATCTGGATGGTATTCTGACTATTGACAATCCTGCTCTTGAATTGTTTAAGAATGAAATTTATCCACAAGAATTAACACTTAACAAGGCAAACATTGCAATTACAGAAACTTCATTTTTAGACCATAATATCAAAATTGTAAATAGAAATATTCATACCAGTCTATGTGTCAAAAGAGATGATTTTGGATTCAAAATAGTAAATTTCCCCCGACTTGACGGTGATATTCCAATACTACCGTCATACGGCATTTACATATCACAACTAATCCGGTACGCTAGAGTATGTACTGATCTTTTAATTTTTCATGGTAAATATTTACAAATTACGGAAAAAAATCGTTTAAGTCAAGATTTCCGCCTTCATAAACTAGATAAGACTCTTTGGAAATGTTACAAAAATAGCAGTCAACTTCTTTTGAAATTCGGATCTATACAAGAAACAGAGTACTTACTTTGGGTATTTCACAACCTGCATTTTATGGTGATATGATAAAAAAAACATTAGAATGAGCAAAAGTAGACATCATGTAACCATCGAAAATGCGTCAGAATCATCAAACGCCTTTTAGTCCGTGGATATGATCATCATGTCACCAGACGGACACTAGACTTGGTACTTGACCAATCTTCAGTCTTGAACCAGCGCACTCTAACTGACTGTGACGACGGGACTCCATGACGTTCACTGCCCAAACCTCTTTAGAGAAGACAGGGCCCCGACCAACTGTTCTCCTTGAATGTCAGTCAGACTCATCGTATGATAACATTCATGAGCTTGCTACAGCCGGATCAGCACGGACTGTATTAAGTACACGTACGTCCTCTTTTTATATCTATTTACATATTCATCTATGTTGCTTGGGTCCTTCCTTTTGCGGTCTCGCTTGTGTGTGGTCATCCTAGTGAGGAGGTTGTTTTACACCACAATTGTTCGTTTTTCGATACTGGGGGGTGGGGAGGTGCGTACGTATCCAATGATAACCACACCATTTGATACCTGCGTAGCAGATGTCCGTCCTTAGTCGAAATCGGTTACCCATTGGTCTCGTTGGTTTATGACTAGACTTTGTGTTTAATGTTTCTAATGTCGTGTGTCTCTTTTTCGTCACTTGTTGTGCTCGTCTTCTGTGTGTTTCGCTTCTGGTGTTTTGGTGTCTCGTCTTTTTTCTTGTGTATAGATAGAAAAACCAAAAAAAAAAAAAAAAAACAATAGAACATTGCAAGGTGATCAAAACAAGACAATACTATGGAAATGCTTAAAGACATACACGTGTTATACTTTACCGTCGTCTCAAACACTGAAGAGTTTTAAATAAAGTGGTATGTAACACAATTATGTATTAAATTCTCGAATGCTCGGTTGGGAAAAGTATATTTCCTTGTACCCTGAAAAAAATTTAAAGAGGGCGCTACTGAAATGATTTTTGGTGGCTCCGCCAGATGCATCACTGATGAGAATTTAATATTACAAACACGTCTGGTGCATGGATATTGGTTTGGAATTTTCTTCAAGAAGGTATAGAGTTGGAACCCTTCGATATTATCTGAATATCATGAGTTCGAACCCTCTCGATGTCTTATCGAACTCCTTCCATTTATGTCAAGCTTATATTTTACTTAGTCAGGATCGTCTTTAACTCATTACTGACAATATTTTTTTTTTTTGCGAAATACCGCTTTTGTTCAAAATATTGTTTTGTCAATTCACAAATCGTAACTCGGATTGGGTTCAAAACCTTTTCAGAGTAAAATACTAACACAAGTTAGTTTCGACAGAACTGTCATATCAAGACTCAATTATTATGAT
The DNA here is from genome assembly GCA_028142955.1 of Pinctada fucata. Lineage (NCBI taxonomy): Eukaryota > Metazoa > Mollusca > Bivalvia > Pterioida > Pteriidae > Pinctada > Pinctada fucata. The sequence goes on along the minus strand of AP027112.1, from coordinate 48,700,779 downwards.
CTTGGACAAGTCCATGAGCGAGATTCACTAACGAGTATAAAATGTCTCCTTTCAGAGAAATTTCAGGGATCACCATCATTAACCAGCAATTCTAAGATTATGATAGTGTTAAACGTCTTCAATTTCAAAAGCATAATTTAATACCAGGTAAATTAACAGCATGGACCAGACATGCACGTTTCGGGTACTAAACCCTCGTCAGTGATCCTCAGTCTAAACAATGTAAAATGACATGATATTTATTCTCATTTTGCTCCTAAAATGTAAATAATTATTCATGTTCATACTGTCAATATTCAAATGTATATACTACGGTAATGATTTCATTGCAGCATATGTACATAAATTATAACAGGAATAACATGTAATATCAATCATACAAGAAGAATTACTCTTGCATACTAGCAATGAAACATTTATATATTATCTTCTTTTTTAAATATGCATGTGATGATACTCATTTGTTACTGTCAGTATGGTTTATAAATAAAGGGTAACTTTCATGCAACATTTCACAGAAGTTGATCCTAAAGTAAAGAAAAGAACATGTACAAATTTAAATTCTAAAAATCAAGCCATAAGGCGTTAGTGAAATGAATTTTGACGGCTTACGAAAAGTTCTTTGGCTGGAATCGTCACTGATGATAATTAAATATTCGAAACAAGTATTTTGTGCATGGAAATTGGTTTGTTATTTTCTTCAATAGAGTTGGCACACTTCCGTATTACTAACACCACAGACTTACTTCAATGTTCATATAATGTGCATATTTGGACTTCAAACATCGAAGTACGATAAGGGAAAAGAAACAAGTATTATCGTCAGAATCTTCTTTAACTCATTTGTGTCACACTTATGCCCTTTGCCGTGTGGAGCTCGTAAAAAAGTTCCCCGCGAGGTATTTGACAGTAAGTGTTTTGAATATACTTCCCTGACATTGTCGCCATAGCACTTTCTATATAGACATAACGTCAGACAGTGCATGAAGTTTATATATTGTTTATATTTTCGTGCTGAAACATCGACGGCTGGTGCGGCTAGCCAACAGGGGATGCTTACTCCTCCCGGGCACCTGGTCCAACCTCTAGCTTGCTAGGGGTCCGTCGATGTTTAACTTTGTGCTCTATTGTGAGTTCTGTTGAGATTATCGTCAGGATCTTCTTTAACTCATTTATGATATGTGAAAAACACGTAATAGAGTCCCTATTTGACGGTTGTGCAAAGAAATTTCAAATATGTCTGAAGAACAATTTGTACTAGAAAAGTTCTCTTAAAAAGGTAGTTTAGTGAATCCTTTAAAGCTCTTTCTTGATAAATGTTCACTTTATCAATTTTAAATGACAAATAAGGATAATGACCATATCCCTGTATACAGCACAAAATCGATAATTCAAAAATCAGAAACCGAAGGCATACAAAATCAGGACAAAACAGGAACCAAAGCAAACAAACAAAAATATTAATTCTCTCCCTCAACTGATAGAAGTTATCATCTAAATTAATGGTTTATCTAAACGGACCTCCGAGAAAATACCTAATAAGGATACTAATCCCAACATGACGACGTACATGTAACAGTGCAGACGCATGAGACGTAAACAAGGGGAAAATGTTATATCAAATGAACTGTAAATATGAAATACCTCCACAGAGATAAATGATAAAACTTAGATATCAAGGTGTTATAAATTGGAGTACCGATAAAGGTGACTATAAAGTAACTATTGATTCTATATAAAAAGTAAGTAAATTCTTTCGTATCGATATGTGCTTTTTTTTACCTGTACATCATTCAACATGAAAAAAAATGACAGGATGCCAACATACTGTTTTCAACAAACAAGGTTTCATCTACTTTCGTTTTAAAACTACTTTGCAATCCGTTTCTAATTTTGAACCATATACACCGACAGACCGTCGAGGCATTACTGTTGTCATCTCAATTTCCTTAAGCTTACGAGTTTCATTGTCTTCATTATCTTTCGGCTTTCCATTTTTGATAACCAATCGCAATGGGGTAAGCCTCGAACTTTTCTTTGAATAAGAGACTCGGATGTCAGACGGGGCCATTTTTTTAAAATAGTTCCCCGTTGATCTATAAGTTTGCCATGGCAACCAATTGTCACAAATAATGTTGAGTTTAATGGAAAATTAGTATGAAACGGTATTTAGATATACATAAAGAAGTTGGCTACTTGCTTCCTATAGTGTTGGGATTGTATATACCGAGTGTCAATACTCCGATGATAACTTAATCATTAATGTTGACTTTTGTTGTTCTTCTAGTCATTTAAATCATCAAATATCGTGTAAACTATTGATCATTATATAAATGAGTAAGAGGCATATGTATTATGCATTTTGTAGACAGATTATGGTTTCTAATGGAATCCTCTGCCTTGCTATTGTTCTGGGTATGCTGCTAGAGGATACGCAACAATATCAAAAGGTTAACAGATGTCCCTCTGGAATCATACAGTGGAGAATCAGAGAGAGTCAATTAAAATGTCCTGTAAAGACACCATATCATTGTTTACTATTCTACAACAGTTCCCAGCTTTATGAAGCATGCATAGCAACTTTGCCAATTGGACCAGAGAAACGTACGTAAATGAGACAAACGAGGGGATCCCAAACAAGACTCGGTTACAGCAGAAACAGCTAAACAAACCTTGAAAAAAAACAAAGATAAGACAAGCACAACAAGAACAGCAAAAGGGACAGCAAACACAAAATTTGGCATCGAAAAACGAGACCAATGGACAATCGCTGGAGAGGTCAGTAGCAAATGAAAGTTGTTATCCGGGTTATGTGTGCAGAAAAGGTTCTTGTTACCAAGATATCTCGAAGACTGCACGATTGTAGAGTAAAATAACTTACTCACTGTTGGAATACCACAAAACAAGAGAGCAAAACACTGATGAATCTTCCATTTAATTCCCATTGTCATTTTTAAGAAGCGAAGATTCTGATTGCCTGAGAAATTTTGTTGATACATTAATCAACACAATTTTTCACGAAAGTCTATTTAGTTCCCTCAAACATGAATGATCTCGTTGCTGAAAATACTATTTGTTGATGGTTGCTTATCATTTCAAGGGTACCATTTCTTTTCTACTTACTCAAAAATGAACAGTGCATGTGGAATGTGTCAAACTGGTCCTTATTCCAAAGATATAACGAGACGATCGTTCTCTGTTCGAATCAACTTTGTCTTGGCAGACGTATCACTGCGAAACCCTCCGTTTTACGAAATATAGTGCGGTGATTGATTGTTTTTTAGATCCAAGAAAACAGTCTGTTTTCAATAAATAGATGATAATACAATGATCGCATTGATGCAGATTTCTGTCCAATTTTTCGGGTGATACTTGCATCAACAGAAAAAATATTCGATTCATTTCTTAAGTAAATGGATATTAATACAAAAGGAGTACAACACATAGTCTGTGATCTAACGACAGCTCACCTTGTGGACTGAAATACAGAGAATATTTGTTGTCGGGGTCATGGAACTGTACTCTAATGTATATAGTTTGAAGTGCCACTGATGAAGATGTACTGTCCAAAACATATGTCTCGTGCATAAACATGGGTTTGATGTCCTTCTATGCTCAATTTCGTACCCTATTTTGATTGCTGTTGACATTATCGTCAGGATCTTTTTTTAACTCATTTGTTCAAGGATGTACCCATTTTCTATGAAAGAATAAAATACTGTTATACTTACATATAATGTTTTGATCTGATAAAAGATTAATATACTTTCTTGAGAGCCTTTTTTCTCTCCATTTTTTTTTCTTTCATTCACGATAGGTAAATTATGTTGATATTACTTTCCTTTATATACTTTATTTTTGAGCGAATGTATGCCCCACATCCTATATATTCATAAAATGTCCTTTTAATTTTGCAATATCTCAATTCTTCCATATCTTCACATTTTTCGAATTCATTTTCCTCTTTTTTTTAAATATATCTTTTCCCAAGGACTTTCTTTTTTTTTATTAGTTTTGTCATGCTGTTTCAATCTATACTCCGAAAATTCATGAAGTCTTATTTCTTCCATTCCACTCATGAATTAATTCATTATTTTGTATGTGTAAATTATATAGCTTTCACAAATTTGTATAATCATTGAATTCAAACATAAATACTTTATAAAAACGTAGATAGTCAATCTCCTTATTTGTCAATATTAGCTTAATACAATATTTGAATTTGTGTCTTCATAACATTAAGCGTGACAAGTTTAATATCACAAACATTTGTTTTCAGGTGGTTGTCCATGGATTTATAATTTTCAGAATAAATCGCCAGTCCTTGGATCTAAACTTAGCAACTGTCCAGTATCAAACAAGGGTTGTCCACCTGCGCATCATAAAGGATACTTGTCCAGTCAACTTTATATGTGTATGTATATCTTTCTCATTTACTTGAAAGTTTTAATCGATTCCATTTTCTCTCTGTCCAAATGGCATCAGCATACAGTATCCACACAACACTAATAATAAAAAGGTATGAATTAAGGTACCTACATAACGTGAGCAAAGTTTTGTTCTTCAAAAAAATTGAGAGTTGTGTCTTTAGGATTATAGTCCTTTGTGTTTGATGTTTCTGTGTTGTGTGTTGACGTTTCTTGTCCCTTATATGTCTCTTTCTGTGCTTGTCTGCTTTGTGTTTTTGCATTGACTATTTTAGGGTTTTGCTGTGGGTGCTACAACATGGTGTTGTTGGAGATCCCCTCCTTTATTTTATCACTCCACAAACAATTCAAATTTGAGCACACCTTTCCATCGCAACAGAGATGAGTTCTGCATTAAAAATCTTAACACTGCGGCGCCCTATGGATGCATCGATAATATCAGCAGCATAGGAAACTTAACACGTCCCGGTTGTCAATCGGTAAAAGTAACTAGCTTATTCAACAGACCACAAAGAAGAAATCGAAGTCATGGCATTCGAAAATATAATAGGCCTGAGATACATAGTTTCTCCTTCGATGACTTGGTTCCATTTTTGAATGAGCCTCTAGGCCTGCATTATATTCGTACCAAATTATACTCTGTTCCTTTACGGAAGTTACACGAAATTTACGAATATACGAAGGACCTCACATTTACCGATACACGTTCCCCAGACTACAACTACAAGGAGTCATCTTGGACATTTCTACTTTTCGTTTATTTCAAGCAGTTAGATCAGAGAGAACAAACCGTCCTTTAATTAAAGTAAGATTTGCAAACAAAGGTATTGATTAATTGAATCTTGGTCAAATTTTGAATCACAAAACTGTCACAGAAAAAGTCCCACCATATCTTAAAAGAACAAAAACTCCTTGTATTTCCTATAGCTACAAACCAACAGTTGCATCTAAAATTTACAATTACAAACGATTCCTGCAGTGTATTTATTTAAGTAATCCCTCACTACATCCACTTCCTTGTGAATGTTCTTCATCGGATTTCAACTACTCTCCATGTGGACACGTTATTACTGGTGACCTTAGTTTAGTCAAGAACAACAAGTTGAGAGAATTGTTAAAAAAGGGTCCCAAATACAGAGAAAGTATGTCCTTTACATGGAACCAAAATGTAAAGAATATGCAAGACGTTGGACAAAGAATGTACAGCTGATGTACAGCTCGACGCCCTTTCCAAATGGATAAAATCCATCGGAGGGTTACCTTTATCTAGAATATACCGATTAAATTCAACTGTGAACACCAGATTCGAGTCTATATTTAAAGACACTGATGTTATCACAGAGCTTACCTACCTCCAAGAACATTATGTTATCACACCAGCGGACAAAGCCTCAAATAGTTACACATTTACTTGCAAAAGGTACTGTTTCGACAGTCTAGTTAAAGAGTTGGATTTAAATTCGACACCTGGAAGTCCCACTGACACCCCAACAAACCTTTCTGCCTCTGAAATAATAGATAACCACAAATCAGCTCTTGCTTCCTTTGGCTTCTACACTAACAATTTAGATTTAGATTTGGCATACTTATACTGCATACCTAAAATGCATAAGAATCCGTATGAACAACGTTTTATCGCTGGTTCCTCAAAATGTTCTACCAAATCTGTATCGATCTTACTCACCAAAGTTTTATCTGAAATCAAATCTGGGCTTCAAAAATATTGTTCGACAGTATATTCTCGCAGTGGTATCAACCAGATGTCCATTATGTCCAAATAGGATGCTGAATTGTTTGTCTCTGTAGTTCCTTTGACTTCAAGCTCTGAATGATAGATACTGCTCAAGTAATCCGCGAATTTTGGATTATTAATGGACAACACATCGTCTATGTATCCGTAAGTGATGTTAAAATCAGAAGCTAAGTATCTTTTCCCTTCAGAGACCAAAAATTGCATGAATTTAGCTTCGTACGAATAAACGAAAATGTCGGCAAGGAGTGTGCACAATTTGCCTTTTATATTAACTATAAATTATATCAGGCAATTATATTAACAAATGCCATGACTTCGAGGTCTTCTTTGTGATCTGTTAAATCAGTTAGTCACATTTACCGATGGACAACCAGGACTCGTTAAGTTTCCAATGCTGCTGATATTATCGATGCACCCATAGGGCGCTGCAGTGTTAAGATTTTTTATCCAGAACACTTCTCTTTTGTGACGGAAAGGTGTGCTCAAATTGGGATTGTTTGTGGGGTGATATACTTTCTCCAAGATTCTGACTCTCATACATAAAACAGAATAATTGACCTAATCAAAATGGCGATAAAGAAGTTGACATCCTTTATTATCTATTTTTGACCGATGTCCTGATATTCTGTTTCAGAGCTGACCTTTAGTTTCAACCACATAAATCAATCCACAAAGAGAGCACTCTATTCCGTAGACATCATTAGATGTCTTACAGTTTAGGTTTTCAAAACTATGCTTGTTAAATGTTTGTTTTGTGAGATTACTTGAGAATAAAATGTCTGTTATGAGGGTGTTACAAGTTTTGCAGTTCTTCGTGCCGCACTTAGAAATTGAGCAATCGCTTGGTGAAAATTGGTTGTCTTTTAGTATATCGGCGACGTCAGTCTTACAGGGCTTGGTTTTGATATACCCATCTGCATGTTTATACAAAAAATCATGGTTCCTATTTACTAGAAACGTTTCATCTCTAATGTCATGTAAATTAATTCTAGGGACACTCAAATTACCTGTTGCGTATGTGTCCGTAGACGCAACAGAATTGGGCATTTTTATAGTGGGCGACGCCCCAGCCCCTTTGTAGGTCTCCTGAGTACTATCCATTTAAGCAAAATACTGCCCGACAAGTGCCCTCGGGGACAATTTGTCCACTAGCAGTTACACATGAACAGTGGTAAAAAATGACAAATATGGATAAGATGGGAGGGGATATCCAACCAGACCTGGTTGTAGTACCAACATCAAGATACCAGAACTCCCGAAGCGCAAACACATAAGACGAGTACAACAAGAGACGAAAAAGAGGCACACGACATAGAAACAATAAACACAAAGACTACATATAAACCGACGAGACCAATGAGCAATCGGTGCCGACTTAGGACGGCTATCTGCTACGCAGGTAACAAATGATGTGGTCATCCTGGATTACGTGCGCACAAACCTCCCACTTGTCCCATTTCCCAGAGTTCTCGAAGAACGTACAATTGTGGTATAAAACTGTATACAGCACAAAATCTTTAATTCAGAAAATCAGAAACCGAAGGCATATAAAATCAGGATAAATCAGGTACCAAAACAAACAAACGAAAACCTCCAACATATGAAAGGAAGCGAACTCACGATATGGGAGTCAGAATGAGACAAGGTGCCCAGGAAGAGTAAGCATATCCTGCTTGCATGCAACACCCGCCACTCCAATTCGGTTGAACTGTCACATCCGGTTACTTCCATTTCGGAAGACATAGAGTACAATCTTTGGTTGGATGGTTCAAAAGGTCTATGACAGAATATCATCCACCATTCTGGAGAGTGGAACATCACAGTGTTAAACGTCTTTAAATTCAATAGCATCATTTAAGACCAGATTAATTTACAGCATGGACAAGACATGCACGTTTTCGGTACTTAACCTTCGTCAGTGATCCCCAGTCTAAATAATGTAATATGGCCATAAAGAGTGAAATTATTATGTCCAAATGTAGCAGAATGGGTAGGATATGATGCTACAGGACCCACGTTATAGGAATTTCAAGATATTTTGTAAAAGAAATCGACCGTAGAACTTCCTCAGTAACGATGTTAGTCAGTCACAAACATACAGCCCCGACCAGTCGAGAGTTTAACGCCGAGCTGACGAAATTTTGAAAGCTCTAAAAAGCTTTCGAAAAATCGCTGACGAAAATTTCGTTAACTATTCGTCAGCGAGATTTTGAAAGCTCTAAAAAGCTTTCGAAAAATCGCTGACGAAAATTTCGTTAACTAATCTTAGTTAACGAAAGATTTGAAAGCTATGAGCTTTCAAATTTTCGTCATCTCGGAGCTTTCAAAATATTTGAAAGCAATCGCTGACGAAATTTTGAAAGCAATCGCTGACGAAAATTTTGAAAGCAATCGCTGACGAAAATTTTGAAAGCTATCGCTGACGAAAGTTTTGAAAGCTATCGCTGACGAAAATTTTGAAAGCTTTTTGAACGCTCGGGTGCCATATTGTTTTTGCAATGGCTGCAGCACGCCTCGGGCGAATTCCTCTGCACAGTTTAGAGGATGAAAGAAGCCGTCTCTTTATCGGCGTGGCACTTTAAAAATTCACCGATTGTGGAATATCTTTCAAAGCTTACGACAGTCACAGAGAAGCCAGGGTTTCACTGGATATAAATTCCCCTCATTTAGTCAGAATTTTGCCGGTCAGATGTAAATTTTCTGGTATATATACATGTATACATTTAGATTTTAGATGAAATGGAAGTTGTTCATATATACACTTAAAGATGGAATACCTTTACAGGTAATACAAATACAGGTAAATTCAGGTAACTAATTAGTGCAAAGCATACCCTTTTGATGGCCCCATTCACCCCCAATTAACATAATGTTATTTTAACCAAGTAGGGTTATGGGGGAACAAACCGATCTGGGAAACACGGAATTTTCAAATAAACTTATAAAAATAAACAAGATACAATATTTAATTTAATCCAGGCATATATATTTTCATAATTTAATCAGAAAAAAGCATCATAATTACTACATGTACTATTTCATCAAGCTATTTCATCAAGCAAATTATGAAGATGATTGCTTTGATTTCGGCCATCTTGGTTTTCTCGACACAAAATAGCTTACGAGAAAAGCTTTCAAAAATTTTGAAAGCTAGTTAACGAAATTCTCGTCAGCGATATGCTTTCAAAAATTTTGAAAGCTATAGTTAAGGAAATTTTCGTCAGCGATTAGCTTTCAAAAATTTTGAAAGCTATAGCTGACGAAATTTCGTTAACTATAGCTTTCAAAATTTTTGAAAGCTATCGCTAGTGAAAATTTTGAAAGCTAGGGAATTGCTGACGAAAATTAGTTAACGAAAAATCGCTGACGAAATTTCGTCATCTCTTGAGTATTCAAAATTTTGAAAGCAATCGCTGACGAAATTTTGAAAGCTAAGCTTTCAATTCGTTTACGAATTGAAAGCGAATATTAAACTTTCGACTGGTCGGGGCTGTATCCCTGACTGAGAAATTTATCTGAAAGACGCCTAGCTCTCAGAACAAAATACCTGTACATGTACCACGTTCTACACGACACAAATACGACACACGAATACATGTACCTCGACACACGAATACATGAGTTAAAGAAGATCCCGACAATGTACCACATTGTACACGTCAAAAAAAGTTTCAAATCAAAAGACTAACTACAATAGCTTACTTTGAGCCCTTGGCTCAGGTGAGCTAAAAAGCGTTTCAGATATTTTATCTTTATATATTTTTGTGTGTCACTCGAGTATTTAAGATAATTACATTTTTCTTATTATTTTCAATTTTCAGACCCAGCTTGCTTTTTTAATGAATCCACAAGAATTCAAATGATGTAAGTCTTGTTATGTTAAAAACTGTTTATTTATACAAAATACTAATCTCATGCAAGTGGATTTTTTTTAATTCAATTTCTAGATCACCGAAACACATATTTTGTTTTACTAAGATAAAATCGTTATGAAAGGGGAATGACAGGAATAAATCCATGAAACATTAGTATCTATCCATACAAAATATATTTAACACATAAGGAAAAAGAGCATCGACGAATACAAATAACATTCATTGTTGATGGCTCCAATAATACTGAGAGTCACCAATTGATCAGATAAATATATGTTAGAAAGATAAATGCTTTCCAATCAGTTAAGCAATATTGAAACAATGACCCTGACCACGTAGAACGATTAAGAGGAATATATCTGGATCGATGATACACAACTGTTGATATTAATAAATCAGAAATTGTTCATGGCTTGTCAAATTAAAGAAGACAAGGTAGAACAAATATTCATTGAAAGTAACAACCAGTTAACAGACACAACATCAAAAGTGTACATCCCACAAACACGCCAGCATGAAACAGTACATAACGGAAACAGCTAGATAAGTATATATAACTATCGCGTCTTCCTATCTGACCTTGATTTCTTGACCTCTTTTAACATATATAGAACTGAGAAATGTGTCACTATTTAAGATCAGCTAGCATGGCCGAGATACCTGCAGAAGAAGGTCACCTACCAATCATTATCGGACTTGGGATAGCCTTATGTATTGCTGTTATTGTCATCATAGTATTTGTCATCGTACTGTATCGGATATACAAGAAAAAAGGTAATAATGAATATTGATTTTTCAAAGGATATTTTTCATACATGCATATTTCCCCCAAAATATTCCGTGCTATTTGTATACAAAACAAACTTAATTAAAATTCGAAAGACAACTACATTCCATACTGCAGAGATATGAATTACACTAAACATTATCCAATTGGGTGTTTGACCATACTTGCTCGAGGGCACATGTAGCCAAATTAGATCAGCTTCGATTACTCGCTTCTTCAAATGCATTCAGAGGTTTCTATTTTAAAAAAATTCAAGAAAATTTTTCAAAAGTGCGTCCTGTAGCATAATATCCCATTCATCCTGCTACGGTATTTCTATGGACTTGAATTTCACGGTGCGTGGCCATATTCATTTGTTTGGATTGAGGTTCACTGACGAGTGTTAAGTATGCTAAACGTGCACATCTGGTCCATGCTGCTAATCTTGCTGTTCTTAAATAATGCTTTGGATCTGAAGGCGTCACATGAAACAAGAAATATCTATCAAATGTCCAAACAAAAGTAGGAGGACATTAGGTTTAATTCCGAGTGTCCCTCACTTATGCCCTTTGCCGTGTGGAGCTCGTAAAAAAGTTCCCCGCGAGGGGTTTGACAGTAAGTGTTTTGAATATACTTCCCTGACATTGTCGCCATAACACTTTCTATATAGACATAACGTCAGACAGTGCATGAATTATATATATTTTCATTTCCATCGACGGCGGGTGCGGCTAGCCAACAGGGGATGCTTACTCCTCCCGGGCACCTGATCCCACCTCTAGCTTGCTAGGGGTCCGTCGATGTTTAATTTTGTGCTCTATAGTGAGTGCTGTTGAGATTATCGTCAGGATCTTCTTTAACTCATTAGAAAAAATCATATCCCGATTGTCTTACATTTCTTAATAGTCACATGCAAAATTACAATACAAACACTCATTGTATAGTATGTTACACTTGAATAAGTACTTATTTATGGTAAAACGTAAAATAATAGAATTCTAATTTATTCCAAAAATATGTATGTTCTATTATAAATATAATCCTATTGATTTTATAAATAATTTCACCAATTTTTTGTATAAATATTCACTTTTTGAAATTAAAAGTCGTAAAAGAATTATCTTGACCTATACTGCAGATCTCAGAGGATGAAATATTTTTTTTTATGCATAATTACACTTTTGATAAAAAAAGCTACATTTAAATACGAACTTTTGCATCATACTTTATTCATTCGAAGTCTTAAAATTTGGTTTTCTGTTTTCATTTCATAGACTTGATACATCTGTGCAGCTTCACAAACTGAATGTGGCATGTAATACCATTTAGTATGGTAGTAATCACAACTATGTTGCAACTTTTCATTTCTTTATTCATGGACATATTAGATAGAAAACTGAAAAAATACAAAAATCAATAATCACAAAAAATTGTCGAACCAAACAGGATAATGTGAACAACTAAAAGATCAATAATCATGCAAATCATAGAAAAATACGTTCAAACATAGTATCTTAAGAACGAAATATCGAAACTGGAAGTCGATACGACCTATGACACGTTGAAAATCTTTAAAATCAAAGGAAATATTTATTTTCATACCTATTGCAGAAAGCCATAGACTTATAAAATAGATAAAACAAATTCTACATTAAACTCACACCATGGTTCATCCCCAATTTGCTGCCAATGGACGGGGAAGACACACTCTGCAAAAATCTTTGGACAATCAACGTAGACGTCTCGCTTTGAACACTTATTCGTTCCAAAATCACTTTGAAATTCTAAATATTACACTCCCCGCCTGACTAATATAATTAGTCACTATCACACAAAATTCACTAGAATTTTAAAATTTACAAAACTTAACAAAAAATTGAATCATAAAATGAGTTTAACGAAGTTTCTTAAAAATTTCAATGTACGCAATATCAGTTGAACAGATAATAACAACACCACTTCAGAAATGGGTCTGAAAAATTCACAAGGCTCACCCTGTTTCATGACACGTACCATGACCTTCTGAAACAGCCATTATCACTACTTACAGCCTTCCTAAGGTCACACTAATTTGATTTGTAGTTCTTCGGGATTGTTTATGAAAATATAGGACCGAGCGAACGAAATTGTTTTGAACAAAAATTTTGAATTTCAAAATCGAGGACTTATATCCATTGAGAGAGGACCGAACGAGAAAAATAATTTTCCATTGATTTTCATGTACATTTCATAAACAATAATATCAAACTATTATGTATAACTAATTTAAGATTCATTCTTGTATCTCAAGGAAACAACAACTGAATAAATGAATAAGACATTCAAGAAATAGAAGATAACAAGAATGAGTTAAAGAAGACCCTGATGATAATCTCAATAGCACTAACAATAGAGCACAAAATTGATCTTCGACGGATCCCTAGCAAGCTAGAGGTGGGATCTGGTGCCCGGGAGGAGTAAGCATATCCTGTTGGCTAGCCTCACCCGTCGTCGATGTTCATGCATGGAAATGAAAACAATATCTTAAATGCATGCTGAGTCTGTGGTTATGTCAGTATAAAAATTGTTATGGCGACCATATCAGGGAAACTATTCAAAACACTTACTGTCCCACCCCATTTGTTACGAAACGGGGAACTTTTTTTACAAGCTCCACACGGCAATGGGCATAAGTGTGACACAAATGAGTTAAAGAAGATCCTGACGATAATCTCAATAACATTAACAATGGAGCGCAAAATTGGCCTTCGATGGACCCCTAGCTAGCTAGAAGTGGGACCAGGTACCCGGGAGGAGTAAGCATCCAATGTTGGCTAGCCGCACTCGCCGTCGATGTTCATGCGTGAAAATGAAAAGTAGTCATTTTGCTGAAATGTTATGCAAATGAAATTTTGAGGTTACGTAGCAACAGACACACAATAGCGCAAATATCATCTGATTGACTAAAACTTAATTGACTTCGACCAAAAAAATATATGATTTGAGGATGCCACATGAAAAACGTAAAATAAATTGTACATTTCCTACTGGTACTATTTATTACATTAAAATAATTTAAACTGTCTTTTTGGGAAAATTATCTTTTTTGTACATCAACACAGCACTCCCTCTCTCCATTTGAAGTTTCAATTATGAACCCTATATACTTTAAATCCAACTCCAATGCCACCTTTACCTGTTTACTAAGGCATTTGCATCTACTACCAGTTTTCTCGAACTGCTACGACCCAATCGGCTTTGTTTGAGTCTTTCAACAATCATCGTTTCAAGGTCGGTCACCATTAAAAGTACTGAACAATTCCTGAAATGTTACATTGTCTTAATCTGCTAGGGTTTTTACTGTAGGGGGACAGATTGTCTTGTTTTTTTTCGGACGAACATTCACAACAAACGTTGCTGTCAACTCGGACGAGATAATTCAACTTACTCGAGACGATTGACACTCTTTTCAGTCATTTACACGTTATGTAAAGCGTTTCAGTGATATAGATTACATTTTTTTCTGAATCTGAAATATGGATTGCTTACAATATAAAAAAAAATTAAAATCCGGAATCTCATTTTTACGACCGGGATTTCCGACGAACTGCAAATCTAATTGGTGTGGCCTAACGGCAAATCATTCCTATGACAGTCGTTCTCTTTAAGAATCACAACATATCCACAATTAATGTTATCATGTTTAACTTCCATTTCTAATGTTCTTGAAGTATATGAGTATGCTCTGCTCTCCAACCTTTCCAAAACACAGTAGCTTACGTCTGATAAAGTAACCTCTTTGAGCGAAAAAGATCTTTATCATCAAAATCCTCAAAATGCATAATATCTCTACCAACTTTATGAGTGAGAGAAACGGGCGTAGAAAGTATTAAAGGGTTTTCTGGATCGGTGGATACCGGTGCAATAAGTCGCTAGTTGACAATTCCGCAAGTATCGTAAGTAACCCTTATTCAGTCAGAAAGTCAAAGTAGAAGTGAATTTAGGATGCGACATGCAACATCGATCTCGCGCTCCCATGCGCCGCAGAAATGGGAAGCATGCGGTTGGTTAAATATTCAAGTTCCCTCATCCAAAAGAAAGTCTTTCACGGTTTTATCTCCGATGTTGACAGTCAAATGTAAATAAAATCGCCCATCTCTTGGCTTTCACACTTATTACTCTTCTCTTTCTCACAAATACGTTCCAATGCATGCAAGTATCAACTCCTAATTCACTGAAAGGCAAAGCGGGTTTAAATCTGTCTGGCGGAAGTTCAGCCATAATTTGAGTTTTACTATTTCTGCGCAGTCGATGGCAGATAACACAGTGATGAAGTACTGACGATACTTGTCTCTTCATGCCGAGAATCAAAAACCCTTCAGATCTAATGGAAAGTTTTCTCGTGAAATCTACGTAAAAATGTGTTCCAACATGGCAACGTTTTGGAATGATGATGGGATGTTTGTCCTTTTCATGCGGGTCAGATTTCCCGAATATGCCATCAACCCGTAACAGACCATTCGGGTAGAAAAAGGGATTAAAAGAAAAGAGGGAATCTCAAACAAACAAATCAAAGAAACCTAGGGACTTCCTTCAGAAACTGTTTGTTCTTTTTCTAAGGTCGCAAGGAGCTGTTAAGATAAGGGCCGTATTAAGCCCTGAATCCCGTGACTTATTTCTTGCGCATTGCGAATCGTATCAAGAAAAACATGAATCATTAATCCTACTACGTCTTTCGGTACACTTTTTCGACATACTTAGTAGTAACTTTCATACTTTTTTGGCATATTACATTGTTTAGATTTAGGATCACTGATGAGGGTTAAGTACCCGAAACGTGCATGTCTGGTCCACGTTGCCAATTTATCTGTTCTTAAATGATGCTATTCAATTTGAAGACGTTTACATTAATACCACTTGGTGAGTGTCACTGCTGGTGGACCAGGAGTCCCCGAGGGCACATGTAGCCAAGTTCGATCAATTTCGGTTGATCGTTTCTTCAACGCATACTAAATTTCTGTTACCAAATTTCTTGAAATTTCTAAAAAGTGGGTCCTGTAGCATCATATCCCACCCATCCTGCTACCTCTTTCGGTACACTTTTTCGACATACTTAGTAGTAACTTTCATACTTTTTTGGCATATTACATTGTTTAGATTTAGGATCACTGATGAGGGTTAAGTACCCGAAACGTGCATGTCTGGTCCACGTTGCCAATTTATCTGTTCTTAAATGATGCTATTCAATTTGAAGACGTTTACATTAATACCACTTGGTGAGTGTCACTGCTGGTGGACCAGGAGTCCCCGAGGGCACATGTAGCCAAGTTCGATCAATTTCGGTTGATCGTTTCTTCAACGCATACAAAATTTCTGTTACCAAATGTCTTGAAATTTCTAAAAAGTGGGTCCTGTAGCATCATATCCCACCCATCCTGCTACGTCTTTCGGTACACTTTTTCGACATACTTAGTAGTAACTTTCATACTTTTTTGGCATATTACATTGTTTAGATTTAGGATCACTGATAAGGGTTAAGTACCCGAAACGTGCATGTCTGGTCCACGTTGCCAATTTATCTGTTCTTAAATGATGCTATTCAATTTGAAGACGTTTACATTAATACCACTTGGTGAGTGTCACTGCTGGTGGACCAGGAGTCCCCGAGGGCACATGTAGCCAAGTTCGATCAATTTCGGTTGATCGTTTCTTCAACGCATACTAAATTTCTGTTACCAAATTTCTTGAAATTTCTAAAAAAGTGGGTCCTGTAGCATCATATCCCACCCATCCTGCTACCACTTTCGGTACACTTTTTCGACATACTTAGTAGTAACTTTCATACTTTTTTGGCATATTACATTGTTTAGATTTAGGATCACTGATGAGGGTTAAGTACCCGAAACGTGCATGTCTGGTCCACGTTGCCAATTTATCTGTTCTTAAATGATGCTATTCAATTTGAAGACGTTTACATTAATACCACTTGGTGAGTGTCACTGCTGGTGGACCAGGAGTCCCCTAGGGCACATGTAGCCAAGTTCGATCAATTTCAGTTGATCGTTTCTTCAACTCATACTAAATTTCTGTTACCAAATTTCTTGAAATTTCTAAAAAGTGGGTCCTATAGCATCATATCCCACCCATCCTGCTACGTCTTTCGGTACACTTTTTCGACATACTTAGTAGTAACTTTCATACTTTTTTGGCATATTACATTGTTTAGATTTAGGATCACTGATGAGGGTTAAGTACCCGAAACGTGCATGTCTGGTCCACGTTGCCAATTTATCTGTTCTTAAATGATGCTATTCAATTTGAAGACGTTTACATTAATACCACTTGGTGAGTGTCACTGCTGGTGGACCAGGAGTCCCCGAGGGCACATGTAGCCAAGTTCGATCAATTTCGGTTGATCGTTTCTTCAACGCATACAAAATTTTTGTTACCAAATTTCTTGAAATTTCTAAAAAGTGGGTCCTGTAGCATCATATCCCACCCATCCTGCTACAGTGGTAATTTAGCAGATTGGAGATATCCCACTCCCCACTGAAATGACTCCCACTCGAAATCCACCCGTTTACCTGAGTGAACTCCCACTCCCCACCAGGATCCGCCACTCACCTGGATTTCCACCTGTTCAAGCGTACATGTATATCAATGTTTATTGTGAATACACGATTGATCTCACCTGATATAACGTCCAGGTTGATTCTAGAGACATTGAAGGAAAAAAAATTGGAAAATATTTCTAAGCAACAGATTTAAACTTGCAATAGCAATATTTTATGGATCAAAAACTTGAGAATTTGCTTGTATGTGAGCTCATTGAGTCATTCATACATGTACAGAATTTAAAAGAAAGTCCTGATATATTTCACGTTCAATCGCTTAAACAATCGTTTTCCGAGTATTTCAAATATGCATGAAATAAAAAGGGCGGTTATGTACTAAAAATTCACGAAATAAAAAAAAGTTGTCATATGAATATATTTCTGTGCGAATTTCATTCAAAATCTGTTGTTTGTGATCGTTTTAATTTTTTTTTTTTTTTTTTTTTTTTTTTGAGAGTTTGCTCCGTTTTTTTCCGAATGTGTTTTTCTTTTATGACCGATGGAAATTTTCAAAATATATGACTTTTGTATAAATTTTGGACGTACGTTTGTCTTATTTTCTTAAACGGGAACTTGTCAGCGACCAGTAGACATCAGGAAACAATACGCTGGCCGATATATTTCATAATAGGGATGTTCGCCGCGACGTCACGGGTCTCGCGAAAACGAGGCTGGTTGGCAAAAACGGTTGGCAGTGAAGGGAAATATACGTGATACCCGGGGATAAATCGACAATTGATGCTCTAATATGCGCTACTTCCCTATTATTATTTTATTGATAAGTCCTGCTGTGACACTGACCGTTCTAATCACAACAATAAAGAAATCCCGCTGAGTTTATTAGTATATCAGATTGCCGTTCGATTGGGGGGGGGGGGGGGGGACAAGAATCATTAAACTGCCGATATTTTTTTTTTTCTTCAAATTTTGCTTTTCAAAGAAGCCGGTGCCGATATTTTTTTTTCTTCAAATTTTGCTTTTCAAAGAAGCCGGTGTAATTCATAGTGTCTCATTTTCATGCTCCTGTATTAGGTGTTACATACCCGACTAATTACCTGTTGTTTTGACAAGTATACACTCCTATCCCTCAAACATGTATATTAGTTGTGATTTAATTAAGGTGGAGCATTTGAACGGGATGGAAAGAGGGAAATAGTTTGACCAAAATTAATGTCGAACTGTTTGAAAACGCAAAACGGAAAAAAATTAATTTAACTCACAGAAAACGTTTAATGAAATAAAGAGTACTCATTTTCTTACTTTTATTTTTTTGTTTTTGTTTTTTTTTTTCTCACGACTGTCTCCAATTTATAGATATCAAAACCCGGTCATAGTAGCCACTATGAAAACACGCACAAATTTTCTTTTATTCCTTCGGTAATTTTCTTACTTTTGATATGGAAATTTTTCTTTTGTCATTTGACATGCCTTATCTAACTTTTTGCTCGCTAGAGAAAGGGGGGGGGGGGGGACTCAAGATTAGAATTTTAGAATGTCTAAAGAAGCATATATTTCTCAACTTCCATGTAAGTTTGGATTGAAAATCGTTGGGATAAAAAGAGACATTCATGAATTTAAAATGAAAGATAAATTTGAAATGTACACAATAAAAATAAATGATCAATGTTAATATGAATTAAAGAGAGGGATCTCGGGCCATATAAAATCCTAGCATTCTATTTCCATCTTTTGCACCTCGACTGTTAAAACATCCATTATTTGAAAAAGATGTTCGGACTTCCATCTATCTTATAAATTTTCGGAATTATTGAAAGAATTACCCCGTTGAAATAAATAAATAAATAAATAAATAAATAAATGAATAAATAAATAAATAAATAAATAAATAAATAAATAAATAAATAAATAAATAAATAAATAAATAAATAAATAAATCTTGAGATATAGATGAGAAATACAAAATGTATTGAATAATGATCCACTGTATTAACTTTTATATGATTATGATCGATATATAAATGGGTTGTATTTCCTTTTTGCTTCTTTCAACTAAAAGAGAAATGTAATGTATTTAACCCCCCCCCCCCCCCCCCCCCAATGGTTAAGATCTTTCATCCGTTTCAAAATATCAAAAACTGAAATATGAAATGGACAGATCACATGCAGTGGCTTTCTCTCCTTTGCGGATCATTGGTTCCGCCGCGGCGCCTGGGTCACGGCTCCCAATGTTATTGTCATTTAAATTTTTTTGAACTTTGCTATTTAAATATTCAAGCCATGGATAATTCGTTACTGCACTGAAGAATCACGAATTTCACTTTTTATAGTTCGTTTCAAAGTTTATCGTTGCGGTTCGTTTACCCCGCTTCGATTGAATACTGAGCGATTCTATACATTATCAATTTTGCATACATTTGTACCCATAAGATTTTAATTTTATATTTCTCGATAACAGCAGGAAAACACTGATAATTTCTAATACATTAGCCCCCCATCCGATTCAATAGCGCGGGGAGAGGGGGGGGGGGGGTGCACACGGCGGCACCTACATCTAAAATTCTCTAACAAGTTTACTGTTTCTATCCTGATTTTTGCCTACCAATCCTCTGGCATGCCCCCCCCCCCCCCTCCCCTCTCCACTAAAGTCGTCAAAATAAGGAATTACTTGGGCTCAAACACCACGACTCAACCTTTATTTTTATTTTTATTTTACCGGTCTGTTTCTGATATATATTAAAGTAATTGATAATTGAAAAAAATTCGCTGGCTCACTATATACATTACATATCACGTGAGATAATTTTCCGCTGGGGAGTGGGGTTCCCCAAAGAACCTGCTACAGGACTTTGAGGTATTCCGGCCACGCCCCCTCTAAACTCAAATCCTGTAATCTACAAAATTGTCTCGACCAAAAGGAATGATATTCTGAATTTTTCCAAAATTTTGATGAATTTCAATATATTAAATGAATCCCCCAACCACAGCAAACTAACATATTTTTTTCATCTCATAGAATCACGATACTTTATATAAATAAATGTAATTTCATTAGATTCTGACCGTTTTAACAAATACATGCATGTACAATAACGGAAATTTTTTCCCTCTCACTCATACGAAGTGTATACATTTTATGTATATGCATTCATCTTCAGGCGCTTAGCTAGAGTACTTTTCAAGTGTAAGCAGCCTCAAGTGGGTCTAGGTAGAAGCCCTTGTGGATATTCAAGGGGCAAAGTATCAGAATCTAATGAATTTTGCTCATTTACAGGGCAGTATTCTACGTCAATGTTTCTTTCATTCTTTTTTTGCAAAACGACGTGGAAGCAACTGCGTTTTAACGGTACGCCTGGTTATGCGCTTGGTTTTCTCTCTCTTGTCCATTCTTGTAAACATGTGCAACCATTTGGTTTTTAGGAAGGGGTTTTTTTGTAAATCCAGCTCGGAATATTTTGCAAAAATATTCTTCAGCATGACCGGCAGAAAAATCTAGCATTTTCTGAGGAATGAAAGGAAAAACGTCTTTCTCCAGCACCTTAAGCATTAGACGTGAAAATAGACTATCTCAGACATTTCACAACTGCCAATGATTCAGTTTTGTCAGGATTCTCTGATACTTCATGTTTCAAATTCTTCAATATATATATACATCACTCTCCAAGTTCAGATTCTTTAATTCAACGAAAAGAAGGTCAAACGTGTAGTTCAAGGTCACATATTGAATCAAAATCTATCTTGAGTAATTTCTTGACACAATCTGACAATGCACATACATGTATATACCATATCATCTATCTATCATTTGCCAGACCAGTGTTGTAGCAAATCCAAAGTATTACGAAAGTAGGTCAATTGTATACATGAACATGTAGGTCAAGGCTACTAGATATTCTTACACAAATGTATACTGTGTAGCAGAGTAATGAACTTAAAGTATCAATGTTTTTATTCATGATTACCAGTATGGGGTAAGACACTCTAAACAGTATTGATGAAAGGATGATCAACCAAGTTTGCTATGCTTAACAAGAGAAAATTCATTATTTCATATATGACAATGTTCTCACTAGATTTCTTCATCACAGTGTTCTAAGAATATTTGTGTTCTAGTCTCAAGAAGAATATAAGTATCAGTTATAAGATTTATTAAGTTTAAATGTAAATTTTATTCAAACTCTGAAAGAAGAATCATTATAACTGCAATATATATATAAATGTAATAGTACCGGTATCATCAATTTACAACATAATGTTTTTGTACTTGTGAAAGGATATTTTTCTTTCTCTATAATTTATCATAGTATTTCTTTTCGAAATTAATATTTTATATGAGTTTACATGTCTAGTCTATATCAGGGAAGTATTTAACTTTATATACAATGTACATCCCTGTCTATACTGGTATGTACCTAGAATTTAAAGTCATAAATTGTTGCTATGAAAATAATGAAATAAATGAAAAAAATATCCCCATTCAACAGGTGCAGGTCTATTCTCAAGTAAAAAGTTTTCAATGCATTTATAACCTAGTACATACATGTACATGTACCGGTAAGCACATGAAAGTAAACACAAAACATGTTCAAAATTCAAATGTTCTAGACATCAAACAGTGATTTCTCTAGTGTCTATAGTAAAACTTAAGGACGAGGTAGATGTTCAATCTGATACCAAGAAATGAGGAATGAGGAATGAGAAATGAGCCATCATGTATGTACAGAAGATGCTGTCAGTCTCACTCTGAAAGTAAAAGATGTAATGAATTAATATCTTCATTTTGATATTAAATAAGCTCTAAAATGAATGAATTTTGCATACATTTATTAGGGCTGGGACGATACATCGATATATCGATAAATCGCGATACGGTGTTCCACGATACGCGTATCGATACGTTGGAGCTATATCGCGATATCCGGACCCATTTTAAACTCCGTTCAAAGGCATGAACACGCTCGTTAACTTCGTCGATTGAAAGCTTCGGGCTAACGGAAACGTGTAACTTGCTGACTTAAAATGGTAAAGATGTTTTTCTTGGCTAATCTTCCCATGTTTGCTCCGGATAGTATGCAGTAGTCAATTTTACATTCATATAGTTTGCGGTACAGGCGGAAAGATCGCCTGGATATGCGTATGCGCTTCTAAATTTTTTTTTAGAAATGCAAACGCATATCCAGCCTGTGGTTTGTGGGAATCCAGCCGCAGAAACGACCAATGGCACTTGGATATTTTGTTGATCCGTTTCCGCGGCTAGCGGGAATCTTACAGATATTTTGTTTACTCAAAGTCATGTTCGTTTAAAAAATTTAAAGCGGCGAAAGTAAAGTTTTTAGAATCCGTATCTAACGCGATCTTAATATTTACAATTTTGTAAGTTACTATTGTCCAGAGAAAGTACCTGATTGAGTGGGTGAGAGTGAGAGCGACGTGAAAACTGCATGAAATAACTTATGTCCAGTAGCTATTCATGCGTGCATGATCCATTCATTTATCATCGATTTTTGAGATACTGGCGTTCGACCTAAATCTCTTCCATTTAAGATGATTTCATTTATTTATCTGAAAGAAAGAGTTCTGAAATCGTATGTAATGCTAAATTTTTGATATAAAACCGACTCGTGTCAATCCTTGATTGAACGTCGGAAACAGCCTTTTAAAGAAGAAAGGGGAAAAATGTCTGTCTACTACGATCTTTATATATCTATTATATTTTCTATTCACGTCAGCGACAACTTTAACTCGAGAATAAAATCATTAAAGATTAGTAGATTACGTCCACGTGGTTAATGCACATGCTCTCTCTCTCTCTTTCTCTCCCTCCCAAAATTTTGCTAATACATGTACATAAAATAAAACGTACAGAGATGGAAAACCGTTTGTCCTAAAAAAATTCAAAGTACAGGATGTATCCATCGAATAAAATCAAACACATTTAAAAAACAATTATGCGGTAATCCTTTCAATATTGTAGAGAAAGGAGCGTTTGTTACGATTGTTATGGTTGTTTTTAGCTCACCTGTACGAAGTTAAGTGAGCTTATGCTATACCCCCGCGCGTCCGTGTCCGCGTCCCCGTCCGTGTCCAGTTAAGAAGTTTGGGGTAGCTCAGTATTTGGCAAAGTGCTGATGCTACAGTAAACAAACTTGCACAAGTGATTCATCTTGGGATGCTGAGGTGAACCCATGCATCAGATGCTGCATCTGACCTACATTTTCTGCTTGATTGGCTTGGTTAAGAAGTTTGGGGTAGCTCAGTAACTGACAAAGTACAGATGCTACAGTAACCAAACTGGCACAAGTGATTCATCTTGGGATGCCGAAAGGAACCCATGCATTGGATGCAGCATCTGACCTACTTTTTCCATTTGAGTAATTTTGCTTTAAAAGCCAATATTGAGCAAAGTATAAGTGCTACATGTACCAAACTTGCATATTGGATGTATCTTTGATCAAACTTTCATAAAATGACCTTGTCTTACTTTTTCCGCTTGAGTAATTTTGCCTTTAAAAGCCAATATTGAGCAAAGTATAAGTGCTTCATGTACCAAACTTGCATATTGGATGTATCTTCGATTAAACTTTCATGAAATGAAATTGACCTACTTTTTCCACTTGAAAAGCCAATATACATGTACTTAGAAATATGTTTGAATTGAATTTTGCTGCCACGAGGTGAGCTTTGTAATCTATGATTACCTATGGTTAATAAGATTTCCTCATGAAAAAATCAGTCTAGGATTATTTAAATAGGAAGGGGAACTGAAAAGAGAGATATAAAAGGAAGAGGGGAGGGGGGTTACATAAATTCATGAACTTTTCATTTTCAAACTGAGAGCACGAGGCCCTCTTATTTACCAATTCATGGCTTGTCTTGTTGATGCAGTTACTGAGAAAATGAACAGACAAAAAAGAGTATAAATACATGTTAACGTGAAAAGTTGAAAACATTATTGCAAAGGGTACAGATTTGTTCTTGTAGCTTTACTTGTAGCTAACTAGCCTCTGTCTATCAGTGATAACTTGTGATGTTATTGTTCAAAGTTTGAAAAGTTTATTTTTTTAAATCTTGATTATTCCAGAATCTAGAAAAGTATAGTCTTAATCAAAATATTTTAATGTTTTACTTGAGTTTCAATCTATACAGCCTGGATCTTCGTTATAGCAATATACATCTGAAATATCGTGATACATATCGTATCGTAGGCACTATATCGTGATACGTATCGATACGCTCGAGACCCGTATCGTCCCAGCCCTAACATTTATCATTATGATGTAAATGTATATAAAATTACATGACATGTAAAGTTTCTGTAATAGTAAAATCATACAAATATAATTACAGGGCTTTCAATCGGTCATTCTCAAATTATGCAAAACAGTATAATTTTCCCTATTTATTGACCAATTTTACCTCATAGAAAATTCTTTAAAAAAAAAAAGAAAGTAAAAAATGCTAAATTTAAAATGAAAAGGCATCCAAATCTATCATATTCAATTTTGAAGAAAATATTGCCAATTTTCCCAATATGAAAGGTCTAATCCAATCCAAACCAGAAGTCTCTGACGAGACTGTAGCTCTCCTGGTTGTTTTTTAATTCACTTAATGACAAGTGAATTCTAATATGGCCACATCCATTTTCTTAGTCACTGGGGGCCAGGAACTCAAACAAAATATCAGGTGCACTACTTGAACACAGACTCATTGTATTGCAAAAAGAATCAAGTCTCCATCATTTATAGTGTCAGAGAAGTTGCGAATACAAGATTACATAGGATCATTCAGGAGAAAATGACCACATCCATTTTCTAGGACCCTGGGGGTCAGGGGCTCAAACAAAATGTCAGGTGCACACTGCACAACTAGACCACTGACCAAGTCTCATGCAAAAAGAGTTACATTTCTGTCTCTTATAATTTCAGAGGAGTTGCAAGCACAAGAATTGTTTACGGACAGACGCCGGACAAGGGGGTACCGCATAAGCTCGACTATGACCAGTATCTCGAGCTAAAAATGTGTTTCACGTGTAAGAGCCATACTTTATGTCAAGGCTTAGGACTAAGAAAAATTAAACCCATGTTTTTTTGTGGAACATAAATCCCCTTATTGTCAGATATAATGTAGAAAAGTATTTCATACTCCAAGGTCACGGACTCAAGGTAAAAATTCAGGTATTGATGTGAAGGCCTTACCACAAGGGATACACATGTAAAATATGATAGCCCTATCACTTGCAATTTATGTTATGACCAAGGGCAAGGTTAACATGGTTAAAGTTATTCAAAAATTGATCAGTATCCAAGGTCAAGGTCACAAGGTCAAAATTTTGGTATTAATAGGAAGACCTTATCAAAAGGAATACAATGCCCTATCACTTAAAAGCATAATATTACTTTAGAAAAATAATAGTGAAGTAGGTCAATCTCCAAGTTCAAGGTCACAAAGACAACAATTTGGCATTCTATATTTCACTCAACATTCAAAAGTTATGGCCATGTGGTGTAAGATTTTAAAAAGTAGGTCATTTTTCCAAGGTCAAGGTCACCAGGACACAAATTTTGGTATGCATGAGAAGGTCTTGTTTCAAACAATACATGTACACATGAAATATGAAAGCATGTAACTTACCATTAAAAAGTATTATCCATTTAAGGTGAATCACAAGGGATACACATGTAAAATATGAAATAAATACAATGTCATTTGTACTTGTATTATCAGATTTACAAAATTATCATAACATGTATATTAGTATACATGTATATGTGAACTTACCCTTCAGTGCTATATCAGCATGTTTACTGCAAGAGGCTGTAATACAGTTCCATCTGTCGATCTCACAATTCTTCTATTGATGATGAATTCCTCTACATTATAACACAAATTCTCATTTCATACTGGATCACAGTTTCACAAGGAATATGTGGTCGATGTACACATTGAATATGTTTTTCATGTACATGTAGAAATATGCACTTGAACAATTTTCTTCATTCTCCTTTCACAAGTGAATTATTTTCACACCATGGTGGCCAACATCATATATGGTAGTACAATTGCAATATCATATTCCACAGTATTTCTTCAACTTTACAAGTCAGTACTAGTAGCACTATAAGCATTCCACTATTCTTATGCACTTTCTTTCATTGGATCTGATGCACACATGCACATGAAGACTTTCTCAGAGTATATTCCTTCTTCTGTCTGGCAGTTAAGGTTATGTTACTGTAAAGAATAAATAAAATATTCAATTGATTTGAAATTCATCCCCTTTAAATAATTTTAAACCCATTCAATATTAGTTATTAGGTTTGTTACTGACCTTACACGGAAATCTGTCGGGTTGATAAAGCCCATAGAAGGCGAGGCGCTTGCGCCGAGCCTTCTATGGGCTTTATCAACCCGACAGATTTTCGTGTAAGGTCAGTAACAAACCTAATAACTGATTTGTTTTGTCGAGGACCATTTAGGTATGACAGACAGACAGACATGGTGATTCCTACTGTCCTCCTGCTTTACCAAGCAATAGTGCTGCCTCCACCTTCGGCCATTGTTGTTATTTACTTGCCTACGTCACGCTAAGGGACGCTACTCTAATTTCACGAACCGCTTTAGGCCACGGTAAAAAAATTTTGAGTTTGTAGTACAAAAAATGTTGATATCAAGAACAGCAACGTGATTTATATTATTATCCTCCGTCTGGTTTTGCTAATTGTCGGCCATTGCCTTACAAATTTTTGAAACTGACTTTCCACAAGAATTTGTCGGGCAGTCACATGACCAAATTCAAGCATTCCCATTGGGTCAAACTAGTCCGAGGCAAAACAAATACTTTTTCACCAACACTAGTGACTACAACACTAGCTAGGCTACAGAACTGATATTTGATACTGATTTTAACTAACACTGACATCAAATTTATTCAAATTCATGGTGTGCACTTAAATTTAGAAGTTCATGAAGATGTAATGAAAGACAGAAATGGCTTTAAAGAACAAATATTTGTGAGATATTCGATTACAGCGATAATTAATCATGAAACTCATTCACTCGAAAACATGGAGCACTCCCTGGTCGAGTATTTCTGATAAGAAGAAGAATTTAAAATCCCATCATATGTGTTCCACGTGATACATAAATCAATTTAAAAACATACCTTAAGATGAGCCATGTGTCTGTACTCTTGAACAGTTGGTTTACTTGCATGAAAGAAGCATTTCTACGTGTTCAAATTTCGAACGGAAGTCCACGAGAGAATGTTTTAGACGAGACTGCTATAAAATTAGAATAGGAACGGACTTTCTTTTCCGTCGTGTGTAAGGTAAAATCTTGACTCGAGATTCTTCCGATTTTATGCATATAATTTGCATAATAAGGTTCGGAGCCGTGTGGGTGAAAAATCTACCTGGACAGCCGACGAAAATCAAGGTAAATGGCAGGTGTCAGATCATTGTCTTGTGGATACGAGATAGTCACTGTATAGGTTGGACTTGATAAATTGATGAATGGTATAAGATGTTTACATTCACGACTTGAAAAATTAAATCAACCCACAGAGACTAAATTCTATTTATACATACCGGTGATTAACAGAGAAAAATTAAATAAAAAAAAAATGATCACAAGCAATATTAAAACGATCGATTAATATTATAACATCTCTGAAGTTATATCTGTCCATAAACTGTACCGATAAAGATTATAAACGTGAATAGCACTGGACATTGCTATACATAGATATATATATATAAGAGAACCACTTTTTGCCAACCAATTTTCATGCGCATGCGCAGTGTGACGTCACTTTTTCGTCACTCGAACGTCCCTATTCACTGGCCGGGATTTTTCACAATTTATCTCGAATGTATAGAAGTTTCTATATATTGAAACAATGACTTATTATTTCTGCCGTGCGAGGGGAATGTCCGCTTCCAACAGAAGGACCAACACTTTTCTAATAACGGAAAAGTAGACGACCTTGTCTTTAAAACAGAGTGTAACTCGTTCAAAGACAGTTTTCTATGCCTACACTTTCAAACATGTACGGTTATTACCCAATTAACAAAGGTGATTTGACAAGTATACACACCTGTCAATAAAACATGCAAAGTACCTAAAAGGTACCGCATTACCAGGTGTGAATTCACCCGAGCGTAAAAACATCGCCGGGTATTATCTACAGATAGAATAGAAAGAAAGGGGGATTAAAGATCATTTTTAAGGAATAAATTCATGTATGTTAAAAATCTTATTTTTGCGTATTTATTGTAGAGCTTTCTTTTTTTTTCTTTGAAAACACACATTGCTGGTAGTATACTTTTTTTAAGATATGGTACCAAAATTAATGATGAATTTAAATCGACCCCCCCCCCTCCCGATATATAAGTAAATCTTGATTTAGAAAACTTTCCGCTTTATCTCTGCTTTTCATTTGGTCGTTACCCCCTTTTAATATGAATCGGACCACAGATAAATCGGTGATTGTTGTAGGGAGAGGGCGTAAGGGGGGGGGGGGGGGGGGGGGTCGGTCCTTACCCCGTCTGCGTGTATATCCGCGCATGATAGCATTCTTTTTATGGCATCTTCCTTTTGCATTTGTAATTCCATATTTAAACAGTGCGGATATCATACCTGTCAAATGCCGAAAACTGTAACTAGAGAAGTCTATCTACATGTACATGTAGATGAAAAGTGACGGGAGGACGAATGGAAATATTTTAGTATCAAATCCATAACACAATGCTAAATGGAAATTATACATGTAACATGATTCGATCTGCACAAGGAAAAAAGAAGAGAATATTGGAAACAACGATCATATTTGTATGACTTAAAGAAATACAATAATCGCACATTTTTATAGATCTCGTATTTTCATATCATTTCCCAACTCCCCGGTCCACCTCCGGGCTCCCTTGGATTTCTGCTGTTCTAAGCAAACAAAAAATAGAGAGATGGAATATACAAGAGCCCCCTTCTAGCCTCCTTCCCTTCCAAAATATGCTTCTGACTCAAGTTTCATAATCGCTCTAATATTTGGAGTCCCCCCCCAAAAAAAAATATCAAAGTATGTATTTCTTCATTGAGGATCTAACGAACTGCACTTTTTTTTTAAGTATGACCCTACCCCAAAAACAAAATGCATGAAAAATAAGACAAAGAGAGAGGGAACATATTTTCGATTTAAAGGTAATATAATTATCATTTGGCCGTCCGAATTGAGACGGAGGAAACTCAGGAAAGAGATCAGCTGTCAATAAATTAAAAAGAATCATCGTTTCATCCGTTTGGGGTATGAAAAAATAATATTTCTATTTCATATGTAAGAGTGAGTAATTTGAATGTACGTAACAAAATTTTATTTAATGATTAATGTATATATTGGACCGTATATAATTTACAAAAGCTTCATATAAAAATTAATGAGCGCAACATTTATCACAGAATGATTCCTTGCAGTTTTTATAATCTTCACATCTTTAAAATAGATCCCTCTCCTTTCTTTTAAACCTGCAGAGGACTAAGCATGTTAGGGGTAAAGTAACCGGGGCTTCTCTCTGATATGCTACCGACATGCCGCCAGGTAAAACGAGGTGAACTGCCCGAGCGGGTTACTGGTGTGATTTCAACAGAGTAAGCACGTCACCAATATATTTCTAATAGACGAGAGGGGGGGGGGGGGTGTAATCGGACCAACATGACCACTGTAGACTTCTTCATAAATCCGTAAGTTTACACCTTATTTTTTTTTCTTTTGCAGAAAATTGTCATCATGATTTATTACTGTTGTATTTCCCGGCTTATCGAACAATTATCGTTATTTTCAAAGAGAGAGAAAAGAAAAAAACAAAACAAACAAAAATAACATTTTTGCTTTTATTTTGCAAACTTCACAGAGTGCGATTCCGATTCCATTTTAAAAACTTATCAGTGTGTTGCACATCAAAAGCCAATACGGGAACAAAACCTTTTTGACTTCAATTTTACTGACCGGTCGTGCCAGTACCATTTATATGGTGTTTTAAATTCATGCACACTCTCAGTTTGAAAATTTTAGTTGTCGGTCTGGCCAAAATAAATCTGAGTCGTCTGGCCAAAATAAATCTGAGTCGTCTGGCCAAAATAAACTAAATAAAGTTTATTAGCATTTAAAAGACAATTGCAAACAGAGGAAACATCGCACAAATAATCTTAATAAAAGTAAAAAAAAAAAAAAGTTTAAATGTCAAATCTCAGTTACCATGATTTACTGGTGTTCATTGTAATTCACCCGAAAAAAAAAGGGCAGAAGAATTAGGCCAAGCAAAAAAAAAGTTGGTTCTCAGGCCTAATTTTTTCAAATCATATGCGGCATGCAGTTTTTTTTTCATTAAACATTTTCAGAACATCTGTTGACATCTTTGATGCCGATAATTTGTTTTCTAGGCGTGTGATTGATGTTTCTGCCCAGATTTATTACTTTTTGTATTCAATGAATGACCACTTGAAATGACATGAAAATTTTACGGACGAACGCATACACAAGTACATGTACATTTAGATAAGATATAAGTGGACGTTAGAGATTTAAATCTCAGGCACAGAACAAGAATACAAAAGAATGTCATAGAGAAAATTAATATTTTACGTTTATAGCTATGTTTTCAACGTAGTGCCTGCTCCGTCATCGGCGTCCTTATTCCGTAAATTCTCTTGAATTCGATATTATCCCAGGACTTCTGTTTCTCATTGGTTGTGGAGAAGTTAGGCTCGTTCAGCTGTTCAACCAGATCTGTCGCCTTCTCTGTCAGAACAGGGCTGATAGGGGGATTTCTCTTGATACGGTTTCCGTAAACCACTAGGTCAGGGCTCCCTCCATGTCAACTGTCTTGCCAGATCGACGTCTTTGCTAGTCTGGGTTGGAATTTCGCGGATGACATCGCCTTTCTTGAAGATGTTGGATATTTGGGACTGCGAATTTCTTGGCAATCTATATATGGGGAAGGGGGGGGGGGGGTCCTCTGTTCCGGAAGCTTCACTGCTTTGTACTTATCGGCCACGATATGTCTGTTCTTTTTCTTTTCAATCTTTGGATCGGGACTGAATGATACGGATGGGAAGTAAACGGTCGTTTTTATTGGCATAAAATTGTATGCAAAGCCTCCGTTTTTCATGTTCAGTAATTTATAGAGGATAAATCAATGTTTGATCGGCTCATCATTTGGAAATTTTGAGTCGTACAACAGTTTTACCAACGACCGGTCATTAAAAAATGAAGACGAAACCGACATAATGCTTTTTATAATTTGATATTTTAGCGACGCCTAATTAAGACGTGTTGGTCAAATCGATCGTTTAATGCCACGACATGGAATACACCCACTTCGGACTATCTATTTTAGTTTAAAAAATCAATATCGTTGCATAAATTCTACACAGGGGTATCCACGGTAGTGTTAAAATAACACTCCATACTATCTCCCTTACAATGATTGACAGGTGAAAAGGTGAAGCCAGACGGTAATTAGCTGGAAAACGGGATTTTTTTTTACCTGTGTTTCGATTTGGTACCTTGCCGAATTCCGGAATTTACGATTACTTTCTTACGTTATTTTGGCTGAAAAAAAATCGAATGCGTCCTGAGAACCAATTCTTTTTTTCTTGGCCTAGTTCATTCTGAAAACTTTTGATACTAACTTAGAAAAACATTTAACTTCCCCGATTCACTACCAGGAATATTCGATCAACAAAGATGGTGAACAACAAAAGTAGACTGGCGATGTTACCTGTGCGCGGTAACAATAGGATCAAAGAGATTGTTTAACACCTGTACAGGTGAGCTGGGTGACACCGTGGTGAGTGGGGAGTGGATTGCCACTGACTGAGTGAAGATGCTAAAATTCCCCACTCGAATTCCACCCTTTCGGTGGGGAGTGGGATATCTCCGATCTGCTAAAATATGACTGTACGTCTTTCGGTACACTTTTTCGACATACTTAGTAGTAACTTTCATACTTTTTTGGCATATTACATTGTTTAGATTTAGGATCACTGATGAGGGTTAAGTACCCGAAACGTGCATGTCTGGTCCACGTTGCCAATTTATCTGTTCTTAAATGATGCTATACAATTTGAAGACGTTTACATTAAAATATAATGTATTTGCAGAGCTTTTACATGTTTTACAATATGTTATGGAACTCTTAAGGTTGTAAAATTAAGGTCGAAAGAGGTAGGGGTGCTCGGATAGAAAATTCGATAATATCGACAAAAACGTATACATTTTTGAATATTTTGTCGAACATGGATAAATATAAGCTAAAAGACATCAAATATGTCTACATTGTGTGTCAGAAATAGATTTCGAACGTTCTACCTCCTTAAATTGGTAAATAATGAAATCCGGAACTTAAAATACGGTCTTATTCTTCATTCAATGGCTACAATGTAAGCCTTTAGCGCGAAATACTGTTGACGGAAAAATGAACATCACTCTTGCTTTTTTCGTTCCTAATTCTTGTATCTTTCATTCAATCATATTTAGTACACAATGTTTGATGGATTAAAGAGGAAAAATAGTCAAATGTGCTATATTTAATGGTCAAAAAGATCGATTCTTAAAAAATGCACCCCCCTTTCCATTTTTAGTTTTTCGTCTCTGGGGTAGTGTTCCCCCCGGAGATACAGAACCCCACTTTGCCAAAAAATTTGTATCATGGATACACATCTCCAGTGAAAGTGGCTTTCTGTATATCCGGGGGGAACAATCTTCAATAAAACTTTTCCGTTTTCTATTGATTTCTATGAGAAAAAGATAAGTTTTGACCCCAAAATTAGCAATATTATGCAAAACAGATAAAAAATAACTTCATATTCTGATGGGATGCCGTATAGGTATACATTTTACCAAAAAAGGTTTTTGAAATTTCAATTTTCAAAATTCCACTTTTCAGGGCTAATTTTACGCCTTATCTTAACAGCTCCTTTATGATGTGAAAGTCTCTTGTTGGACAGAACGAATTAATAAAGTGTATATTTCCGGTATATTAAGCTCTTTGTCTATAGTAATTCCCTTTTTGCGACGAAGGCACGACACTAACATCCAACCCCTGAACCTAAGCTTCTCCAAGTAGAGAATCTGCTAATTCGATCCACTCATAAAATAACACTAGCTTTTGTGTCAGTCTTTCCTCAGATTTCAGGCTGTTTTTCCACATCAGCCGCTGCATCTACAAGATCGTGCGTTTAGCTTTCCGGTACAGCGCAAAGAATGTCCACAGGTGATTGCAAACACAAACTTCGTTTAAGATTACTAGATTTGATGCCACGAGGGCCAACATCAACCGGATTTTTGTCTGTTTGAACATACATCCGCTGAGATGGTTCCTAGACCTTCAGTATTCTGGACACGCAATTTGTGTCATAGGTGAAAAATCTCTGAGAACGATTGCTGATATATCTTAAAACAACATGGCTGTCTTTCTATATAGACATATATAACGTAAGAGAGTGCATGCATTTTAGATATTGTTTTCATTTTCGTGCTTAAACATCGACGGCGGGTGCGGCTAGACAACAGGGAATGCTTACTCCTCCCGGGCACCTGGTCCCACCTCTAGCTTGCTAGGGGTCCGTCGATGCTTAATTTTGTGCTCTATTTTGAGTGCTGTTCAGATTATCGTCAGGATCTTCTTTAACTCATCTGTATGAAATGTAACTCGATCGACTGGAATGTCTAGATTGAAAATGATTGATGTCAACATACCGGTAGCCATCACTGCAATCTTGGAATAGTGTTGCCTTGTTTGGGCACTACCTTGGACTTCCCAAGAATAAATCTAGCATGTTATTCACCTTCACTGTTCGAAGTTTTCAAATACGCAACAGATAATATATTACGTTCAGACGCATCCATAAATATGTTCAGTTCACGGATGATACTGTCTCCAAGATAACAATATACATACATCCTAGGAACCTCATATGTAAACAGAAATTAAACATCTTTATACCATGCCAACCAAACATCCTCTAATGTACTAGGTAATGTACAAGGATCATCCCAAACGTGTGCATTTTCCTCAAGGTCGCGAAACAACAAGCGTCCTGTCAAAATCACAGCTGCTGCCAACCCTAAAAGGTCATAGACCGTATGTAATGTTGATAGTATCCCTCTAAGCGTGAACGGTTTTTCCTGAAGATCAACTTTAAAGGTATACACATCCAAGTTTAGGTCCCCACAACATTTCGAGTGTACGCTGTGTAGGTAAGGCGTCAAGGCGCAAGTCCATAATCTCTTGCTCCTTTGTCTTATCAATCGGTTTGATAGCCAACAAAACATCTCGGTTGTAAGATGCCACTTTGTGCGAGCGTAGACCGGACTCATGTAGTTTGTCTTGTGTCGTGGTAATCAGACCGACTCCTTCTATGATACCGAAATTAACCCATTGTCTAAATGAAGTTCCTACTGACGAAATCTGTGGCTTCACTATCAGCATCTTCCAATGATTTCCTAAGTCCAAAGGTTGCAATCGCTGGTATGACGATTTTCCAAAATTATGGACACACATTCGATAATCAATCAGTTCTTTTGTTTTTGTTACGGTGCCATAGAAATTAAACCTTAAAATGTTTCGGTGCTTGGTCGGAACTCCAAATCGGAAGAACATCCGTTCAATATCGACCGTTATGACTATGGGCTCTCTACGCAAATGCATTGTTACCGTTACCCCTACAAGTTCATTGACTAGATCTTGTCTACTATGTAGCACGTCATTGAGACACATTCCTTCGAATTGTGCTGCCGAGTCAAACACGATGCGAAGTTTATTTGGTTGCTTCGGATGAAGCACCCAAAAATAGGCACAAACAAAATTCCTCCCCAGGATCCAAAGGTTGAGCAACTCCAGCATATCCATTATCGAAGATGCCCTGCATGAATACAGTAAAATGCATGCGCTTTGACGGATCTTTCATAAGACTGTTCTTCAAGGCTTATGCACGCTTCGACGCCAAAGAGGGGTTGTGAGTAAATGCATTACGAGGACTTTGCAGAGGAAGTGGTGCAACCCTACCTCCATTATCGTCTTACTGATCTCCTTTTTAATAACTGACAAAAATTCCGTATCTTCCACGGAAAACCCTGGCCTGTCACATTGAGCAGTCCTTTTAAAGCCACAACCTTTGACCTCAAAGTAGTTATTCCAAGGGTGCATCAAGGAAGCTACTCCATCCCTGAGTAGGTTAGTTTTATCAAACCGCAATGGTCTCTAGGGCATGGACCTTGTTCATGCAACTTTCACCGATTACAATCCAGCCTAAACCTAACTTCTGGGCGCACGGTGAGATTTCTGGTCATACAGATAATGTTCCTCTATTAAGTTACGTCCTATGAGTAAGAGAATATCTGCGTTATCATTTACAGGAGGTATAAGACCAACCACGTCTCGCAAGTGTGGGTAAACCTGGTGATGGAATATCCACTCTGATAGTAGGGATTTCTTCACACTAACTGACCATAGGCAACTTCATGACTCGAGTACCATCACTCCCATATCGGGAGTTCGCTTCTTTTCATGTTGTGGATGTTTTTGTTTGTTTGCTTTGGTTTCTGTTTATCCTGATTTTGTATGCCTTCGGTTTCTGATTTTCTGAATTATCGATTTTGTGCTGTATTTAGGGATATGATCATTATCCATATTTGTCACCCAGCCATTCTACAATGAATCATGATGCTTTTCTTCCATAAAGACGAACTGAGCCTGAGCATGACATCAAATAAAAATCCTCTGGAGCAGAACTCCCATAATATCGAAAAACTTCGGACGTGCAAGGGTACCATTATTATGATCGTAAAGTATTGCGTATAGACGGAAGGCCTAGTCAGGTCTGCCTCAAGGGTATGTCTTTATGAGCACATTTTTTTTGCTCAACATTTTCCATTATATAGGTTTCCACAAATCTGCGTACATGTATTGGCTACTTGACCTTTT
Source organism: Pinctada fucata (assembly GCA_028142955.1). Classification (NCBI taxonomy): domain Eukaryota; kingdom Metazoa; phylum Mollusca; class Bivalvia; order Pterioida; family Pteriidae; genus Pinctada; species Pinctada fucata. The sequence continues at coordinate 48,664,430 of AP027112.1, read as the reverse complement.
GGTTCCTTAGCTCCTTAGAGCCCATAGCTATAACAGCCGATTATTATATAGTTTTTTATGTTACTGTTATGAAATCTGGTCAACAGGAAGTTCCTCAGCAGAAGGAGAATACTTCGTCTAGTGTTATTAGGATATATCCCACATATAAACTGCCTCATCCATTGACCAAGTGTAATCTTTTTTTTTTTTTTGATTAACCAGTGTCTGATCGCACGAACGATGTAAATGGATTAAATATGTGCTTAATATGTTACAATAGTACTCACTTTTCATAGAACTGCTCTTCGAAATTGTATTGTGAAAAATATAATAGTAAGGAACATAATACACGTCTTCATATAGATCCCACAGAAACCCATTGCGGGGAGGAGAAGACCAGGGAACAAAAGGGTCAAGTAGCTACTAAGTGTACTCAGATTGAATGAAATTTATATGTCCATGTCATATGTCTATGAAGAAAGGATAAGTTACAACATAGTTGTGATAACTACCACACTAGAAATGGACAAAATAGTATTACATGTCACATTCAGTTTGTGAAGCTGCACAGTAGAAAATCTTAGGCAAATTAATTTCAAGGTGTTTTTAGTATTAAGGTGGTAGTCTCACCATACCCCTACATTCAACTTTCTTCATAATTTCAATATTAATAAACTCTGATGTCATGCGTCTTTTGGTTAAATTTGAAAGAAATCGAACAACTCGTTTTGCTTGGGTCGCAATTCAAAATCTCCAACTTTTGTCCCCCTTTCAATGCAGAAAATGGCGATTTTGTCACGAAATTTGTTCACAGATATTCAATGAGCTTGCAAATTTATAAATTATCAGCTTTGCATATCAAAGATAATACATACATCTTTCTTTTTTAGTAAAATTTTGATGTTTTAATAGCACCATACTTATTTTAGAAGAGATTTGAATAGAAAATAAAGGAAAAACATGTACCTGTCTGAAGTTCAGAAAATTGTCACATTTACATAACTCATGAAAAAAACGTATCATTTAATTTCAATAAAAAAGCTAATGGAAAAAATTAATTATGTATCTTAAATCTGTGCAAATGAGTTAAAGAAGATCCTGACGATAATCTTAACAGCACTTACAACAGAGCACAAAATTGAGCATCGACAGACCCCTAGCAAGCTAGAGGTGGGACCAGGTGCCCGGGAGGAGTAAGCATCTCCTGTAGGCTAGCCGCACCCGCCGTCGATGTTCATGCACGAAAATAAAAACAATTCATAAGATATATGCACTTAGGTTATATCTATATAGAAAGTGCTATGGCGATATTGCATGTCTGAGGTTATATCTATATAGAAAGTGCTATGGCGACCATGTCAGGGAAAAATTCAAAACACTTACTGTCAAACCCCTAGCGGTAAACTTTTTCACGAGCTCCCCACGGCAAACGGCATAAGCGTGACATAAATGAGTGAAAGAAGATCCTTACGATAACCTAATTACAGGGAAATCGAACATATTCTTAGCGAGTAAGCGCCATTTCGGTTACCCCTACTCATTCTTTTTTAACGTCGCGATGCGTTACGTCGAGGTTAAGCATAGCGTTGGATGTCTTGTCGGCTTACGCGAAATTGTAGAATTTATTTCAATATATAGCAGTTATCATTATTTCAGAATTAAGTCGTAATTTGTGCATTCGACTCAGTTGATATGCCGATTAAACACGTGAAGCAACCGAACTAATAGCAATATTAAAAAAGAAGGAAAATTGAAAAAAGGAAAAATAGGATCCATTTGACTGTCCAATGCGCAGGTATATATGGAGTCGAGTTGTTTAGAACCGACCCCCCCCCCCCCCATCCTGGACCTCTCCTTTTGAAATTCGTATAACTTTATTATTTTCCCGATTTTTTTTTAAAATAAAAAGTAATCGTCCCAGATTGCAGAGCCGGACAACTTACCCACTTTCTACTACGATACATTTCTTTCCTTCTTGATGAACTTCTTATCAAACGAAGGAATCTTATAAAGCTAAATGTATTCTATTTACACTAATCACACTCAAATAAAATCGAAGTAATCATGGTCATAATTATCAGACAACATCAGACTTCTTTCGACATTTACAGAATGAAACATGCCGTAGGTCAAGGGAAACATGTAGATACTGAAAATATCATAAGAATAAAGAATTGTATAAATCTCGGAAATATAATTAATCTTTAAAAATGCTCAATTTCAGGAAATAAAACAGAGAAATGAAATGCATACTGATTGTAATAGATAATGATATAGAGAGTAACGGTTACCTTCGTGCAACGCGCGGGAAATTCCCCTATTATGACGTCATGATTAAGTCATGCAGATGCTTGTCTTGAAAACAAACGATGGTAACATTACGCCAGACTACAAACGTTCGCGATATCAACTTTGAGTTACGTCCCTTACCCTGAGATTACCATTTTAAATCACTATTTTCGATGCAGAAGTTGCGAACGCATTAAACTTTTTGATTGATTTAGAGGTTCTGGAATGTCTTTTTTTTCTGATATTTCATGAGAATCAATTTAACGTAAAGCTCTACTGCCATTTTTAAAGAGTTTGCGAACTGTTTTGTTTTCTGAAATTTCGTAAAATTTTCAATTATGCATCTCCCGCCTTTATATTTAGGTGCACGTGGTATATATATTCGGTCAACATGTACAAAATTAAAACTTGTATAGTGATGTCGTTAATCAAGAAATCGTAAATCAGGCTTAAAGTAAACCATTTTATCTCTTAAAGAAATGATAATGTAACTAAATTGCACACCATATCCCGATTGTCCAACATCACTTTTGTACCGTATTACCAGAATTTTTCGCGAGTTACTAATTTTCGCTAAATTCGTGAGTGATTTGAAATCGCGAAAAATTATTCTCGCGAAAAATTGTATTTCATAAGGTATATCATAATTTCAATTTGTTCATATTGTATATGTGTCATTCTTTATTTTTTCTGATTAAATATAATGAGGAGTGATTTGAGTATATTCTTATGATAGAACTTACTGAAATTTCAATAATGAAAGTAACAAAACAGTAACATCTTTTGAACATATTTGTTTGTAAATCAGAAATCGCGAAAAATTGTACTCGTGATAATAAAGACACCCTATTTTACCATAAAATCGCGAAATCGATTTCTGGTTCAATGGTACCTTTTATATAAATGTGGGAAAACCGGACATTTCCGTTAAGAAAGTGTTGGGGTTTTTTTTTTTCGTGTACCAAAGTTTGATTATACTCCCGTTTCGTTATCGTCTACGATCATTTGAATGTAAGGATAGTGCATATGAAAAGCAATTTCGAGTTTATGTAAAACACAAGAAAAAAATAATTTGGCGAATTTCCCACAGTAACTGTCCGTCAGAAAATATACCGACTTGTAGTAGGTATAGAGTTGGAACCCTTCCGCATTATAAGTATTGTCAGTTTTAACATAAATGTTAACATAATTGCATTTCTCATTCTTCGAAAGAAAGGAGGAGATATCCAGCAAGACTCTCTTGCAGGAAGGCACCAAAAACCCTTGATGTTTACAAGACATACATTTGTACGACATAAAACATCAAACACACAAGACTACACATAAATCAACGAGACAAAATGGCAATCGGTTGGTAATGCGCATAACGTGCGCTAAACTTTTCTATTATCTAGACTCAAATAACGCACAATGGTAGTGAAAAATAACTTCACTTGTACAAGCGCATTTTTAAGATAAAAAAAAATCCTGACGATAATCTAAACAGCACTCGCAATAGAGCACTAAGTTGAGCATCGACGGAGCCCTATCAAATGTTAAATATCTTCAAATTCAATAGCATCTTGTGGGTTTGTTTAGCTGGATGAGGACAAGGTGATGAAATTCATCCCCATTTTCCTTAAGAGCAGATTCATTTGCAGCATTGTACAGACATGAGTTAAAGAAGATCCTGACGATAATCTCAACAGCACTCACAATAGAGCACCAAAATGAGCATCGACGGACCCCTAGCAAGCTAGAGGTGGGACCAGGTGCCCGGGAGGAGTAAGCAACCCCTGTTGGCTAGCCGTACCCACCGTCGATGTTCATGCACTATAATAAACACAATAAATGAAATGCAGGCATTTCTATGGCGACCATGTCAGGGAAAATATTCAGAACCCTTACTGTCAAACCCCTCCCGGTAGGGGACCTTTTAACGAGCTCCACATGACAAAGGGCATAAGTGTGACACAGATGAGTTAAAGAAGATCCTGACGATAATCTCAACAGCACTCACAATAGAGCACCAAATTGAGCATCGACCGGTGATCCTTAATCTAATCAGTGTAAAATGACAAAAGAGTGTGAAAGCTAGACTTGCATTCTGACTGATTGTGACGACGGGACTCCATGTCGGGCCCTGCCCAAACCTCTTTGGAAAAGAAAGGATACCCATCACTTGTCATCTCTGAATGACTCCTCGGGTCACACCAAACATATGCTTGATAGCCGATAGAGTATGGACTGTATTACGTACGCCCTCTTTTATTATCCATTTACATATTCATCTGTGTTGCTTGGGCCCCTGCGTCTTGCGGCCTTGTTTGTGTGTAGTCAGATTGTTTAACACCACAATTGCACGTTGACCTCTGGGTAATCAGGATATTGGGAGGGTAGTGCGCATGTTATCCAGAATAACCACAGCATTTGTTACTTGCGTAGCTGATTGCCGTCCTAAGTCGACACTGGTTACCCATTGATCTCGGCACCAGGTCTCAATTCGGAATGTTGTTCATTCCAAGATTTGCAAATGTTCCTGTGGAAAATCTATTGATTTTGCCTTTCCTTCTCGACTATGAGACTGAATAACTGAAGGGTACTTCTGTAATGTTTAATGTTTATGTGGAGTCTTTTGTATTTAATGTTTCTATATCGTATGTCTCTTTTCGTCTCTCGCTGTACTCGTCTTCTCAGTGTTTTCGCTTTGGATGTTTTGGTGTTTTGTTGTTGGTACTGCAACCAGGTCTGGTTGGAGATTCCCTCGATTTTTCACTGTAAGATGGCCACATAAAGAAGAGGCAAACCACAGGGGCGCAAGAAAGACTAAGATGAATATCTAAATGGTTAGAAAAAGGGGGATACGAAAAACTGTCTAGACTCTGCCGTATGTATCGACCTTTTTATCAACCGAGGTGTCCGATCAAAATTTAGAGACGACAAGTAGTCGGGGCGCTGTCTTCATTTATTAAGGTTTTAGATGTATAATGAAAGGAATCGTGTCCAAAATACTGAATTAATTCTTATAAATCATTTCATATTTCCCTTTCGCTTGTTGCACAAACTTTTATACTATAATAGTATGTGTAGGAAAAAGGATATTTTTAATAGGGAGTTATAACTCCGCTTGATAGAAAAAAAAAACTTTTAAAATCAATTACGAAGGTCATAGTTCTTAAAAGCCATTCTCTGTAAGCACCAAAGTATTTGTATAGGGGGCCAGAAACGCATGGCCTCAGATTTTGGTCAAACAATGTCAAAATAGTAGTTACATGATACAAACATGATTTTGATAAAAAATAATAAAATATTATTGGCGGTTGCCATGGTAACGGCAGTAGCTCTGTATGTCCCCTTTAGAACTAAAATATTATGGAATTTGACATTTTTTGGTACTGTATTTCTCTGAACTGGTATATTTTTTTCATATTTTTCTTCTGTGCATGACAAGCGTCATGATTCAGTGAGTTTGTTCAGCATGAAAAATAATTTTCCTCAATTTCGGTTTTTTAGGGAAATTTGATCAAAATACGCGTAAAAACACATTTTTTGCTATACATGAAAAACCATGATTTCAGCTTGTTTATGACTATATTTGCACAATGTTGCCACTTGAATTATAGAAAAATTGATATTGGCACTTAAAGTTTATACCTAGATAAGGAAATAGAAAAAATAAAAAAGGTGGGTATTTCATGATTTCATACAAAAAATTAAAGCTAAAAATAGATAATTTTTGCATATTTAGCAAATAAATTCCTTCTAACTTTATTGGAATATGAGATAAAATGACTGCAAAATAATGTTTATAGTTATTTTTCTTTAAAATATATTGAGTATTTTCACCAAGCGCCAAGATATGTAGATATATAAAGTTGTATCATGCAAAAGAAAATGCGTTTCCATGGCAACCATACTAAAATATGTTAAACGGAGACTTTAAAAGTAAAATTAACATTTTAATAATTGATATCGGCATTTTATTCATTCCCTTCTTTTTTTAATATTTCATGATAAGTAATTCATTAATTCAGATCTAAGAAATGAAATATGTTACCATAGCAACAGTCTTACATCTTAGCAACATCATAGCAACCACGTCTATTTTATCCGAATTTTATATGAATCAAGTCAAATATCCTTCATTACATCTTCTACAGTTTTTATACACATGAATTTTAAATTTATTTCATTTTTAACTAAAAGTTTCTATCAAGACTAACATTTGAAGTATAATTATTCTTTTTAACCTCATCTTTTCACTCCAATGGATCAGGCAGGATACACGCACCTTGAAATCTTTTGATGGCACTTGCATGGTAATACATGTATCTGAAAAGTGCTCATGTATCTATAGCTTATCAAACAAATAGATATTAGTTTAATGCTAGTCCCCTCTGGCCGCCTTCTCATATTTTGCCAGCACCCTTTCTCCATAGGCAATATCAAAATCTACAATTCTAAATCAAAAAGATACGCAGAATTATTTATTTTAAAGTTCCGTTTCATAGACATGGGCGATTCCAGGATTTTTTTTTCAGGATGGTCCTAAAGTCTGATTTTTTTAAGAGTTTCTAATCATAAATAAAACAGATGACTGGCGAGCAAAAAGTTAAAACATTGAATTTTCACATCTTAGTACTTGGTTAATGATTATCAGGTCTAATATGTAACACAACAAATGCCTATTGATAGCGATTGCCGAACTAGTAAAAAAAAAAAATTCAGAATTGAACCCCCCCTCCTCTGGATCCACGTGCATAGATACGGTAGTTCATCTTTGTCTCAACATGATAAATGTACATCTCTATTTTAAATATCATTTCGATCCATCTCCAATGAGAAAATGCTTGGAACTAAATGTCGGACATAAGGACACAATGACGAGGGAATTCAACACTATGATAGAGCATGTAAACAAATACAAATACATGGGAATCCTTTGATTCGAAGATAAAATGTTTGTCTAAACTTTGTAACCAAGAGGAACCACTAGCTGCAATATTATTTCGATAAAACAATCAGGTGGAGAGAAAAAAAATGAAAACTGCCCTAACGCGACGAACCCCCCCCCCCCCCCCCAAACACACAGCAATATTCTTTGAAAATTATATTGGATGAAGATCAAACGTCTTTTGTGACATTGGCCTTAGAGTAGATCTTTGTTCAAGGTCATGACATACCCTTTGAAGTTAGATATTGTTGGGCTCAAACTTTTATGTGAAGACTAAATTTCTGGTAATTTGAAGTCGAATTTCAGGAAATATTTGCTGATTCCCTACCTACGGTACATATACTTATATTGCTAAATTTGTACTTCATCTTTATGTCCCCGTAATTGAAGATTCGGAGGCATATAATTTTTGTCCTGTCCGTTTGTCTGTCTGCTTGTCCGCAAAAACTTTAACCTTGGCCATAACTTTTGAATGGTAAGGGATCGGGCTTTGATATTTCACATGTGTATTCATCGTGACAAGACCTTTCCATGGATACCAAAATTTTTATACCTTGTGACCTTGACCTTGGAGTTTGACCTACTTTTGAAAAAAACTTTAACCTTGACCATAACTTGTGAATAGTAAGGAATAGGGCTCTGATATTTCAAATGAGTATTTCTTGTGACAAGACCTTTCCATGGATACCAAAATGTTTGACCTTTGACAAACATGCCGACAGAGGCATTCGTGTTTCACAAACACATGTTTGTTTGTTTTTTTAATCAAAAGCGAATCCGTTTCATGCACAAGAAAATAAAGCATTCCTTTCCACACTTCAACTTAATATTTCCGATATACCAAGAAAGTGTTGATATTTTACAGAAAAGAAGATTGGATTCGTAGTATGTGTACCCCAAACCCTCCACGTACACTTAATGATTCCTTTCCAATCAAGAATTTAAATTACTTTCAGTAATTTCTTTGTCATACAAAACGGTCATTCAGCATATGATATTCCATCGAGCAGGGTTTCTCCCTCGGAGTCATCCCCCGCCCGCAACAACAGCATTTTCCCCTGGTCCCCACTGGCCCTAAGACCCCCAGCCTTTTTATATCCATCACACCAAACCCTTTAAACTCAAATCCTGCATACGTCCCTGAATGCTTTCAGTTTGTCTAGTCAGGTTTCGGTTCTGAAGGTTGTCAAAACAGGGTGCTCCAAAATGTCCTAATTTTGCCCGTTGACGGATTTACAACAACACAATGGTACACTTCATACCTACCAAGTTTTACCAAAAGTCAAAATTCGGACAGACTGACATGGACGCCTTTGTGTCTCAGGTGAGCTAAAAATGAAAATACTGCATTATGGAACGCAGACTTCAAGTCTCCTATCAAAATATATGCTAGAGGAATGAGTGCTAATTTATGTGTATTTGTCTAAGAAAGCGACATTGTTATGAACAGACCCCCCCCCCCCCCCAAAAAAAAAAAATCCAGGGGGAGGGGTTCATCCTCTCAAGAATGGGATCGCGTCTTTTGTGTATAAACAAATTTACTTATAAAACTAAAGGGTGATATAGGCATTTTTGAAAAATTCCAGAGGGGGTCCTCTTCTTTTTCTTTCCTTGGGTGCTGTTATTTCACAACTCAGCGTAGAAATAATTATCGAAATCTGGAGTCCTGAATGTTTCTAATATCTCAAACTTTATAAAGAATATTTGACCGCGAAAATACTGTACCCTTTTTTGGTCGGATTGCGAAACAAATTATGAAATGGCGATGTCCGTCCGTCTGCATTAACAATTTGACTTAGCTGTTGTGTTTATGTTAGTTATCATAATGAAAGAAGTACAGGGGATATAATTTTCAAACTTAATACAAAGATTAAGCATTGTGAGAGGATCTGAACACAGGTATTGTTTTTTACCTTGACCTAGAAAAATGTAGTTTTGTGTTAAAGTTACTTGTGAAAGAACTATAATGGGAACAATATAAGAAGTTGGTATTGATGTAAAGCAGAGTGAAAGAATCTGAACACAGGTATTGTTTTTTACCTTAAGGTTTGACCCTGACCTTGAAAAACGTAATTTTGTGTTTAGTTAGTAGTGAAGGAAGCATAGTGAGGGAATCTGAATGCAGGCACTGTCTTTGACATTGACCTTGAGATTTAACCTTGACCTTGAAAATGTAATTTAGAGTAAATATCTATTGTACAAATACTATATTAAATTTAACATTCAAACTTTTCATAGAGATGGGAATAATAAGTTGAGTTTATTTCAGGTACATGTAATGATGTATTGACCTTGACATGGCCATTTGATGATACAATTTTGAATTTGACTTTACCATATAGTAAGGTACCATATAATATAGATCTAAGCAAGTAGACCTGATTTCATGTATTGACCTAGACCTTAAAAATGAGATTTTGATTTAGACTATGCTGTACTTACATTACATGTATATGAAACCATGAGCAAGACTTTACTTTTCTACATTTAAGAGTACATTAAAATTTTACATGGAGATAGAGCATGATGACTGGACTTGATTTCAGGTAGTGTCCCTGCCATTGACAGTTACTCTATGAAGTATCAATTTAAAACTTGTAATATGGTTAGTGGAACAGACTTCTGGTACTGAAGTGAACCTTGATGATATGATTTTGAATAAGACTGAATTGTGTCAAAACAACATAGAATCTCACATTTAAACTTTGAATGGAGATTTTAGATTCCACTGTGTTCCCTTAAATGGACATTGTGTTTCAAAAAACAATCTGCTGCCAGCAATCCGCCCATTAATACCGTCTTTCTTTGTGTCTTGTTTCACTATAGCTTTGACCTTGTACACATGTATCTGACCTTGGCTGAGGTCATGAAACACCTTTTGATGCTGGATAACAATTCAAGGTCACTCCATACTTTAGTAATGAAATTGATTATGCTAATCATATCCAAACTATATCACTTGAACCATGCATCAGATCACTTTCATTATCTTGTTGCTTAGGACCTAAAGATTTCACATAACTTTCATATGACCCAAGGAAAGGTCACTCTGTACTTTAGTAATGAAATTGTGTATTCTAATCATATTCATACTGTTCATGTTGTAGTATATTGTTGCTCATTATCCAAAGGTTTCAAATAACCATAACCCAAGGTCATGTGATCAAGGTCAACTGAATGCTTTTTATAATGGAATTGTCTATTAAAATCATGTCTGGTCCATTTCTCTTAAAATACTATTATGTACATTTGTACACATGTACCCAATCACTTTCATACTTCAGTATGTTGTTGCTCAAGACTGAATCAAAGGTTTCACATCACCTTGACCCAAGGTCATGCGACCAAAATCAAAATTACACAGATGTTGATATCAATTTTTTAAACAATTTTTTTTTACTTAAAACATATGTACATAGAATATTTTGATGTATTAAAAAATCCAATAAATATTATAATTTCAATCCCTTTAGATCTTAAGTCAGCTAATTAAGTAAAGTTCATTCAGAGGATAGAAAATTAAGGTACAGACAACATATTATGTCTTTTTGTCTTATTGTAGATTTGACATTGGTTCATTGTCATGACACAACCTTTGATCCTATTGATTGATTCTAACCCATGATGGGATTGCAAGTTAAAGGCTAGGCATGATTTAAGCAGAATTGGATAGAGTCATAGACATACATGTACTGGACATACAGATAATTCATATATACACTTCTTAACTTTGTTTGCAGGAGTTTAGCAATATGCAACCTCCCCCTCCCCCCCTTAAACCTCCATTCTTATAATGGGTAAAAAAATATCTTAATTGATCCTTGATAAAATCATACAAGAGTTATATTAGAGATCAATATTTTTAATAAATGAATATTGGTGAAATTCCATCAATCTTTAACAAATCCCATGTGAAAATTGATACTGATTATTAAATCATGCATGATTTGTCTTGTAAACATTCTTACTGACTTTACTACATGTATTCAGTCATTCTACATGATTGTATACATGAGCACATTTATTGCACACTCTTTCAATTTTTATTCCTATGGATTAACACATGAAGAAAGATCTGCAGTGTTATTGTACAAATAAACAGTCTTCTGGCTTCCCTCTTCATGTTCTTGCTGTACATTCAATATGTTAACATGTCCCATTAAATATCTGCTGTAAGTGTAAGGTACATTCTACAGATGACCCTGCAAAATAAATTAATTTGTGTTCAAAATTTAGTAAATCAGACATGACTGTTTTGTACATACAATTCAAGTAGTATAATTGATTCACTTCAAACCCAGGATTAGTAATCCTGCAGTAAAGACAGTAAAACACATTTAACAACTCAGTTGAATACTGTATCCATGCTGAGACTTGGCACACCCAGTTCTGACAAACTTGTTGAAAAGAAGTTGTTTGAAAGGTTGTAAAACATTAAATGCAAGTGTAAGTCCATGAAAATTTCTATACTTACATCCAATAACATACATCCTACATCCATAGAAAAGGAAAAGCAGGGACAACAGACACCTAGCTCTGCGCTGCTGCTCCGCATTGTTCACCACTTTTCATGATTTCTGTTGTTTGGACAAACACCTGGCTGTATCGTCTCTGTTTCGGAATTTATTTTTGAATATTGTGTTTTTAAATTTTCATTGCTTTTTCGTAAATTTGCAACCCGAATGGTACACACAAACAAAAATTTCTGGGTATCCCTCGGCCCTCACAACTCATGCTCATTGCGCTGGAAAACGACTTGTGGCTGTGCGAGATGACATTAATTGTCACATTATTATCCTTCCTTTCAACACCAAGCTTTATAAATTCGTTTCTTTGTCAAAATCACTCGTATTCATCTATAATCGTCTATTCTAAATATCGTAGCGACTGATAGCGAGTAAATTCGAGCTAAAAATACGCTTTTCCTACTTTCCACACGGAAGAGCGCTTCCAAGGGAGGTTATAAAATCCGCTATTTTGTCGTTTTTTTCTTTCCGTATTTCCTTTCTTAGAGTTGAATACCCACCTTTTTTATTTTTTGAATATTTGTAGCACTATCAGAGCTTCTTGAAATACTGTCTTTCATTGTTTGTACTATATGGCAAGTTTGTGATTTTTGTTACCAAAAAATACCGCTTTTTGGGGAAAATCCCCTCCAAATTACAGGTTTATACACCCATATATGACATATGACCAATGTGATTCTTCTATTATGCATTGGTATATATTTCATAGGCAAAACCTGAAGCAATCATTATGAAAATAAGTATATCCTACACGAGAAACGATAGGAAATAATGTTCAAAAGCAATCTGCTGACTTTTTTCATAAATTGACAATACAGATGCCGTTTCCATGGATACATGAGAAAGATTTGAATTATCCTTTATGTTTTTAATATTGTTTTATCATTTTGATTTATGTTATTTTTGTTTTTTTCTAATTTGAAAACATGCGTTTCCAGCAAATTTTGGTCCTTACAGAGAATGGCTTTTAACACCAATTCTCTGTAACCATCAACCTAAATTTGGCACGCATGGTGACCAATCGTGATGAAATTTTACATACATAATCATTGTAATCAGATGTGAAAAAATTTCATGGGTACAATGTCATACGGTGATCCGTTACCATGGAAACACAGTTTCAATATTTGGTTTGTGATAATATGGGGATTTTAACTTATGGCATCTTCTAATGAAAACTATATGTTATACAGAACTTATTTGTTTAAAATACTGAAGTAAAACATGGACTCTTCAGGTATTTATACCCAAACCTAAAAAATGTCTCGCTACTTTGATAAAATAATGAAAATTTTGTAACTGCATGTGAAATTCTAAGCCTATTTCCTGAAGCAATATCAAAAAAACGCAGCCATGCCTGTAAAATGTAAACATACCATGTAATCAATGTTTTAGTATATTTTCAAAATGTACAAAAACATTTTTGGGGCTATGTAAAATTACTTCAAAAATCAAATTCCATAAAACTTACTAATTTTAGAAAAAGGGGAATTCCCATAGGAGAACTCTCTAGGACGGAGGAAGTGAACATTTAGCAACAATCAACACGGAGGGAAATTGTGCATGTTTGCTGTGTATTTACAGTTTTATAATTTGTTTATTTTGGTACATATGCCTATATTTTCATCGTACTTGATCTCTCTCTCTCTCTTTTTCTCTCTCTTGATCTCTACTCGCGGGATCGGGAAAATAGGGTTCAATGACCGTACTCTGAATATGTTGAAACATTTTTTCTTTTTAATCTAAATTGGGTATTTACCTTTTGGGAGTGGAGTGGGAAGGAATACCAGACCATTTCATGTACCCTACTGGTGTCAGAACAGTTTTCGGAAAGTAACAGTTTCCGGACAGTCGCCCTTTTCAAGTTATTTGAAGGAATTTATTTTCAAAATTTTGTGACAATTTTGTAGCTTTTTAATGGAGAATTCAAACCATGAATCATATAAACAAAATTTTGAATCTATGTTGCTTTATCACATCACATTTTCACTCCTTTCTGCCCCGTTTCATATCACGCACCAGAGTAAGTCGCCGAGAACCATACTTTTTTAATCCACGTGATGTGAATAGTTTCGATTCTATTTCCAAGATTATTTTTACATAGTCATTTTTAGAAAAAAAAAATGAAGAAAATAATATCCAAAAATCATCCAGTTTAAGCTAAAATTGATCGAGATTGACAGCTTTAAAATCAGGTGTCCGGAAATTGTTCCAGTGAATGCGAAAAATGGCAAAAATACAGGGTCATAAAATCGGCCAAGAAACCATATTTCTTGATAGATTAATTATTTTTTTTCAACATGAGTATTTGTGAAAAGGGCATAGCATTATTTGGGAGAAATTTGAAAGTTTTCCGTTAAAGGACAGAGGAGCTTTCCCCGAAAAATCTTCAAAATCGTCCGGAAACTGAATTGGGGGAAAGGGGGGTGTTCCATTATCCGAAACCCTCTTCAGGTCATGCACTGGGCCCTCTTTTTCTCTGAAAAGATAAGGAGTAGCCATATAATTTTTTTTGGGGGGGGGGGGGAGGGGGTAAGAAATATTTGCTTGAATTTTTGTCACAAAGAATATTCTGGCCAAAAGCGTCGGTGAAAAAAATAAAGCATTTTGCTACGACGGTATTTATTCTGGAAAAAAATTCAACCAAGATGGCCAGAGAAAAAAAATCAGTTTTGAGAAATACTGAGAAATATTCTTGTAAAAGTATCCGACCCATGGTTGATCGCCTAAATGTCCGTGTAATCTTGGTCCATATTATATCTAGGTTAAAGCAAAATGTAATGTTTATCTTGATTCTTAAGTGTAGGGATGTAACGACACACGAGATCACGATACGATACGTATCACAATACAAGGCTCACGATACGATACGTATCATGATACTAATAAAGAGAGCGAGTAGCAGAAATTTTGCAACAAATTGTTCAATGCCGAGGCTGAGAAGACCGACAGCTGCTTGTTTGCTAGATTTGACACACATACTGGCAATCGTATTATTAGAAAAAAAAACTACCAATACGATTGCTGAGTAATAGCTCCAAAGTTCAAATATTGCATGGGTAATGTGAGTAGCTCGAATTTCCTTTATACCACCTGCAGTGCTTGCTGCACTGTACTGTACTGTCCTTTACTGTACTGTACTGTCGTGCAATGTACAAGGTAAATCTTGTTCTGCTTGAAAAGATGTGTGCCCATTTAGTTGTCATTTTGATAATTATGTATCTGACTATGAAAAGATTGTGACATCAGCGCTCTAAGGCACGGTCCATTTGATATTCTTGGGGGGGGGGGGGGGGGGGGGGGGGGTGGGGGTAGGGCTGGGTATTGCGGCTCAAAAAAGTATTGTGATATATTGCGATACAAGATTTCATATTGCGATCTATTGCAATATTTTATCCTTTTATGAAGTTCATTATTTTTACAGAAAAATACCAAAACAAGACACAGCTTATGTTTTTATTATCAGTGTTATTGCCAATTATGTCTTTGGTCAAAGCTTGGGATATCACGGGAAATAGTTAATAAAGCCGTATATAGTAAATAAAATTCGTGTTTCTTTCACAATGAAAAACATTTAAAACTTGAAAAAAAAACTTAACTGCCAGGATTCATCAAGCATACGTAAAACATAATGATGTTAAAAGTAACAAGAGTTTTTTTTTTTTTTTTTTCATTTGGTAAAGGTGCCTGTACCTGTCCCATTTGGGTAAATTGCTAAAATTGGGAAAAAATATTTAATACAAATTCTCACCATAATCTAATTCTAACGTATATTCTTATCAACACTGCTTATCCATTGATTTGCTTGAGCTAAACAAGAGATGAATTGCACTTAAGACATTTTGTGCGAACTTCAAGGTTTTCATGTGATTTTAAAAATAATTTCTCTTGGGAATTTAAGAGTGATTGAGGGGGGGGGGGGGGAGGGGATAGAGAAAATTTGGCATTGGGAAGGAGCCGAAATTCGGGCCCAAAACAAGGAGAAAAACACTACTATCTAACCAAAAAATCAAATTCAAGGAATTGTGGTCCCCTGCTTTGGGGTGTTTGTCTTTAAAGAAATACTTACAGACCCCCCCCCCCCATTCTTAATTGTTCATAATATATCTCATAACTCCAAGAAAAGATCAAAGGGTCAAAACTTTTGTTTTGTTACCAAGGGACAGAGCTTATGAAATGGTATGCACATGTGAAATATTAAAGTCCTATCATTTAAATTACCTTCCAAAACTTATGGTCGAGGTTGAAGCCCCATCACTTTTCTTCAAAAGTTATGGTCAAGGTAAGAGTTTTTGAAAAGTACATGTATGTCAAACTCCAAGGTCAAGGTCACAAGGTCAAAAATTTTGGTATCCATGGAAAAGTCTTATCACAAGGAATACACATGTGTAACATGAAAGTCCTACCACTTTTCATTCAAAAGTTATTGTCAAGGTTAAAATTTTTAATAAGTAGGTCAAAAGTCCAAGGTCAAGGTCAGAAGGTCAAAAATTTTTGGTATCCATGAAAAGGTCTTGTCACAAGGAATACACATGTGTAACATGAAAGCCCTATCACTTTCCATTCAAAAGATATGGTCAAGGTTAATGTATAAAATAAGTAGGTCAAAGTCCAAGGCCAAGGTCACAAGGTAAAAAAAAATGATATCCATGGAAAGGTCTTGTCACAAGGAATACACATGTGAAATATCAAAGCCCTATCACTTACCATTCAAAAGTCATGCGCAAGGGTAAAGTTTTTGTGACTGACCGACAGAAGGACAGACGAACCGATATTAATGTCCCCGCGCTTTCGCGGGGATGGGGAAAAATATTTCAAAAGATGGAAGACAGAGTTCAGACAATTAAGAAGAATCGTGTTGTTTTGAAATTAATTATGAAAATCATTAGGAAACAATTCAAAATATAAAAGAGAGGCCGTCATATTGTCAGCTCATATTTCCTCTGACTGAGAACGTCAATCTCTGATTGCTCAATAAAACGCCATAAGAACATACATTTCATTGAAAGAAACACGGATTTGATTGTTCAAAAAGTATTTTAGTTTATTGTTTTTACTAGAATACTTTCTATATACAGTGTAGAGTAAAATATTGAACCCGAACCGGTATTTCGAAAAACGTACCGCGGCACGTATTGGAAACGAAAATATCGCGGTGCACCGATATAACAATAAAATTGCACAGCCCTAGGGGGGGGGGGGATTGGTTTTTTTTTCGAAAAAAAAATTGCTCTGAATTTTGATGAAAAAAAAAAATTAATTTGCATATGGTGTGACAGAAAAAAATAATCTTGCCTTTACAAGTATATTCTGAAATTGAAGAATAACCATAAAATCTACTTAAATTCCTGAAAATTTTTCGGCTTGCCTCGTGTAGTACTATGCGTTGTGTTTCACTCCGAGAAAAAACTCCGATTTAAATTTGAAAACTTTATTCACAAGTGACAAGAGCAAACGTTTGTCCAGCGGTATGAGAACAGAATTCTGCATGCAAAAGTTGGGCGACGTATTTATGTGCCGCCCCAGAAATTGCAAAACGGTGGTGCAATCGCGATTGGAATTGCTGACTCAAATGGAATTCAGACAGGAAAACAAAGTTGGTCGACTATGGAACAAATCCTCGCCTTTTCGTCTAAAGCACCCAAAGCTGTGACAAGTTAACCCTCATTGGTTCCATAGTCAAAGTGACCTATAGTACACCTCGTGTTGAGAGACTGTAGGTTACGTACTGGCGGGTATGCTGGGGTTCACCTAGCATCCCGACCCCGCGTGCCGGCTCGTTGTTACATTTTTTGTAACCAATCGGAATCTTAGAGTTACCCCTCTTTGAACGTAATCACCACGGGTTTGCAACTTCGGATCTTATACCTCAGTCACACCTAGCCGGGTAAGGCGACCGGACGAGTAACGGATAGCAAAATCTTCAATCTGTTGGTATCCGTTCGCATCCGTTACTCATCCGTTATTCTTCCGTTACATCTCCGTTTTATCCGTTACTCGTCCGGCGATGACCGTTGGTGACCGTTCTGTCCGTTGGCAAGTTTTGAGCATGCTCAAAACTTGCCAACGGACAGAACGGACTAAGGCATCCGTTACTTATACGTTAGGTGTCCGTTGGTATCCGTTTTGTCCGTTACACCTCCGTCAGGTGTCCGTTGATATCCGTTAGGTGTCCGTTGATATCCGTTAGGTGTCCGTTGATGTCCGGTAGAATCGAGTCACGAACGGACATCTACCGGACGTGAAACGGATAAAACGGAGATGTAACGGACAGCTACCGGAGGCCAACGGACGAGTAACGAATGTCCGTTTTGTCCGGTTCTTATGCGTTGCATATCCGTTTTATCCGTTGCTTTTCCGTTACTCGTACGGTCAAGTCCGTTACACGTCCGTTACTTTTCAGGTAGATATCCGGTACTCGTACGGTACGTGTCCGTTCAAAACTAGTCGCAAGAGCCGCGAGCAGTGTTGACTTTTCACAAACGGACGACCAACGGACTAAGGATTTTGGCATATTTTTCATCCGTTCGATGTCCGTTCGCGCTATCCGGTAAGATGTGACGCGACCATAAATTACAAAGCATGCACAATAGTAAGATGGATAGAAAAGTAAAGATAGAAGAAAGAACATAAAAGAAAATTATAAAAATGATTAAAATCAATTAACTAGGAAAATCAATTAGCATAATTATTGTGGGGGATAGGCCATATGGTTACAATACTCCCCCATTAAAGAAAATAACCAAGATTTAAATTGTCAATAAACCCGTCACCTGACACTAATTAAACTGTTAGAACTCCCCCATTTACTTTCATTGTACCCCAATTTTTTTTTTGAATTAAGGTATGTGGGTGATAGCTTACATGTACTTTAAGGCATGCTAAGATTTAAGCATAAAAGTTTATAACTCCTTGATTATTTTCTAAACGCATGGCCTTGACAACACAATAGTCCACAACAAAACATATTACTCCCGGGTCACTCGGTAAATAAAAAATGATTATATTTATAACAAATCGCATGCAATTAAAGTCCTTGCTTTTGTAAGCAACGTATTATTCATTGTCTGTATCGAATGACCCGGCGAAAATCAATTGTCAGTTTCAACCTGAAATCAAAACCTGAAAACGAAACATAGACATAACAAGGCCAATGCGTAAATACATACGACAAGTCATCAATGTAATAAATGAATTATAACTATTCATAAACGCATAAAACAAAATCAATCAATCAATGATAATACAAATATGAATTCACATTTACTCTGCCTTTTTTTCACTGATTATTTTTGCACAACACACGGAATTAATTCACTTCCGGTTCTTCCCTCTACATGTAGATTATCGGGGACTCGGTCCCATCTTCGTGAACTGCATTCACTCCATTGAGTAAAACGAAGAGTAGGATCGGTTTCTTCTTGAGTGTTCGGTACCGGTTGAATCACGTAACTTCGTAACTTCACGTAACTTCCTGGGCACCTGGTCTCACTCCCATATCGGGAGTTCGCTTCTTTTCATATGGTTGAGGTTTTTGTTTGTTTGCTTTGGTTCCTGTTTTGTCCTGATTTTGTATGCCTTCGGTTTCTGATTTTTGAATTATCGATTTTGTGCTGTATACAGGGATATGGTCATTATCCATATTTGTCATTCTTCTTCTTCTTCCTAGGAATTCCTATTTCTGAACAGTTAATCTTAGTCCTTTAATGGCCATAATACATTCATCTTCGGCAACAGTGACCCCTCTTCTGACGCATCTTGGCAAGATCTTCCCGTAGTCCGGATGACGCCATGCACCCAGAAAAACGACGGGGTATTCATATTCTCATACATTCAGCGTCTTATTAGGAAGGTCAACAAGTACAAAATTGTTCATGTCCCTCTTTTCGCAATTACAGATTTCACTCTGCCATTATCAGCGAAAAATGTTCGTATGTTGTAGTGACGGGCTGGTTACACATCCGGCCACACGGGTAACATCGTGCACAGGTTCACCTGACGTCAGAGACTCGGGTTTCTTCTTCGGCTTCGTCTTCTTAATTTTACGTGTCTCTAAGAATTGACCTGCACGCTCTTTCGTCTCCTTTTCACAGCAGGCGGTGTATTAACAAAAGATCAAGGGTTAACTGCATATCTGGAATCTTACATGTATTTACAAGTTTATTATTCAGCACTGCAATGTATCACTCCCAGCAATGAATCTATCATGATAGTCTACATCATTGTTTCACTGTTCAGGTCGCATATTGAGATTAATTGTCTCTGGTAGTTAAGCGACACCTGGTTTTTCTCTGTACCTCTAATTGACCATAATTTAGAATTTACAAAAATTATTTAGAAGCCTTTGTCAAATCCTTTAAAAGAAATTTCCAAACTTATTTCTTTTTCCACGTCTTAGTATCTACTAACATCTATTTAACCATTAATGTAGGCAATTTTTTTTCAAAAATCCAACAAATTAATAAAACGATATTCAGACAAGCAGCTCTTCTCGTTGTTGTTAGACGTCGTCAGCATATATGTCAAGTCTGCGTGCAAACTAAACAACCTGCATCATGGGACGACCGTCAAAATAAACTCCGACACCGGGAAAAGGGCAACAAAGGTCAATATCATTTTACGCTCTATTGTAACACGATCACCAGAGTGAAAGCCATTCATAAATCTTGTACAAAAAATCATGCATAAACAAGGTTACACATTTCTATTCTATATACAACGCCTCGACTTGTTTTTCATGTTCAAAACGTCCTCGACTTCTTAGAAAAAAATGGATGTGACATCAAGCGACTATTTCTTCATAATCACCAATTCCTCCCTTTCTTAAAATAAAAAACAAAACAAAACATTTTTTTAAGTATGATCGTCAAACTGACAGCAAACCACTCACACAAGATTATGAATACTTCGATGTTCATCATATAATCCGAAAATTAAACGTGCTCTATATACCTCGCACAAAATACAAATGACAGGGTTGTATATCCAACAAACCCGAACGAACCTTCTTACGTTCCCAGAAATCCGTCTGGTGTCATTTATCGGCGTTACATCGCCAAAATCCGAGCTATTTCACCGCTCATATAACCTAACGAAATCAACTATATGTGTTGCATCGAAGTATCCTCTTAAATGTAATGTACCATCATCCTGAAAGATCTTAAAAAGACAGGTCACGATTTTCGATTTCTTTCAAGTCCTCTCTTTCAATTCGCCTGATTCCACGCCTGTTCCCCAGCGTTTTACCGACACAAACGGGACCCGAAGTTACGTGATTTGCAATCAATTTAAAAGCATCTTCGCAATTTTCCGGAATTCTTCCAAATCCAAAGGTACTACAACTTTTACTCTGAGACGGACCAAAACCCTCAGAACTACCTGAACCGGAATCCTGACTAATTTCCGTCATGTGAATCGTCACTTTGTCGTCAACGTTAGTCATATTTACTTGAAGATGCATAGAAAAAAATCTTAATCAATTTGTCTATCTGTCTAGATCAAAAATTCAAAAATGATAATATTACATGGTCAATCAAAATGAGGATACACACGAGAAAAGTAAATGTGTCTTACCTGAAGTATACATAATATCAATGTAATGTTCATCACTTGTCTCCTGTTTAATCCTGGTTTCGCATACAAGTACATCCTCTGCATTCAAGGCAATAACTCACGTAAATAACCATATGGCCTATCCCCCACAATAATTATGCTAATTGATTTTCCTAGTTAATTGATTTTAATCATTGTTTATAATTTTCTTTTATGTTCTTTCTTCTATCTTTACTTTTCTATCCATCTTACTATTGTGCATGCTTTGTAATTAAGATCCGAAGTTGCAAACCCGTGGTGATTACGTTCAAAGTGGGGGTAACTCTAAGATAATTTCTGGAATTGCATTTAATTTCTGTATCTGACCAAATTTCGATAACTAGTATTCATACTCTGTCAAATTTCGATTCCGACTGGTTAACAACGAGCCGGCACGCGGGGTCGGGATGCTAGGTGAACCCCAGCATACCCGCCAGTACGTAACCTACAGTCTCTCAACACGAGGTGTACTATAGGTCACTTTGACTATGGAACCAATGAGGGTTAACTTGTCACAGCTTTGGGCGCTGTAGACGAAAAGGCGAGGATTTGTTCCATATTCGACCAACTTTGTTTTCCCGTCTGAATTCCATTTGAGTCAGCAATTCCAATCGCGATTGCACCACCGTTTTGCAATTTCTGGGGCGGCACATAAATACGTCGCCCAACTTTTGCATGCAGAATTCTGTTCTCTCACCGCTTGACAAACGTTTGCTCTTGTCACTTGTGAATAAAGTTTTCAAATTTAAATCGGAGTTTTTTCTCGGAGTGAAACACAACGCATAGTACTACAAAGAAAAACTGATGCCGTGACCTGGATTCCTGAAAGTTCTTGCCAAAGAAAATTCTGAATTTTTTCGAAATTATTCCTTTCATAAGCAATTAAATTCAAGAAATTAAGAATTCGACGAGGCAAAATTTTTCGATCTTTCGATTCTGGAAGTACCAATTTAGATAATTTACTTTCTACTGTTTTGACACTTGCGTTAATTCTGGCCAAAAGTTAGGAATAAGGATCGATATCGATTACAAACGCTACTAGCCATTTTGATCGAGTGGTTGAAATTTCGTTTATTTTCTCAAAAACAACATTTTCCTTTATAAAAGAAAAAGCGAGGGTTCCAGAAAAAAAAGAAACAGAAATATCCAGGCTTTTTTTCATGTTGTCTCTGCAATTAGAAGAAAATATTTTTCTTTTTGTAGGTTGTTACCCAAAGTCTTGGAGTTGCAGTATAATATTGGTTTATCGCTTTTAATGCTATTCTTTTGTGAGGGTCAGCGTATGTACAGAGCAATCCGCAAAACATATTTCTACACCTGTTTCTAGGTTTTCCGAGCGCTACTTTCTCGATTATACTTGGTTTGTATTCCTCCGGAGAGGGAATAAAACTAAGAACTTTGATTTCTTTTGCAATTTTCCGTAACTTTTTAGCCTGATTTTCACGATGAAATTTTTCAACATATGAGCGAGGCACTAAAGGGAGTGAACCAATTAAATGGCAAAGTTCATCCATCTCGATTTCGGCAGTGTTTACATCAATTAATGGGTGTCGCGCGGCTAATTAACTTGATATAACGTTCCAAATCCTGTCAGGATTGTTTATCTTGAAGAGGAAAAATGAAAATAATTTGTCATCGCGCGGTCTGCATTTAACGCGATCGGCGAGTTCTGAAGTAATAAAATTTAAAAGTTTGTTTCTATCTGCTCGACAGTCAGAGGCCATAATCTAAAAAAAATATTGAATAGTTAGATTTCATATTTTCACCTTTGTCCCAAAAAATCAGATTTAGAAAAGAAAAGAAAAAAAAAACATTATCTTCTACAATTTTTCCTTCCCTTTTTGTTACAGTTCATAACTATCTTCATCAACTTCATTGTTGTTATAGTCGACCACATTGTTGTTTAGCTCTTGACCTTGGGTGGTTGGGGTCAATGACCTTGCCCTATACGTTGCATCTCGAATGTATCTGAGCATGCGCAGGGGATTCTGAGCCACTACAGTATGCTCAGAGTTAACTAATGAATGTCGTAAAAATCTGTGAGTCCTTAACGTGTCAAATTAATTCGACTGGAGCGTGTGAAACGCAGGTATCTAAGGATACTATTTCGAACAAGAATGGAATTGTTAGAGTAAATTGGATTAATCAGTGCCTGAGTTCCAATAAAACTATGAGCGAAAAATGGATAATAATACAGAAAAATAGGTCCATTAACACCAGCTACACAGTGAGTGGGGAATAATTGGCATGGAGTACTAAACAGGGGATGGGGTAAGTGATTTTGATTGTCAAAACTTTGTCCATTACTTAGTAAAACAATATTTAATGGCGCACGGCGGCAAATTAGAGGAGAACTCACATGAGGGTCCATCTAAAAAAGGAAGGAGGAAAAAATGAAAAGGGGTGATATTTTACAGTTTTTAGATAGAATACAACTCATGACAAATAAGGTCCTTATGGAGTAGTAGGGGATCCGTCCGATAAATCTCGGAGAAGGGCAATCCGACCTTTTGCAGTAGGACCTTTCCATACTCTAGATAGTAGTCCGATTTCAATAGCTCAAATACTGACAAGTAATTGTCAGTCGCTTCTTCCCTTGACCAGTAAGAGTAGTCATCTGGTTGCATCAGATACCGCCTCCATTTAATTAGGACCTGAAGTTTCATGGGACAAAGTTGTATTTTGTCCGCGAATCTAATGGCCATGGGCTTAAGAGAGGGGTCCTTAAGGCCCTCTCCTTCAATGAAAGCCTTCTGAATTTCCTTAAACTGGACGGTGGTTAGGTCAAACTTTAGAATATAGGCCTCGGGGCAGTTTTCAATGAGTGTCCACCGTCGCCGGTAGTACGTTGACTTGAGGATCATGCTTCGGGGAATGTCCAGGTATTCCCGGCAACCATACGGCTTCAGAAAGGATCCCTGGATAGTTAACCTTGGGGATCTCATAAGGAGGGTGAAGTAATTAACTGCGAAGGGGTATAAGAAGTCCTCCTCATCTTCCTTTTTCATTGTGCGCAAAATTTCTTGTGTAGCGGGACCAGGCATGATTTTGATTAAAAGATTTAAATTAAGATATTTTAAAATAGGAAAGAAATTTACTTAAAAAATAAGAAAAGTTACTGAGGGATATGGCACAAGCACCTGGGAAAAGTCTTCTCAAATAGGATCCGCTTGGGACACTTATAGAAGTGTGATGAGCGCCTGCAATAAGTATTCTTGATTAAAGTTTTTCAGTTAATACATAAAAAATATGGCTCATCGGCCGGACAGTTCATGTGACAAGGCAGTGACCCATGGCATCTGTCACACAGTTTAATGCCACTCTTACTGTCCATCTGAAAAAAGAAGGTTGTTAGATGTCATATAGTGAACAGCTTGACATATGTTTTTGATAAGGAGCTGAGGGTCAGGACCTTTTGTGTTTGTAGGGGAGGAAGCCTTTTTATCAAGTAAGAACCCAATATCTTGTCTCGCGGAGATCGCGTCAATTTCCATATTTTCTTCATCACGGTCTTGATCGTGTGATATAGGATTGTTCGCGGGCTGAGTGTCAAGCGTTTTGTCATTGTCAAGTGTCTCCGGTAGTTCACGGCAACGAAGTCGTCTTCGAAGTTCCATGAGCGGAATGTCATCTTCATCTGAGGATCCTTCTCTTTCCTGTTGTCGATATTTAATCACCATGTCATGAGCATCCTGTACCTCTTCATCACTGTCTGAATGTTCAGGTGGAACTACATAAGTTGTCTTTCTTAAGAGGTGTCCAGATTCATCCCTAGGGATTGTCCACTCATCAATCTTGGCTGCTCTGAGATGTCGGGCATGAGATTTGGTTGTTGTACCATCAAGTTGTTTTTTCACAATAAACGATAGTGGTCCTGTTTGATCGATGATGCGAAAGTAGGGCTGCCACTTTATGTCAAGTTTGTTGTCCTTGCGGTGATTTTTCACATAAACTGGGACACCAACTTGGAAGTTTTCCTCCTTACTGATTTTGTCTGCATGTTTTTCTGTCGCTTTTTAGCTTCCTTCATGTTTCGGTGGACCAAGAGAAATGATTTATGCTGTTGTTGGAGAGCTATTTTATGTTGATCTTCACCCATATATCTTTTCCTTGGTTTCAAAATGGTGTCTAACGGGAGCATGACGTCTCGGTTGTAAAGCAGGAAGTAAGGTGAAAATTTAGATGATTCATTGACATGGAACCTTATAGCAGCCAGTGTTTGGTTCAAGTACAAGTCCCAAGTCTGCACATCTTCTTGAATTTTCTTTGACATGACATCATGTAGTGTACGATGGAATCTCTCAACCTTTCCGTTAGCCTGAGGACTGTAGAAGGAAGTTTTGATGTGATGTATATTCATCTCATCTAAGGTTTCCTGCACTTTTCTGTTGACATTCTCGGTGCCGTTGTCTGATACAATCTCGAGGGGACAACCAAATCGTGGGAAAATCTCTTCCAGGATGAGATGTACTATACGATCAGCAGATTTGTCAGGAACAGGGAAGGCCTCTGGCCAACCAGAGAAGATATCTATGAAGGAGACGATGTACTTGTTTCTGGATAAGGTCGTCGGGTATGGTCCAGACAGGTCAAGACCGATTTTTGCGAAAGGATAAGGAGGTATCTCGGTCTCCCTGAGGGGTGGTTTCGATTTCTTTGAACTCCTTGTTTGGCAAGTGACACATTTCTCTATGTAAAAATGAATTTTCTTGTACATGTTCGCACTTTTCTGTTGACATTCTCGGTGCCGTTGTCTGATACAATCTCGAGGGGACAACCAAATCGTGGGAAAATCTCTTCCAGGATGAGATGTACTATACGATCAGCAGATTTTTCAGGAACAGGGAAGGCCTCTGGCCAACCAGAGAAGATATCTATGAAGGAGACGATGTACTTGTTTCCGGATAAGGTCGTCGGGTATGGTCCAGACAGGTCGAGACCGATTTTTGCGAAAGGATAAGGAGGTATCTCGGTCTCCCTGAGGGGTGGTTTCTATTTCTTTGAACTCCTTGTTTGGCAAGTGACACATTTCTCTATGTAAAAATGAATTTTCTTGTACATGTTCGGAAAGAAATATTTAAGTCGCATGGAATCGTAGGTTTTGTCCAGAGCCATGTGTCCAAGTTGATCTTGGTATTGCTTGAGGACGACTGTCTCCATTTCTTGAGGTATATACAGTCGCAGTTTAGGATCCTCAGATTCCGCTTGAGAAAGATAGTAAAGGAGTCCGTTTTCATCTTCAAAATAGTGTTTCTGTTCAGCCTTGGTCGCGGTACCTTTCCTTATTTTGTTCTTGAGTTTGATGACTTCCGCGTCCTTATCCTGCTCCTCCTTCATGTTAAACTCTTCAGGTAGGTCTGAAATGGCTTTCGAAATGTCACCATGGCCTTCCACGTGACAACTAGCAAAGTCCCTGGGATTGAATTCATTCGAATTGATAGCTCCTATCTTTAGGGCCCTGTCATCTATGTCAGGTTCTTCTTCTGACTTCTTAAGATTTTTTGGTGTCTTGGGATGCGGTATCCTAGACAAAAGATCCGCACAGTGATTGTCTTCACCTTTGACATACTCAATCTTACAGTTCTATCCAGCAATGCTCAAAGCCCATAATTGTATCTTTTTGTTTTGCATAGGAGAGTCTAAGAGATACTTTAATGGCTTGTGATCCGTCTTAATGATGAACTTGGCTCCATGTAGGTAGTGATCTAACTTCTGAAGTGCGTAATGTATCGCAAAAGCTTCCTTCTCAATAGTCGACCATATTGTCTGTGTATGACTAAGTTTATGTGACAGGAAGTAAATAGGTTTCTCGTCTCCTTCGTCCGTTTCTTGAGTAAGGCATGCACCTATACAACTGTCACTAGCGTCCGTGTATAAGACATAGAATTTGTTGGTGTCTGGGTATGCAAGAAGTGGGACTACCGTGAGACTTTCCTTAAGATAATCAAAAGCTGTTTGACATTCCTCTGTCCACTTAAACCTGGCATATTTCTTTGTCAAATTGAGAAGAGGCTCCGCTATCTTCGAGAAATTTGGTACAAATCTTCTGTAGTAACTGCACATTCCTATGAAGCCACGAATTTCCCGTACATTCTTAGGGGCAGGTAAGTTTCTCACAGCTTCCACCTTCTTGGAATCTGGAGCTATGCCATCTTTGTTGACAATGAAACCCAAGTATTCAGTCTCCTCCTTGAAGAAAGCACATTTCTTAAGTTTTAACTTAAGATTGTGTTGTCTTAGACGATTGAACACTTCTTGGATGTGTCTTATGTGTTCCTTTGGGTCGTCCCTTGTAAATATCAGAATGTCATCTAAGTACGCCATTGCAAACCCTTCACATCCTTGTAAGACGATGTTCATAAGTTCTTGAAAGACGGCTCGAGCGTTACTCAATCCAAATGGCATCCGGTTGAATTCGAAGAGTCCTCGATGACAGGTGAAGGCTGTCTTTTCCTTGCTACTTTCGTCCAAGGTAACCTGCCAGTATCCGTGTCTAAGATCCAGTGTGGTGAAGTATTTGGCATTCCCTATCAGAGATAAGATGTCGTCGATCAAAGGTAGGGGGAAAGAAATGGGTTTCACAATTTTATTGAGTGTTCTAAAGTCGACGCACATTCGATCCGTACCATCTTTCTTCTTAGCCACCACCAAAGGGAATGACCATGGAGAATGTGATCTCTGAATGACCTTGGCTTCTAACAATTCGTCTATTGCCGTATCGATGATTTTTCATTTGTTCAAAGGAGTCCTATAAGGCCTATTCTTAATAGGAGGATGGTCACCTGTGTTGATTTTCATCTGTACCGTCCTTGTTCCTCCAAGATCTGTGTCTTTCTTGGCAATAAGGTCTTTGTTTTTCTGAAGAAGCCAGGTGATTTCTTCCCGTTTTTCTTCTGGTACAAACAAATCTTCAATGTCTGACGTCTTGGGCTGGGGCTCGTCAACTTCCATAGGCTCTTCTTCGTCAAGTGTGCAAATGTCTTGAGGGCTCAGAGTTCTGGCCTTTCCTATAACACTACCTCTCCTTAAGCGATAACCTTTGTTCGTTTCATTTACAATCATAACGGGGACCTTATCAGGAGATTTTACAGTGTTCACTGATTCCTTGAGCGTAATTCCCGGTTCGTCGGAGATGCACCCTGGGTCAATGTGGGATACCTCTACGAGTTTTGATGTCGATAATTGGAAGCCTTTTTGTAACTTCGCGTAGCATATAACGGCGGATTGCGGGTTAATCAATGTTCTCTTGTTGAGCCTTAAGATTGAACAAATGTGAGTATCTTCTTCTAGTTTCACGTATGTCGTACCTATCTTTAACATTCCTAGATCAAAATAAAGACGTACGCCGTTTTCCTTCGGCCAGTCTCATCCTAAGATGAAATTCTTGGAGAGGGATTCCACCACGTAAAAATTCTGAGACATCGTCAGTCCGTTCATCGAAAACGTCAAGCTTGTCAGTTCTAATACGTTAAGCGGTTTGTCATTCGCAGCTCGCAAAATTTTAATCGTTCGCGTCATTTTCGGTTTTGGTGATAGTCGGTCAAAAATTTTCTTATTCATAAGAGAAACCTCAGCGCCAGTATCAACCAAAGAACGGCATCTTAACTTGCCATTTTTTATGATACAGGAACTAGGGTTTCCGGCCAAATTTAAATCAGAAACGGGTTTCTTACTTTCGGTCTTATTTTCAAATTTACTTTTACTTCTACTCCTCTCTCCAACGGCTTCCTTTTAAAGAGAGCGTTTTAGTTTCCCGACTCTGTCGTGACCTAGGGGCATGTTGCCATTGGTACTGGGGATGGGAATACGTGTAGAGATTAACTCTGTCTCTGTCCGGAATTCTTCGATTCGGGCAGTTTCTTTTAAGGTGCCCAATCATATGATATATCTAACATTCTGCACCTTTTACCGAATCTGGAATTTCTGATTGAGCTTGACCTTGCCTGGGGGCGGGATTCCGTCTGGGAGCTCTATTGTGATTGATAGCAGGCATTTTTCGTTTGTTCAGGGGCGAAGGCAGGGCATTTTCAGACTTCTTTACTGTTTTCTGTACTCTAGAATGGGGGACCACCCTGTCATTGTCTGAGTCATTGTCGGAATCGTCTAGTGCACCGATAAAAGATTTATTTACTCGATCTGGAGTTGGACAATCACGAGCGCGGTGTCCTTGTCCTTTACATTTAAAGCACATAACATTTCGTGAAAAATCTACATCCATTGGCTCTATAACGCGCGACTCAAAGCTCTGTGATTTAAGCGCGCTGTCTATGTTTTTATTAAGGCCGTTATTCTGATAGCTATTGACAGGCGTAGTAAAGTTCTCGTAATTGCGATTACTCTGAATGAACTCTGTGGGAAAATTTTGGTTCACAGCCAAAGTTGGGTTTGTGCCAGCTAGTAGCGATGCGTATTCGCTATCTGATCTTAGATGAAAACGTTTACGTAAGCTTTGTTCTTTCATGGCAATTTCGACGGCTTTTTCATAACTTTCAGGATCTTCCCTTAACACTTTCATTCTCAAATAGTCGAAGCAGAGACCGTCACAAAAAATATCTACTAACTGTTTTTGAACTAATTGATGCATTCTCTCGTCAAAAGGGGTAGGGTATGCGTCCTCCGCTAAGCGGAGCAAACGTTCCGAGTACAATTGGACATTTTCATCGGGCTTTTGTTTAATTCGCCGCAGGTTTCACTTTATATGAAACTTTTTTTAGCTCGCTTCGCTCGCTTTACTTTTCTCCTTTAATGACAAGTTCATATTTAAAAATATCAAAAGTATACATGTGACTGAAAAAAGGGCTTCCTTAAATACACTGCTCAAAATAATTAAGGGAGCAAGGTTTCTACTTTCATATTACACGTGTTTGCAGCTGCTTATTCTATATTATCAATATAAATGTATTAAGACATATTCAATAGTCACTTCTTAATTACCAATGTCTGTATTGAACAGATTAACCATATACATATGATAAAACTTGGTAATGTAGCCTTGCTTATCCCAAAATATATTACATTCTATGTATCATTGTATTGCAATGGAAAAATAGCTCCTTTAATTTTTTTGAGCAGTGTACTTTATCAGTATGATACATGAATAACCTTAGAGTCTATAGAAATTTATATACAATCTAGGAAGGAAAATTGAATTAAGTTTTTCACTAGTTTACATTTCTAAATTTAAAAATTTGTTTAGAAGACCCCCTGCTCAGGCCCTATTACATGTTACATGACCTTACATACATTTTGTTTACTGAAAATTATATCATATTGTAAAAATCTTTTATCTCTTTGTTTAGAAGTGAATACAAGTTTTACATAAAAATTTAGTACGGTTTAGAACAATTTAAGTAAAAATAAAGCATTTCTGTTGAAAAAAAAACACGAACATTCTTAATATACATATCAATTCTTAGAAAAATTTCCTTGCTCCAATTTTGCAGGAAAAAAAATAAGTTCGCCCCGGTCCGGTGCGAAAAAAATAATCTTGCTCCAACAAAAAACCCAAGCCCCCCCCCCCCCCGAATATCAAATGGACCGTGCCTAATAAAGTACTGAAAGAATACCTGCAGGGCACAGAATTATCTTTTTACATGTAAACGTCTTCATATTCAATAGCATCATTTAAGAACAGGTAAATTGGCAACATGGACCAGACATGCACGTTTCGGGTACTTAACCCTCGTCAGTGATCCTCAAATCTAAAAAATGTTATAAGCCTAAAAAGTGTGAAAGTTACTATCACTGGTCTTTTGACGAAGATGATACAACGCCGTAGGTCTGCCTGAAAAAGTTGAGGGGCATAACATCCCAAAATGTCTTACATGTACAAGCAAAAAAAAAAAAGCGGGGGGATAAAGAATGGAGGTTTCAGTGGTGGATCCAGCTTTTGAGTTAGAGGGGGCGTAAAATGGCGAGGGGTCTGGGGATCGCCCAGGTCGCCAGCGGGTCCAGGGCAGAGTCCTGGTAGGGGACCAGGGGGCGAAGCCCCACGGAAGCTAACGAATTTCAGCCTTTTTGGGCCAAATTTCGTGACTTAAATTGATTATTGAATTAAAATTGATGCATTTTACAATAACATATTAACTAATAGGAGATGAATATATACTTATATTTACTCTTTTTGTAAAATGATCGTATTATCCATGATTTGCACATTTTAGGGGCCCCCATCCCCTTGAATCCGCCACTGGGTTTCATGTTCTGTATTCACAAATTAAGATATATCTGGTGCAGTTCTAAATTTTGGATCTGTTTTTATACGTATATGAAGAAATGTCTGATGAGCGATAGCGAACCAACAAAAAAAAAAAATTGAAAATAGACCAAAAAAATGTAGATTTATGGCACAATATGTTGCTATTTTAAACAATGTTAATTATGTTTTTAATTTTTATTTTTATTGTCAAATTTCACATACATAATACAATGAAGTACATATAGTAAGTATTACGTCATAAAAAAGATGAAAAAAAGTATTACATCATAATGCTATTAGAAAAGAGTCAGAGTTACAATTCATTAAGGATATAATGTTACTTAATGACTATTCTTCGCAAAGTGGGAGAAAGGATGACCAATCTTTAACAAAGTTTGTGTATTTATTCTTATTAAAGGCTATTGATTTTTCGATTTCAATGTGTTTTTGTATGTCAATTTTTAATTTTTCAATACTCAGCGAGTTTTCTTCCATTTAACTTCAATATATATAGTACATGTACTTTAAAACTAAAATTATATTATTGATGGCTTTGTTTTGGTTTATTCTCGGTTTTCCAAATAGGATAATTTTGATATTAAAATTCAAAGGAATTCCTGTTCTTGAAAATAACCAAGTACTGAAATTCTCAATAAAATCATTAACAATCTCGCAGTACCAAAATAAATGAGATAAGCTTTCTGGTTCTTTTCTACAAAATGTACACATAGAATCAGTCTAAATTTTCATGTCGTATAATAATTTGTTTGTGCCAAGAATTCTATGTATTAACCTGTACTGAAACCACTGAAACTAAACGTTATTACAACTAACAAAAGATACAATTTGAATAAATTCCCATTCTTTACTGTCTATAGTAATATCAATGTCATTCATCCATTTTTCATGACATGTTGGTTTCAATTCCTTCATAAGACATTCATAAATAAATCTACAACCATTTTTCTGCTTTGTAATGATTTTCAAATTGAATGGTTTAACCATATTCATCTTTGCATAATCTACTAATGGTTTTTTTTTATTTCTTAAAATGATGTAACAGTTTGTATGATTCCAATAAATTCTAAATAATTTGTTCTAACATTGTAAATTTTCAAAAAAAATTTCATAAGTTAAAAAATCATTGTTTTCGTCCAAATCTTCAATATATGTTATACCTGCTTCATACCAATGATTATAATAAACATGTTTATTGTCAATCAAAACATTCATCGTATTCCAAATACATATTCCTCTTACATCATCTATAGAGGTAGCAATATCTTTATGTAGAACAATGGAGTATGATTTTAATACATCTGCCCAGAATTTATGTTTTACTTTAATTACTTCTTTTTCAAAATACTATTCACCCCTATCTGTTAAGTATTTAATACTACATACAGTACTTTCAAAGAAATCTACAAAAGATGAGTTTCTGTTTATTAGTCTTTTAATCCATGACGCTTTCTATTGAATATATGAAATTTTGAACATCTATCATTTTCAGCCCCCCTTTTTCGTAAATCTGTATTAAAGTTTCTCTTTTTATTCTATCTTTTTTTCCATCCCATATGAATTCATAGAATATTGTATTTAATTTACGAACTATATCATCACTTGGATTTGGCAAGGAGGATATAATATGAACAAGTTTACAGAGAAATAATGATTTTATTAGAGTTATCTTTCCTATTGGTGTAATATTTCTTTTTGACCATTTCTTCATCTCGGGGGGGGGGGGGGGGGGGGGGCTTGGTTTTTTTTCGAAAAAAATAATTTTGCTCTGAATTTTTATCAAAAAATTAATTTGCTTATGGTGTGACAGAAAAAAATAATCTTGCTCTTACAAGTAATCTGAATTTGAAGAATAACCATAAAATTCGCTTATAATTCCTGAAAATTTTTAAGCTCGCTTCGCTCGCCAAAGTTTTTACTTCCTTTATTTTTTTGGCTCGCTTCGCTCGCCATTGTTTTCTTCTGTAACGGCAAGTTCATATTTGAAAAAATTAAAAGTATATGCATGTCACTGAAACAATTAAAAATGCTTCAATCCATTGTCAATATAATTATTACTATTTATAGATACAATTGTATCACCATAGTGTCTATTTCATATACAAGCTTGGAAGGAGAATTTAATTAAGTTTTTCACTAGTTTTCATTTCTACATGTAAAAACTTGCCTCAGGCCCTCTTACATGTTACATGACCTTATATACATTTTGCATACTGAAAGTTATATATCACATATTGTAAAAATCTTTTATCTCTCTCTGTTTAGAAGTGATTACAAGTATTACATAAAAATAAAGTAATGTTTAAAGTAAAACTAAAGAATTTCTATTGAAAAAAACACAAACATTCTTAATCGAACCGATTCAGCACAGCAAATCGAGATTCGAGGCCGCGCGCTCTATTTAGAGTAAATGTAATAATCTAAATTCAAAAAATTAAAGAGGGCGCTACCGAAATGAATTTAATATTCGAAACACGTGTCAGGTGCATGAAATTAGGTTTTGGGTTTTCTTTACGAAGGTATAGTTTTGGAACCTTTCTACATTATTAATACACACATTTATTTCTGGTTAAAATCGTTCCCCGTGACCTGTTGTTTGTCAAGTGTATAAATTTCTTCTGTCCAACTCTTTAACCTGATAGATGCTTTGTTTTTGCCCTTCATCAATATGACATTATATATATTCTTTTGCTATTTCGGAGGCTTGTCGTTTCATTTAGGGCTGTCTTCGGGTTGGGGTGGGGTGCCTCTTGGTGCCATCCCTCAGGTGCTGTTTTGAGCATAGGTTTTGATTCGATTTTCGTGCTGAATCGAGGTTCGGGGCCGTGCGCTCTCTGTAAAGTAAATGTACAGCTCTAAATTCAAAAAATAAAGAGGGCACTACTAAGATGAATTTTGGTGGCTCCGCTGGAATACGTCGTCACACAACTACAAAATGTTATGATGAAAATCTAATATTTGAAACACGTGTCTGGTGCATGGAAATTGGTTTGGGGTTTTCTTCACGAAGGTATAGTGTTGGAACCCTTCTGCATTATTATGTCGTATGCTGATATATTGAAATAGTAAATTGGTCTGAAAATGGGGACCAAGTATTTTGTTGACACATTGATCATTATATTTTGTGGCTCTTTATTTCTATTTCGTTTAGGACCTAGGGTTGAAATTGTCATACGCAATGCACTAAATTGACGAATAACCAGACATTTGTGATTTTGAAGAGAAGCTGGGGTTATATGGATTAACTATTAATAGCAATTCTCTGTAAGGAACAAAATCGATCGGTACGGCATGTCATGAATTTTGAAGATTTTCGGTATAATGGGTATATATTAGGGAATGACCATGAAAATAACACTTTTAGGCCAATGTGACCTCTGGTTGCCATGGTAACGAGGTCATTCTATTTATAGCACTTTTGGGACCATGAAATTAGCCATCTCCGGATACTTCGTTGCCATGGATACCACTGTAACATCTTGTTCATCTTTATATAATCTACTCTTCCTTACTTCCATTCTTACTTAGTACACTTAGTTATGTGATATTTATTACAGGAAGCTTATTGTATTAAGCCAAAATAAGTCAAAAATGAAGGTGAAAATAGAGGTGAAAATAAGGGCCAATTTAGTGTCTTTTTTACTATTTTCAATCTTAAATATCACAAAAGGCACAAATAGGAGACCAGTGATTTCCATCAAAGGAAATATATGTTTATTGACAAATAAAATGAACGAAAAATTGGAATGGGTAATTTAAGAGTTTTACCTATATTCTGGCGTCAAAGACCGTTGCCATGGCAACATTAGACCTTTTTGCTTGTTTCATAGTATCTTTGAACTTGATTATATTCCTCTTTAGAGTTACATAAGATTGTCAAAATGTATGCATGTATAGATACGACTTAAATCTTTTTACATAAGAATAATTAAATGTTCAAGGTCATTGGCTTGATGTTCAAGTTCATTTATACTTTGACACTCAAATTTTGCATTAAATATTGATTTTTTAAATTTTTTGATACCTGTTTGAATCATTTTTTTATTTGAATATTTTGATTGGTCATATTTATTATGAAAGCACATGAATATTAGAAAGAAAAACCTTAGAAGTTATTGGACTGGAGCAATTTAATGGGAAATAATTTTTTCGTCAAAAAACAGGAAAATACAGATTTCGTCCCTTTTTTTATCAAAATACTCAGCAAGAATTTAGATATTCGAAGATGTGAAGAAATGTTATCAATAGTTCTAA
This sequence comes from Pinctada fucata, assembly GCA_028142955.1. NCBI lineage: Eukaryota > Metazoa > Mollusca > Bivalvia > Pterioida > Pteriidae > Pinctada > Pinctada fucata. The sequence continues at coordinate 48,628,642 of AP027112.1, read as the reverse complement.
GAAATCATTAATACATTTGTCATTTTATGGCACATAACTGTTAAGTTCAATATTTCAAGGTTTCTAAAATTTTGGCACCTTCATTATATGAGAAATCAGAATTTTTCGTCAAATCTGGTCCCTTAAAGTTTAATGACCTTGGAAATTCAGTGGGTGACTTTGAAGTATTTTTAAGGTCATTTTTATATTAAAACGCCTCTGGTAGATGTATACACGAACTTCTGTTCCAATATCATGCATAGATAGTTTGATAGAGGTTGTGTTTAAATTCATCGTATGGAAACCTTTCAGCCGATTGTTGCCATAGCAACTACATTTGATGCTGCTTTGCATATAAGAGGACAAATTAGCCCAATTATTTTTTTATATTAATATTTAGTTCAAAGATGATACTAATTGGATAACTAGAATTTGGACTTCAAAAATTGGTGCTTTTATGAAATTTTCAATCCTGTAAAACAGTAAAAACATGCAAAAAAGGGTCTTTAAGTGCCCAAAAGAGAGCCTTTTGATACCCTGTTTTGGCCCAATTTTCATCTTGTGTACAACAGGCATCCGAGATGAATGTAAAAAACTTTACAAATATGCATAATAATAAGGATTTAAAGAAAATAATCAAATCAATTTCAGATTAAAAAAGTACCTGCTTCCATGGTAACGAATCCTACAAATATGCCTCGTCCTATAGATTTTCCCGATTTCTGAAATTTCAGACACGGATACCATGGCAACGACAGCCTTTTTGAAATAAAACTTGGGTTGATTTACATAGTAGTACTTCATATTGAACTTCCATACCAAAAATTTTAAAAATCCATGACATGCCGTGCCAAGGTGTCTTGAAATTCTTTAGTTCTTACAGAGAATTGTTGTTAAATTTGACAATTTATTGGAGTGGGAACTTTGGTTTGTAGCATCATAATTTTGCGAAAAATATGTGATGCGACAAACCACAGTTCATACTCATACACCAATAAGCTGTCAAAATTGAACAGTCCATTTTTAATTACATCATCCTTCATAAGGTATTTGGCCAAATTTTTTATCTAATAACGTTTTAACACTATTCATGCAATATCTCACTCTTAACAAAATAAAAACCTGGAATTTGGAAATTAAGCGAGGGGCCTTACACTGTTTCCTTTCTGTTTAGAAAAAAAAGAGAGGATGTCCAACATTATCCGCTGAAGAACCGACAGCAAATAATTTTTTATCATGGTTTAACTTCAAGCATGCATGTCGCATTTATAAAGTGCTGATTACTTCCAAAGATTTTTTTCTTTTCCTCAATAAGTTGCATCTTTCTGTCTTGCTCTGGAGTATTTATTAATTCATTTTCCATATTTTCAATTTCCTTGACAATTTCTTTTTCTCGATTTTCATTTGCCCTCTTTTTGTATGATGAATACGATATTGTTTTGCCTCTTATTTCCATCATCAATGTTTCAAAAAATAACTGATCAGAAATAGTGAATTGTATATCACGATTTTCATTTACATTAATATTATCTATGTTGTAAATTGGTAAACAATACTTTTTCTTAGTATCTTTTATGCTTTTATTTACCACTTCAATATAGTTCTTATCCCTTAGTAAACTTGTATTAAATTTCAACATACCCTTTCCTCTAACAAATTCATTTATTTTCAACTCAATATGGATAATGGAATGATCTGATCTATAGCTAGGTAGTGTTCTAACTGATTGGGTACATTTTAACATATTATTGGACACAAGAAAAAATCCGTTCTATATTGTTTAAAAGGATTTCTCCTTCTCCACTTGTATCGCTTTTCAGTATGATTAAGTTCTCTATATGGTAGGCCTTTCAACGACCGCTAGGTTTCGACTGAGAGTAACGATAATTCGTACCTCAAGTGTCAGAAATCGGGACATTTCGAGCTTCTTCATAAACATAATGGGCAAAAATCACTTCAAATGATGAAATTTCTCATTTATTTATCTCTTTATGATTGTTGGACAAAGTTGGTATGATTAAGCACAATACTTTGATTTGTTTCATGTACTTAAAACAATAAATGGACAGAGAAAGATAGCACAAATTTGCACATTCGATTTTTAGACCGAAAAAAAATTTCCTTGTGGTAAAACATTTTAAGGGAGGTAACTCCTTAATAATATCTGTAAAACTCGGGGGCCTTTAAACTAAGAAACGGAATGAAACGAAACGAAATGAAACGAAAAAAAAATATGTATGTAAATTTTACCGTTAAATCATTCGTTTACGATCAAATAGTGGTGATATTTTCCCTTGCATTCTCCTCCCAAGAGCCGCGGGAACCAGTGCTTATTATAGTATATACATTTCAGCTGTGTTTTAAGAAAGGCCATCGAACAAAACTAAATGACAAGGTTTAATCTAGGCATAATTCTTTCCGATTTCATTCAAATTTAACGAGGAGCTTTACGTAGATAAATGGGAAAATGATGACAAAAGGTGCGCAAACGAAAAATAAACATTAAAAATAAAATTGGCAGATATACAATTATGTATCTCGATAAATGCTATTGACATGATATTAAAAAAAATATATATATGAAATGTGTCGATAAGTATCCATAACGAAGACAGCATCAATAGTGATCGGAAACTAGCGAGACAAATGAGAAAAAAATGATAATAATAAATTAATAAAAAATAATAATAATAAGTATTGGTAGTAAAGACTTACACTGTTGGTTGCAAGACTTCGAGATTTATACCATATATGAATTTTTATCAGAACATTTGCCGACGAAGTAGAAAAAAACTTCATTTTTTTCGATTTGTGAGCTGCGTGGACAGTAGATGCTGACGTTATGTTTGCGGACGTAAATACTGATTTTACAGTGCAAAAATCCGATAATGTGATAAAGTATTTGAAAATATTTCAATGTTACAAATCTTCTTATCAAAATGAAATTATTTTGTAATTTAACCCTTTGCTAATTAAAGATGTAGGGTGTAAACCCCCTACGCCCTATCCCCTACGATAAATGATAAAATCTGCGAAAATGCATGATATGCATTGTCTTTTTCTAACATTCATTTTATCATATTTTCTGGTTTAAATACTATATAGATTTAAAGAACGCTATATACATCTTTATAAGTTTGAATTGAATAAACGTATACTCAAAAAAATGTCACCTAAACTTGCAAGCGTGGATCTACAGTGCGATGGGTTTAGGGGGGGGGGGGGGGTAGTCTGAACCACCACCCCATCCGCCGTCATATTTGCAAAGAAGAGACTTTTCCAGAATTATATTTCAAAATCATGGGTATGACAAAAAAGAATTGGCTGAGCCTTCATAATCGATCATCGATTACAAACTGTTGGTAATCCGATGCGATTTTATCGATTATCAGTCGGTTACGCAGAATTATATCATTTACACTCTGAAAGGTGATTTGTTTACGACAATAATTACTGCAGCACCTCTAATGTGCTTGTATTGATATATTTAAAGGCTTAATGTTTTACAGTACTTATTCAAATATATATTTATTTTCTCAAGGCATATGGGGATCGGTACCTCTCATTTTCTTAAAGGTACGGTGTCCCTGATAATTAATTAATTTTACAAAATTCTATAATGCAAAATCTTTCTTTTCATATGAAAGTTTAGATTCTCATTTGCATAAATTCAAATTTTCAGATGAGGCTAACGCATACATTCGCAGTTATTGCCGTTTGAAAACGTGGGGTGCGAGGCTATCATTCACTCCACTGGCGCCACCTACAATGTATTGCGTTTTTACTATAGAGATATATGGGGATTTAATTATATGAATTCGGCAATATTATGGTCGTTACTGCATATTTTCTAATAAAACTTTTTATGGCTCCTTTTTTCCTCAATCTAGACCCTTCGGAATAAAATTTACGTTTTCAATTAAATTTATTTTCAGGGAGACTGTATCTAAAAAAACAAAACAAATCAAAACAAATTAAAACAAAACGCAAAAAAAAAGAAAATAAATGAAAGAATTTTTTTTTTACTTTTTATTCATACTAAACTGAAAGGACTGGATTTGCTATATCTGGGGGTCGGTTAGTTCTTTGGTTATTTTCACGTGTTCGATTATTTTTCAGAGACTTCCGCGTTTTAACAGTATAAAGAGAAATAAACTTGCTATACCGACACTGGTAAGTGTTGACCTTAAAAGACTGACAGACATACATGTAATTTCATTTGACAGAATAGGAGAAATATCTGGTTGAAGAGGAGGGGATAGAAATATGTATAAAAAACATATCTAGCTGTCATGTAATCCATACATCCCCCCAAATGCACCAAAATTTGGTTTTTAATGTGAATGGTTATTTGTAAACGAAATGATATCAAAGTATATGACTGTACATTTGTAACGGCTTTCCTGATAATAGATTAATTCTACAAATGATCTAGCTGTAATAGATAGTTTATAGTTTATTTGATACACTCCGGCACTAATAATTGCAACAAGAGGAACAATACAGTTTAACATGACAAAGTGGCGAAATAACAAAATTAATACATGAATATATACATAAATCAATACATAAGATAATCAGATACATGATCATAGTAAAATATACAATTGTAATTATTAAAAGAAGAAAGACAGAAGAAGAAAGAAAAAAAAAGAAAGAAAGAAATTAGGTGATTGAACATGAAAATGTACATGCACACATGCAAACATAAATTGACAAATAATGAACAATTATATATGCTATTTCTTTTTTTTTTTTAAACAAGCGTTGAATGTAAGTTATAAAGTTAGAGACGCTGTCTAATACTTTAACGTTACATATTGAGAGAAGACCCATCATTTTCCCTACACTTGGGTTTGTGGTATAATAATGTGGAATATACTTATTTCGCAAATTTTTAATATTTTCATTATCACATTCAAAAAAGTAATGGAATTCATTTCCAATAGAACTACTGTTACATAACCTTCACAATCTTTCCGACCTAGCAATATTTTGCCATCTACCTTGTTCAATTGGAAATTTGATATTGCTACATCTTAATTTGCATATTAATAGTCGATTTCTTTCTCTTAAGTTAATGAGATACTTTTCTAATTTGAATTCAGTTTTAAAGAGTGCTCTTGACGATGTTTCCATAGCAGAAAACCAAGATTGGTAAAATTGATCCCTCATTCGCTGTTTAATTACCGATTTAATTTGGGTTTTACTCAATGGAGTCTGTGACGTCCAAATATAGTTAAAGCCGATATCATTCAATATTGTTTTAATATATTCAATCCATTTGAATCTTTCACATCCTGTTTCGTGTAGACTATAAAGAAGTTGATATAGAATCCCTGATAATTTATTGTCACCATTCATTAATAACTTAGACCAGAAAGAGAGCGTCTGCATTTTAATTTTGATTTCCATCGGTTCTCTTCCTGTTTCACCATATACCATGTAGTTTGGCGTGGATAAGCGTAATTTAAGAATATATTTTAGAAACTTAAGATGAATTTTCTCGATTACGGTTTTATTTTCAAATCCCCATATTTCTGACGAATATAAGAGTATTGGTGCTATAAGACTGTCAAATAGTTTTAATTGTAGATCAATTGGAATGGAGATGTTTCTTAATTTAGTATATAGAGAGTAGAGCGCCTTTTCGGCCTGCCTCACCAGATGATTCCGTGCTTTAAGGAAATTTCCATTGTAATTAAACAAGATTCCTAAATAACAATAGGAGTCTACTACTTCAATTTCAATTTCATTTAGAAAGAAATTTCAAACTGTTCTGTTTCTGCGTTTTTCAAAAATGAGTACTTTAGTCTTATCTACATTTATTTTTAATTTCCAGTGCTCACAGTATCTTTCAAACGCTTTTAATGTAAGCTGTAAGTTCTCGGGAGTATCTGCTAATATGACTGTATCATCTGCATAAAGTAAAAGAAATATTTTCATGTATGAATGTAATTCCTCTTTCAGTTTTGTTTCTATTATTTCAAGACCTGTCATACCTTGGTGATAAATAAAGGATGTATGAGCAGAAAACGCGAAAGAAAAAAATAAATGAATAAAAACTCAAACACAGTGGCGGATTTAGAGGGGGGACCAGGGGTCCCGGGCCCCCCTTTTTTACCCCAAGTGATTGATTTAGAATACTCTTTTCATGCTTAATCTCTTTACTTTTGGGGAAATTTTCGGCTCGCTTCGCTCGCCGCACATAATTTTTCCTTAGATGTCTTATTTTTTTGTCTTCACTTTGTCTTCAACTTTCTTTGTCATCGTGTTTGAACGAACCAATATCTCATAAACATATTTATACAAAAATCAAATTTACACTTAAATAATTACCAAATGCTTCATTGACATGGGCCGATCTAAAAAGGTTAGGCAGGTGGATAGTCGTGTTGCAATGCCCTAATCTTCCCAACCTTCCCCCATTGGCCAAACAAAAATACAAATAGAAAATGAGAGAGAGATTGTATTTTTATGACAAAATGTAACCATCTATTCCCAAAATCTTACAGCTCGCTCCGCTCGCCAATTAAGAAAAAAGTTGTATATACATGTATGGATGACTGAATTAAAAAAAAAAATAAATGAAAACTTCACATCTTACAATTTTCCGGCTCCCTGCGTTCGCCAGTCTACCTATACACGTAAAGTAAATGTATCAAGAGACTCTATATCTTGTTCATGCAGTTGGAATAAACTGCCCCCCCCCCCCCTCCGACTTCTTAATTAGATCATCAGTCTTGAAATTTTTTTGTCAGTTTTTCTGTGAAATTATTTACGCTACGCATGTAGGCGGAACTAATGGATACCATACCCGAACGTACATGTAAATAATCCGGTTACTTTACCTCCATTTCTACGTTTTGAATTTCTAATTTTAAAAATCTGTATAAATATTTTCTTTGCCAAAGAAAAAAAATATTTCGTTTCGTTACTTTTCATCTATTTTCTTGTGCGTTTCACAATTTAAAGGAACCCGTTAAATTCGGTTAATCAAGAGGTGTCCCGGGAACAAAGTGTTTGTCAAATAGTACAGTTTGAATTGTTTCCCTTCTGAAACAGATTTTATTTAGAATTTGGTATTTAAAATTAATAAATTTTTGAAAATTCGCATGTCTTTATCAATTCAAAGTTCTTTAATGCTCTTCTGACACAGATTCAAATGTCGTGAAGCACTTTTAAAGGGATATTCTTGGATTTGAAAATTTAGTTGAAAGGCCTATATATGGGTCAACGAGACTGAACGTATTAATAATCTCTAAAAATTTTTGTTTTGAATTTGGGTTATTTATATTGGAATAGTTGAAAGTATCTATATCAGGATTTTGAACTAAGTTGAAATCTCCACAGAGGATTACATTGTCATTTTTATAAATATTAATAAAGTTACTTATTTTATCGAAAAAGGATGGATTGTCTTCGTTTGGTCCGTATATTGTTATTCATGTATACATCTTGCCGTCAACTTCTACATTTAATCCTATGAAATTTCCTTTATCATCCTTTTCTATCTCTTCAATGTCAAAATGAACATCATTACTGAATAGTATAGATACCCCTCTAGAATTCCCTCAATATGAATTAAAGATACATTCACCACCCCATTCACTTCTGACCTTTTTTTTTCATTATCACTCGTAAAATGGGTGTCTTGCAAACAATATATCTGGAATTTTTTACTTTTAAGGTAATTGACAACATCTCTTCTTTTAGCAGATTCTCCCAACCCTCGAACATTTACAGATAAAACTTTTAAGTTATGATCATCAGGAGCCATATTTTTTCTGTATAAACATGATTAACGTCATCAAGATATAAAAATGAAGAAATATGAGTAATACTATACATGGAATTAGCACAAGTATAAGTATGCATGTGGAATGAACCATATTTTGAGTAACATTCTTTGAAAAAGCACGTATGAACAAAAATGTGACATCATTGAAATACAGATAAATGTACAAAAATAAGCACACGTTTTTGCACGCAGGTCTTTTTTACTACGACTTACTCCCTTCACGTAAGTTCCACATGTAGGTAAAAATAATCCTGATCATGATAGTAGTGGTTTTTCTGACCGTTCAAGCATATCACTAATCTATGTGTCTCTTTCTAACGTTCCCCCTTATAAAAGAAAAAGCGAGCACACCACTGCTAGTAGTCATGTGCTCACATTCACCTACAGAAATAAAAAATAGAAAAAAGATTTATGTATTAAAAGCTTTTTATCATGTAGGTAATCAAACATGTATACATCGTAGTTCTATGTAGTTTTCTATGTATCAATATGTCACATAGATTCATATCTTTATGCTTACAAATATACAACACTTAAATATTAACTTGTTCCTTTACTTTTTCTTTATCTTCATCTCGATATCGTCGAAAATGTCAAACTTTATTTTCTTACCGTCGCTGTCCGCTGCTGTCGCGTATACTGCACCATTGAAGTACCACGCCTGATCTATGCCCGGGTGATCTATTAGTCTTTGAATAAGAGCCGATTCAGTTTTGTAACATCATCGGATAAGCGCATGCCTTGACCTGTTTGTCTCACTCTCTTCCGTTTCTTCATAATCCTAGCTTTCATGTCCGAATTCCTAACTTTCGGGTTTTTTTTCGTGTTTGAGTGTGTGTGTGTGTGTGAGGGGCGCAAACATGGTTGTGCCCCCACTTTTTCGGGCATATGCCCTGGCTGCCCCCCCCCCCCCCCCCCGCCTGTCTGTCATTTCATCCGCTTTCAATGAAAGAGTATGAAAATATATAGTAGAGATGATAAGATTTATCATGTGTTTCTTTTGATACCAACTTTTTTACCTTTTGACATTAATCTTTACCTTTGACCTACTTTTTTTCATTTATATTTACAAGAATTCATATAAAAATGGTATCCCTGAATGCCTTTAAATTTCATAATTCAAGTGATACATACAGTATGTTATAATATAAGATATTTTCTCACGGTTTCGAGACATCACAGCAAAAGGAGAGGAGGCGGGGGGGGGGGGGGGTTGCAAACTAGCAAGTTTAAAATTTCGCTGTATCTTTTGAAGCATGAGTGGAAGGGCTTTATTATTTCTAATGTACATTACTTATGACAAGATCATTCATCTTAGAATAGAGGCAATGTTACCTTGACCTTGAAATTCGACCTGCTTTTCTAAACTTTTATATGAGGCTGTATCTCTTGAATTATAAATGGTAGGTTTTAAATATTTCATATATAAATTGACAAGACCACTCTCTTCAGACCTTAACCTTTGACAATGTGACCTTGGTTTTAAGATTCGACCTTTTCTCAAATTTTTGACTAGTGATAGGGCCTTTGCATTCCTTTTGAAGGTACCAACAGTTTGACATTGTGACTTTGACTTATGATACTCAAAGCCGCTATCCGGGGCATTAATTTATGTTTCACAAACATAGAGCTTGTTCCTCTTTGACCATGAACTCTTAACATATACATGATACTTTAAATATATCAGTATCACTGTAAAGTTTTTATGTTGCCTGCAATGCAAGAGCTGCATAAAGGGATAACTTTTCTTTGTTCACCTTTTTTAGTGCATGTACTATGTCTCGAGTTCAAGACATTTGTCCTTGTGACCTTCACATTTACCTTTGTCAACTACCATTATGGTATCATCTTCTTAAGGGGAAAACATCTAGTTTTATTCTTGTCATGTATGATGTCCTTTCAAGCATAACCAAATGAAAATCATCATATATTTTTATCTAAACAAAAAACTCACAGAAAGTGAGGAAATAATCGACAAGACTTAGGATAAATCACATCGTTGTCATCTGACTGTTGAATTAGTGTTAAATAATTATGTCATAATTATTATCATCATTATTCAAAAATTGACGCGACATTCATGGATAATCATACTTCTTGATGAAAATATGTAAAAGGTCGATGTCATTTGAAAGGTCAAGTTCATTTACTGCATTTTAATCAGGAAACCGACGGCTTTTTAGCATTATATTTTGAAAAAAAAAGCCATAATTGACTTATGTTGCCATGGCAACCACACTTTTATAAATCAAAATGTTGTGTTTAACATATAATTTGGATAATTGGTCACTGAGAATAATATTTTATAATTATAAAAGAAATTTAATGATGATTATTCACCATTTTTGTTGATTTTGTCTATAAAAAGCGGTTTTGTTTCCATGGTTACTACTATTATACTTAATAGCCCCAAATATTTTATTGTATATAATGATACTATAGAGTGTCTTCTTTAAAGAAAACATAATGTCCATTAACAGTATGGCTGCAAAAGAGAACAAAATCGCTTCAAAACTTGCATTGTTTTAACATTTTTGAGACCTCCTTTAGGACCCTCTTTAAGTATGCCGGTGGGCAACAAACTACTCATCAGTTGAAATATTGTACACATGTAATACACTGAATAATTATCTTTTAGTAAGCTAACAATTATATAAAATCAAATTCTAAAAAATAATTTTATTTCAATGTTTATAATTGCCTCAAAATGAACTAATTCTGATGGTTCAGAACATTGATTTTGGTGGGAAATTTACTTGAGCCGTTGCCATGGCAACCGGAGGGCATGGACATCAAGAGACATAATTTTCTTTAATTGTTTTTTAAAGCGAAGGAACTTGCACATATAAGTCATATTCTGAGACCATGCGTGTCACACCCCTATTATAGAAAAGTTGACATTTACAGAGAATTGCTGTTAACGGTGAACTTGATATTTTTCCGTGAATTTTGATAAATGTGAATTTTTAGAATTCTTTCTTCCATCCATATATTGGGGGTCCCATCAGTTTCTTCGAAAATATGGATGAAATAATAATTTTGCCATAGAGTACAATGTAAACTCGTATCATCTGAGATATGAACACGCCATAAGCAGGCGATGAAGGGATATTGCAACTCAGAAAAGGAAAGTGTGTAATGCTGAAATGGAAGTGAGGTGTCCATGTGACCATCAGTCTCGTAGGACAACACTATATGTCCAAATAAGATGCTGAATTATTTGTCTCTGTAGTTTCTTTGACTTCAAGCTCCAAAGGATAGATACTGCCGAGGTTATCCGCGAATTTTGGATTATTGATGGACAACACATCGTCTATGTATCTCATATGTTTCGAAAGCAGAAATGTCGGTAGTCAAAATGACATCCGTGTACCTAGAAGTACATTGAAATATTTCAAATAAAGTTGTCTTTGATTTTGAAGACTTTGGATAATTTCTTTTTCATAAGTGTGCAGAAATAGATCTTCAACATGAGGGGCACATTAATACTCATAGGGATCCCTCCAAATTCCTTGTAAAGATCCAAGAGGGAGAAAAGCATTACTTAAGTCACTTAATATCCATGATTTGATTTTTTTGTAGTCTGTTGAAGAAACGAATCCCTCAGATTCAGATATACAAATGTAAGTTTTGCCCTCTCGAAAAAAATACCTTAAGGACTAGCTTTTAGAGTCTGTGAATCTCTGCGCAGCGGTTTAAGAGGAGAAGAGGAAGATATGTCAGTCAGAGCCTTGGTTGCCATATTTATTGACCAATCGGTACAAAAAAAAAAACGAAAACTATGTAGATGGTCCTAAATACCTCGTTCCTGTAAGGTTTTATTTTTAATTCTGTGCAGCGGTTGAATGCGAGGAGTCGAAAATGTCTCAATTAATCAGAGCCCTGGCCATATGTGTTGATAGATCAGCACGATAACCTGTCGAATTCATATGACATAACAAGCATGACCATAATTCTAATATTTATTTTTATGCAGGCATGTGTACATCGAGTAATGGATCAACACAAGACATTGAAGAAAGTATCTATAATGTAGCATAACTGAATATGTAATTTTTACTTTTTCTAACATATCCGAAAGGCTTTGTCCATAGTGAATAATTATCGCAAAACCATCTGATCAATATTTTTGTATAATGGTGAATCTAAAATTTGTTTGATTAATTTCACAACTATGTTTATTATTCAAAATAACTTGATAACAAATCATTATCTATTAACGCAAAATTTATATTCAAACAAAGGAGGTGATCTCCAACAACACTCGTTTGCCGCACCAACAGCAAAACTGCAAAACACCAAAAAAAAAGCCTATGCTAACGCAGCAAGATACGCCCGTCTGAATCTATTGGTCATTATCTTAAGAGCCAATCCGGCATAAAACCATGCAAATTGATCCAAATGACCTTGTAACCAAATTTAATGATTTTCAGTTATTCTTATAGATAAATGACTGGGAATAATTCTGTCAAATATTTTCGTTCAAATGTCCATGGTTACAGAGATATACCACCCCATTATTTTTGCCGCCAAATTTACAAAAAGGACGTAGAAATATCCCTATTTTCGCTGATGTACTTCTCTAAAATTTTAAGTATTAATTGAATTGGACTAAATATTGTTCTTGATATATTGAAATATGACATTTTATTCTATCTTAGGATAATATTATGTATGAAAATTTTTTTCCAAAGACAGCCATAACGTAACTTGAAAAGAGGTAAAAATCAGCTAAGTGAGAAAACGACGTTTTAGACGTTTTTCACGCACCGATATCTTCTGTAAGGGAAGTTTGATTTTTATCAAATTTCATCTTTTAGCTCTTTGCTTTAATCTTATAAATATATCAAAAATCCACCGCTGCCAAATGATTACGTATTGAGATGTAGACAGTTAAAATATGTATAAAAGATCAGCTTAACGAAAAACGACGTTTTAGACGTTTTTCAAGCACCAATATCTTCTGTAAGAGATTTTTTTTTCAAATTTCATCTTTCAACTCTTTGCTTTAATCTTTTAAATATATCAAAAATCCACCGATGCCAAATAATTATGTAACGAGATATAAACAGTTAAAATATGCATCAAAGTGATTTTTTTTGCGTCGTAAAAAATGCGAACGAAAAATAGACGTAAAAACCTTTTTAATTTTTTAATTAAAAAAAAAAAAGATCATGTCAGATGAGTTTGAACATATTGATCAAACATACATGTACATGTATTAAATACAAAAATATAGTTTAATTCAAAAATACAAACCAATGAGTGTAAACTTCATAGGAAGTAGAAATACATGCCGTGAAATGTCTGTTTCAAAGATCAACATTTAGCTGTAATTGTCTCCGTGACGTCTTGGGGATTTTTTAGATATCAATATGATTAAAAAAAAAAACAAATAATAACATAACTTGCAACAATGGCCCTGAAGTATGACAGGAGTAGATTTGACACATACTTCCACACTTTTGAGAAGGGGGTCTCTTTTCGTTATCACTGAATTATACAGTTAGATCTATATATACATACATGTATGATAATAATACATGTTTATTCGTATTTGCGTCATCTTTAAAACTAGAAAGCGTTGTTTTAGCATCAAGGCGAACGACATCGTTTGCGTCACAGGGCATTGAATGTACTTGAAACTCATAACGTGCGTACCTTGCTTCTCGGTGAATCCGTAGAATGTTCTGCATGTTTTTTTTTGTGACTGAACCAAATCCGTATGGAGGCGAACTTATACATGTAACACAACTACCGCATATGGAATCCCAAAGATGTCACACGTAAAAACACGCATGTGCGGCGAGTTGTGACCACAGCTTTGTTCAGAATTGTGCAATCGACAGTTGGGAATAAATATGAAAAATGTTATCGAAATAAATTATTGAAAACTTTCAGCAATTTTAAAAATGAATTAAGTGAGGAAATGCTGCGAGGAAGCGAAGAAATTATCTCTCTTTTTTCGCTTCTCTGTATCATTTCTCCTCATCATTATTTTGTTTCTTCATTTCTTTTCGTATTCAGAATACAAACTAAAAATGTAAGAATTACGCTTTTGCAGAAAAACCTCTTTATATCTTATATAAAATGTTTTATGTTCGCGTATACCCCTTATTGAACCCAATTTGAGATTCTACATGGTCTTACGATGCGCGTGCATCATTCTGTTTTCATCTAGCGTCTCGACGACAACTATGTATATCTTTTTGTAATTTGAAGTATTTCCACGGAAATTTCCCACCTCCCTCCCCTAGCACCTTAAACTTTATACATGTAACAATCATTACTGTTAGATTTTCTCTATCCGCTCATTTCTTTTCGTCTTCTTCATCTTTGCGACATGATATTTGATTTGTAATTGTTTAACTTTCGCTTGAATTTATGTGAGTACATGTGTGATTGTCATGATTTTATGTATTTCACATTTACTTCTCTACATGTTAAGAGGATTTTTTTTAAACCCCAATCTTTACTTTGACGCATTTCAGGTTAAATTTTGCTACATCGAGAAATGAACTATTTGGACTGAAATAGATTTAAGATTGCGTCACTTCTTTCATATGTTATTATCATTATTTGTCATGTTTTTCTAAACCCATGCGTCATTTTCAATAAATGACAATATTCAATTTCACAAACGAACAATGTAAGAATTGACTATTTTGCAGCAAAGAGGTTATATACAATGAAATTATATATTTCTTTGATCTTTGAAAGGCGTGTAATGTATACATGTAGATCTACGCCCTTAGATTAGCCCAGGAGTTTTTCTATTTCTTTTCTGTATAATTTTTGGGGGTTTTTTTTCGGAGGGGAGGGGGGTGTCGGTTTGTTTTTTTTTTTTTTTCGTTTCGTTCCGTTTTGTGTTTTGTTTTGTTTTTACAATTTTTTTTGAAAGATGGAGTTCCATGAACTCTTTTTTTTTCCCTTTCAATAAAAGTACTTTTCTATAGAACGAACACTGCTTTGCTTTTGTACAAGATATACCAACACTTCGAAGGAGAAATACCTTTTATGAATTAAAGATATGAAGGAGAAAAACTTTTAAAGAAAGAATGGAGATGTATAAAAGAAAGTGATTATTCTCATAGTTTACACGCATACGGACCGGAGCGGATGAAAACGCAAGGATTTAGAGTGATTTGAAGGGTTGCTCCGGGGAATAGTGCTTTTTCCAGTAAGATTTTTTTTAAACCGGGAAGGGGGAGTGGGTGGAGTTTAAGAAATATGACGGAGAGGTTGTCAGGGCCCCTGAAATTTACCTCAAATTTTGACCTTGAATAAACAAACTTTTAAAGACTTTTCTCATCATAACCATAGATGATCGATTTGGTTGACTGCGCTCTTTGACTTTGAGTTGAAATCAAGAATGAGACAGTCGTATCAAAAAAAAAAATTTCTTCTTCTTCTTGTTTTATACATGAAAATAACAGTGTCTTCGATGTTTTCTCGAAAAAAAAGGAATGGATATATACCGGTTGTTAATTCATTGATTTACTTGTTTTATCAATATTTTAAAGTTAAGTGAGGATCATTCGTGCAACCTAGTCGATTCTTTTTCTCTTAAATACGAATAAATTGTTATGTTTATAGGAAAGATCGACCGTACATTATAAGAAAATATCGTTTATTTTATCAATTCAATTATAATTCAAAAGATCGTTTTTAAAGGGAAAGAACTTTTAAACACAATTTCCCATGAAAAAATGAATTTGGAAATTCAATGAAAAGAGCAGAGAGTAGACTGTAAAGAAAACTTGTCTTTCCGATTTTTCATTATTTTTAAAGAAAATACAATGTACCACAGTCATGTCAACAATACACAGACAGGACAATTTGTTCAGTACTATATAACAGAGATCATAGAAGAGTATATTCAACGACCCGTTGTAGGAAAATACATGTCACAAATCTGATGACACGAACCCAACAGTGGCATAGTGATCCTTTTTAATATGAACATTCAGATGTTCAACGTCTTCAAATTCAATGGAGGTGAGATTAAGTGTCCCTGCTTCAGGAAGACTCGAACCAGGAACCTTTCCTTAATTGGTTCGACGCTCTAACCAGTACTTAGTTGAGCACGGCACCGACGATTTTAGAGACTCGTTCTTTAAATCTGTGAAGATTATTTCAAAAGATTTGGGATGGGTACATGTAATCACATCTAGAAACGAGGGAACGCGATTTGCTATGCAATCTTGAGCTAAACTCTAAATCTTATAATCTAATGCGATAGTTTATCCGTGTCAAGTTCTTATTTTATCGTCATTGTAACCTAAACACGTGACGTCATCACTAAAAGTCCTCGTGACGTCATCACTAAAAGTCTGACCCGGTGGCGTCGTTCCGGGCTATCTCGAAAATCGTCTAAATTAATGATGGGGCTTATACATGTAAGGGAAATTGAAAAAAAAGATCTGAAACGATTTTCATCATTTTTAGAATATATTTTGATGATGTCATAGAATTTTTTTCTAGATTATGATCAAATATGCTTATCTTTTGAACATTTTTCCATTAAATCTTTGTATCATATTTCGCAAAATAATGAATATTCTTGATAGAATTTGCATATCTTAGAAACATTTGGCAGCGACATTTTTTTCATATATTAAAGTATGATATGTTGACTTTATCATACTGAAATTTTGTGGGAAAATTTTCTCTCTTATAGATTTTATTCATGTTCAAAATAGGGACGCTTTTGTCAAATCCCAATATAACTCGTATTAGAGCGTCCCCTGGTGGCAAGTCAATTCGTATATCTTATCTTTCTGAGTACTATAATGAAGATAAGTTGAGTAAGTATCTGATTTTATCATGAAAAGAATTATTGCATATCAAAATCAAATCTTATTCAACGATGAAAATAGGGCTATTTTAGTGTTGTTTTTGAGCCCTGTTAATGGCGTTATGCCATACAAACAAAATTGGCCCATTACTATAAAACGGGACATATATGAATTTTAAAATAATTTTTTTCGCGAATGTTTTTCATCATAGAATACAGAAATATACATAAAAATGTAAAACTTTGACCACCCTTTTGGACGATTCTTACGATTTTGCATGGTTTTATGCCGGATTGGCTGTTAAAAGGTTACTTGAGGTCCCTCTTATATTCTCATCATGAATTACAAATATCATGAAAAGCCATTAAACAACTTTGAACTTTCACCTTGGAAACCAATGGGCATCTTTGCAATATTATACTTTATCCACATGGTAAATTTCAAGTTCCTGGCTCAACTAGTTTTGGCTCTTACATGGTAAAGGAGGCATCTATTGATCCCTCCTTCCCCTTCAAATAAATTTCTCAATTTTCTGGCAACAGGTTTAAAAAATTCGTTAAATATGTGAAAGAATATACTTTTTTCTTGAATTGTATGAAATGTAAAAAATGTTTTGACCAAAAATAAACTTTTGGTGTCACTGAAGTATTCAATTACGATTTGAAAATAGAAATATTTATATTTTTATTGATGGATACATATCTCAAGTATTTAAAATGGAACAGAGGATATCTCTACTTAATCTACTTCAAGTGATATGCTTTGTTCAATAGAGGGGCATTGATTTCAATTTAACAGCTACGTTACAAGGAGGTAGCCGTTTGCTCATTCCGTGTAGTCAGAGTATAAACTTTTGTCTTGTGACGTTTTACTATGCATACAAATCTTTTGAAGTATAATAAACCTTTTTTGATTTGGTACATTATTTGAAATATCAACGTTTGAAGAAGACATAAATATTTCTGTCTTAAAACTTTTCGCTCTTTGTACATTCTATCTACAATTATTCAAAGAACGCATCCCTTGTCAACTATATGTATTTCTTATCATACCACAGGACATCATAAGTGATCCTGCGCATTATGATTTTAAGCACATTGCTTAGAAAATCGTAAACAGCATTTTTTGTGTATACCAGTGGTAGAGCATTTGTTATAAAAGTACCAATTATCAAATTATATGGTCAAAAATATCTCTAATTGATGAAATAAGTAAGCAGTGTATATGAGTACTCCATTATTTAATGATAGTCCCGTTAGTTTCTCTAAAATACTATAAATATTATCCAAACAGATACGTTACCATTTGAAACAGATACGTTACTTTCTATTCTAAAGAAATGTTTGAGTGCAGTGCAAAGGTTTTCCCCTATGAATCTCAATATTTGGGCAAATGAGTAAAGTAGTAACAATTTATGATAAAAATCATGCCTCTATATTGTGACAATTGCTGATTTTATTGTATATAATGATAAATATCGGCTTATGAATGATAATTTTGTAAAAACAAAAAGAAACAGTATATTTGTTAACGGTAACCATTGAATATAAGCATATGTACGATATCTTAGTAAATGAAATGTTTATTACAATATAATAGCGTTTTTCGGTTGCTTTTTGTCTGTTTTTGAAGTTCCTTTGACTATTCGCTATTCTTAAACTTTGATGAAATGTTAAACGTCTTTAAATTCAGTAGTATCATTTAAAACCTGATAAATTTACAGCATGGACCAGACATGCACGTTTCGGGTACTAAACCCTCGTCATTGATCCTCAGTCTAAACAATGTAATATGGCCAAAAAGTATGAAAATTATTATGTCCAAAATATACCAAAAGACGTAGCAAAATGGATGGGATATGATGCTACAGGACCCACGTTTCAGAAATTTCAAGAAATTTTGTAACAGACAATTTCAAATGCGTTGAAGAGACAGACGATCAACCGAAGTTGATTGAAAGATTGAAAATGCAGTCAATTCATGAGGGAAACAGAATCGCCCGGCTATTTTCTTAAAAAATTCATTCCAATGATAACAGTTGTCGTTTCCAAAATATTACGTTCGAAATTTTCCATAAAGGTCAACGTGCAAAGGTTTCGAAAGAAAAGGACCAAAAAGAAAGGAGGGAATTTCGTATTTCCAACAACACCCGGATCCAGTACCAACAGCAAAACCCAAAAACATCCACATCAAAAACTCAAACCAGACATACATAGAAGTAGACGCAAATGAGATCAATGGGTATCGTTGCCGACTTGTACGTCGTTTTTACGTGCGCACAAAAACACAATTTATATAATTTCTATGAGATGCAATCGTTCTGAACATCTTAATTTTCTAGTCGTAAATTTGGCACCGAGATGAAGAATTTAGAACAAAAACATTAATCGCGAGCAGAAAATGAGAGATCAAAAGACGGCGACCGGTGCAACCACCAACCTCGGCCAGGATATTGTGTCGTCATGAATTTTCACAGTTGATTTTTCCTAATGAAACGAAATACAAGTAGGATATTCTGATACCTATATTCAAAATCAAGTTTTCAGCAAATTGTAGATATATATACGTTCAGAGACTCTGTCATCATAAACTCACTGCTCCTGCATGTACAAACCAAACAAACATTTGTCATTTCTGCGACCTTGAACTTGAAATGCATAATACGTCGTCACACAACTACAAAATGTTTTGATTAGAATCTAATGTTCGAAACACGTGTCTGGTGCATGAAAATTGGTTTGGGGGTTTCTTTTCAAAGGTATAAAGTTGGAACCCTTCTGCATTATTAATATAAACACTTGTTTGTCGTTGCAGTGGGGAACAGTTAAAATCATTCCCCGTAACCTCATGCATGTCAAGTGTATTAATTACTTCCTTCCAGCTCTGTGACCTAATAGAAGCTTTGTTTTGGCCCTTAATCAGTATGACATCATATATATCGGAGGCTTAGCGTTTCATTCAGGGCTGTCATCGGGTTTTCGATGGGGAGGTGCCTCCGATGCTGTTTTGAGCATTGGTTTTGTTTCGATGTGCTGCTGAATCGACCTTGCGGTAGATTCGAGGCCGCGCGCTCTATGTAGAGTAAATGTAATAATCTAAATTCAAAAAAATTAAAGAGGGCGCTACCGAAATAAATTTAATATTCGAAACACGTGTCAAGTGTATGAAATTTGGTTTTGGGTTTTCTTTACGAAGGTATAGAGTTGGAACCTTTCTACATTATTAATACAAACATTTATTTCTGGTTAAAATCGTTCCCCTGTTGTTTGTCAAGTGTATAAATTTCTTCTTTCAAACTCTTTAACCTGACAGAAACTTTGTTTTGGCCCTTCATCAATATCACATTATATATATTCTTTTGCTATTTCGGAGGCTTGTCGTTTCATGCAGGGCTATCGTCGGGGTTGGAGTGGGGTGCACCTTGGTGCCATCCCTCCGGTGCTGTTTTGAGCATAGGTTTTGAATCGATTTTTGTGCTGAATCGAGGTTCGGGGCCGCGCGCTCTCTGTTAAGTAAATGTACAGCTCTAAATTCAAAAAATAAAGAGGGCACTACTAAGATGAATTTTGGTGGCTCCGCTGGAATACGTCGTCACACAACTACAAATGTTATGATGAGAATCTAATATTTGAAACACGTGTCTGGTGCATGAAAATTGGTTTGGGGTTTTCTTCACGAAGGTATAGAGTTGGAACCCTTCTGCATTATTATGTCGTATGCTGATGTATTGAAATAGTAAATTGGTCTGAAAATGGGGACAAAGTATTTTGTTGACACCTTGTCTATTATATTTTGTGGCTCTTTATTTCTATTCCGTTTTGGACCTAGTTCGCCACAGGGTTGAAATTGTCATACGCAATGCACTAAATTGACGAATATTCAGACATTTGTGGTTTTGAAGAGAAGTTTGGGTTATATGGATTAACTATTAAATTTGACAGTTTATTGGAGTGGGAACTTTGGTTTGTAGCATCGCAATTTTGCGGAATATATGTGAATTGACAAACCAAAGTCCATAATCATACTCCAATAAGCTATCAAAATTGAACAGTCCATTTTTAATTACATCATCCTTCATAAGGTATTTGGCCAAACTTTTTATCTAATAACGTTTTTAACAATAATCAAGCAATATCTCACTCATAACAAAATAAATAAACCTGAAATTGAGAAATGAAGCGAGGGGCCTTACACTGTCTCTTTTCTGTTTAAAAAAAAAAAAAAGAGAGGATTTGCAACATAATCCGGCTGAAGAACCGACACCAATGAGTTAAAGAAGCAAATAATTTTTGATCATGGTTTAACTTCAAGCATGCACGTCGCATTTATAAAAAGCTGCTCGTACGGCTGGTCTCTTTCAACATAGTTAGATATATATCCTCTTATTCGTGTATTATGTTCAACAGTAAACCATCCTTTTCTACGAGTGGTTACTAAAATTTCCTCTCTTTTCTCATTCCTCCACCTCTCATTCACCTCATAATGTAGTGCTACAGAATTCATATATATCATTACGATAAGTAAGGGAGCAATCATTTGCTTTTAGGGGGGGGGGGGGGGGCAGGAAGACTTTTGCCAGCCGGAAAATTTTTTTCGGCCATTTTAAGAGCCGGAAAAAATTTTTCGCCGGCCCTTCAAACGGCCGGATTATATTTTTGGGTAATTTTCCAATGTTGAAAATTACTCTAAAGTTTAGATTATTCAGCGTGATTTTTTGGCCATATTAAACATCAAACACAGAACTAGTTCATCTCTTGCCAGCAGAACTCTTCATTTTAAATAATTTCTTGAATGGCATATGATGCCTATAATCTATTTACTTAAATGATACTCAACGGAGACAGGCTATTATGATGCTAATGACTTTTGAATTTGATTTATTCACTCAAAATTGCATAAAATTTGTTCCATTTTTTATACTTAGTTTATGATACACAAAAAAGTGTTAACTGGGCAGTGGATAGGTCAGAAGAGAGGGGGAGGGGCAATTTCATGATCCGGAAAAAAATTTTCGCCGGCCCTTCGGGTCGGAAAATTTTTTCCCCTAAAATTTTGATCCGGAAATTTTTTTTGCAAAGTCTTCCTTCCCCCCCCCCCCCCCATAAAAATCAAATGGTTGCTCCCTAACAAAATTCTGATATTCCTATTTATTCAGGTATGTGCACATCGAATGATGGGTCAACGCAAGGCACTGGAGAAGAAGGTATTTATAACTTAGCATAAGAAAAGATAAATTTTTTTCTAATAGATCATCAAGGAGTTTTTTTTTTATTGAAAAACAACTCTTATATCTGATAAAACGTTTTTGTATAAATGGGTATGCAAATACTGTTTAGATTCAAATAAATATCAAAGAAGTTGTCATTCAATCTCAAAGTCTAGAAGGCAAGGTAACATGATAACAAATTCCATTGGAACAGTTGCGAACCCAGGAATAAACAATTTCTCTCGAATCAATATCAAAGAAGTTTCTATCACTTATTCAGTCTCACAGTCGAGGAGGCAAGGGCAAGAAGTGAGCCCATGTGTCCGGGGTGATTCAGCGTCTCAGGTTTGCATGTAACACCCGTCGCAACAGTTCTACAAAAACTTAAATTAGGTTATTATCTCGAGGTTTATATTAATGTTTATGTTACAGGGAATAATTCATGTTATTCTTAAAAGGTTCAGTGACTATGTGTAATTCCTGGTCATTTAAGGGATATCATATAATCTCCAAAATATTATGGAATACATCAGAAATCTAAGTTTTCTATGTTTATTTCAGCGCGACGTCGCTGATGTTTAACACTGAGTCTATGGCGAAAGTGGAAGACTTCACGCTAAAATTAACATAGAAATTCCCCCATCTATAATTATTTTCTTTCACTGTTAGCATAATATTGGTCGTACAGACATTTATCATACATCGTTAGTTATGAAAGTTTGCGATATATCCCCCTATATAAACTTTAATCGGAAAATATTCCGACGAAGTAGAGAAAACTTCAATATATCGATTTCTGAATTGAGCTGAGAAGATATCGTCACGCTTGTCATACAGTTGTGTGGTCGAATTCCCGTTTTCATCGAAAGATAGAATTATAGCTAAATACTAAGCGACTTTTTTGTTCTGAGCTGTTTCCCTCTATCTTTAGTTGATGAGGATAGATTCCAATTACACGATCCTTACACAGAAAGAAAATGTTAATCAATCAAGAATATGTTATGACACATGCCACAAAAGTCATCTGAAAGGCATTACAAAAGTCGTCTTTGTCTGTAAGATACTCAATGTAAACGTCTTCAAATTGAATAGCATCATTTAAGAACAGATAAATTGGCAACATGGACCAGACATGCACGTTTCGGATACTTAACCCTCATCAGTGATCCTAAAATCTAAACAATGTAATATGCCAAAAAAGTATGTAAGTTACTATGTTAATCAGTATGTTAATCATTACGTAAGTTACTATGTTACTATGTTAATCAGTATGTAATTTACTATGTTAATTCTAAGCCATATGCCATAGAGGTTTGAAATGACCACCCGTTCTCATATTACGGGTCCTTGTAATGTGCGAAACGAAACAAAAACGAAACAAAACGAAACAGATCGAAACGAAACGAAACAAAACATAAAACTTAAAGAATATTAGGAAAAAAATCGCCGAGAACGTATATTTAAAGATAATTAAGGCATATATTGTTGCCTTAATCCAAGAGTTCAACATTTTCAACAAGTGTTGAGAGGGTTTCTTGAAAGAGTCAAAGTTGATAATTAAAAAAAGTAAAGTTATGTCAAATGCCATTTATGTTTTTATGAAGAATAAAGGGGAGGGGACGTTATGATATCGTAATAAAACTTGAGAGAGAGGGGGGGGGGGCATTTCAGAGAAACAAAAAAATTCTCCTCATTCAAATGAAATGTGTACCCCCCGTATTTGTTCACATTTTTTATATAGTTTTCAAGTACACATAATGGAACAGTCCCGTGTCCTCTGTGCCAGACTCCACCCTGTTAAAAATATGACGAGATTATTTATTCCATCCACTCTCCTTTAATTCTCTTAAATGCAATTGTGGTAAGAAACTCTACAAGCAGGTTATAGGGATTCCAATGGGTACTAATTGTGCGCCTCTTTGATTTATTTTTATAAACGTATGAAAAGGAATTTATCCAAAATCTTCAAAAGCAAAGAAAAAATGATGATGTTAAATGCTTCATTGGTACTTCTAGGTACCTGGATGATATTCTTACTATCGACAATCCTGTTTTTGAAAAGTATAAACATGTTATTTATACACAAGAATTGATTCTAAACAAGGCAAACGGTTCAAACACAAACACACCATTTTTGGACTTTAATATAAAAATTGTTAATGGAGAGATCCATACAAGTGTTTATGACAAAAGAGATGATTTTGGATATGACATAGTAAATTTCCCCTGGCTTGACGATGATGTTCCTAGATTACCGTCCTATGGTATCTTTATTTCGCAGCTCATCCGGTATGCTAGAGCTTGTACTGATAATTTGGATTTTCATAGTAGAAATTTACAAATTACCAAGAAACTTTTAGGACACGGTTTTCGCTTTCACAAGCTTGTAAAGACTTTCTGGAAATTTAAAAAAAATTATTGTCAAGTTCTTCTGAAATTTGGACCAATACAGGCAACAGAGTATATTACTTTGGGTATTTCACAACCTGCATTTTATGGTGACATTATTAACAAGATAAGAAGGATCAAAGATAGACAACATCACTATCGAAAATGCGTCAGAATCATCAAACGACTTTTATACCGTGTATATGATCCTAATATCACCAGACGGGCACTAGGCTTTGTATTTGACCAAGGTACAGTCTTGTACAAGAGCATTCTTAAAACTTGTACTCTGACTGATTGTGACGACGGGACTCCATGACGGGCCCTGTCCAAACCTCTTTAGAGAAGATAGGGCCCGACCACCTATCCTCTCTGAATGTCAGTCGGACTCCTCGGGTGATAACATACATGAGCTCGCGGCGGCAGAGCACGGATTGTATTACGTACGCCCTCTTTTTATATCCATTTACATATTCATTTGTGTTGCTTGGGACCCTATGTTTTGCGGTCTCGGTTGTGTGTGGTCATCTGACAGTGAGGAGGTTGTTTTACACCACAATTGTACGTTCTTCGAGACCTTTGGGTAATCGGAAAAGTGGGAGGGTTGTGCGCACGTAATCCAGGATAACCACACCTTCTGCTATTTCCGTGGCAGATGGCCGTCCTCAGTCGGCAACGGTTGCCCATTGCTCTCGTTGGTTTATATGTAGTCTTTTGTGTTTGATGTTTCTGTGTTGTGCGTTGACGTTCCTTGTCCCTTATGCGTCTCTTTACGTGCTTGTCTGTTTTGTGTTTTTGCATTTGTTGTTTTGGGGTTTTGCTGTGGGTGTTACCACCTGGTGTTGTTGGAGATCCCCTCCTTTGTTTTACCGTACATTTATGTTTTAATCGCCACCTTTGACCCTTTACAAACCTTCAAACCACAAAGGCAATAATACATGCAAATATTGACATCAAGAACTAGCTCTCTGCATTTGTGTCAACTTTTTCTCAAGTTCATTAAGCTTTATGTTTTGTTTCGTTTCGTTTCGATCTGTTTCGTTTCCTTTTATTTCGTTGCGTTTCGATCTGTTCCGTTTCGTTTCTATATGTTACGTTTCGTTTCGAACTGTTTCGTTTCGTTTCGTTTCGTTTTTTTTTTTGTGTCGTTTCGCACTTTACAGGGACCCTCATATAACACACATAACCACGCAACAATGATCAACCATGGAAAGGATGGTTAAATATTAATAATGCTTCGCGGTCATGAAAGAAAAGAAAACTATACAAGGCATCAAGCAAGACAAATAAAATTACAAAACTGATTAGAGTCATTGATACCAACTGGCTTGTTTTATCAAACTTATAAAAGTGGCAAAAACGGATAGATTTTTCTATTAAAGATTGAAGAATGTTAATCTTAGAATTGACTCTCTACTCGAATGACACGAGAAAATTAGATTCAGGTCAAACACAAGTTAGGTCAAACACCAAGATAATGTTCACACGTATATAGGGTCAATTTTACAATGCAAATTGTAAATAATATATTTAAAGGGCATCATGTGAATTTCTCTTGAAAGTTAGATGAAATGAATGGTAATTTCACGTAAAATTTTTGTGAAAAGTATTAGTTTATTCGTGTGAATTTCAATGTAATTTCACGTAAAATATTCATCACGTTTATGTAAATGTTACATCCGTGCCTTTGTCTCATATATTTCGTCTGAACGTTTATAAAAACTGAACTAAATTTCATGGAGGCACAAATACCTCATTTACGATAAGTAATATTCTATTTTTTCACCCCAATCGGGAGACATTAATGTTTATTTACCAAATTCGCCGTTTTTATTGAATTTCAGAAATAGAGAAGTTCAATGAAAGCAAGGAAATAACGCCTTTAGTAGAAGACACAGGTACGAATTTTAAACATTAATTTTCTTTATTACACTTGTCGCGACCTTCATGAAAATGAAACAAATAGAAACCTCAAACGAATCTAAGAATTAAACTCCCACCGAAAATTTTCAGAGCAGATCCATCTTATGATCTGACAATTATAACCTGACCCGACATTATAATTTCTAAAGGATTATTCTCTCATATAATAGAAGGGAGGGGATTTTCAATGACACTCGGTTGTTGCACCGCAAAATTCCAGAACACCTAATACTTAAGAACACAGACACGTACAGAGAAAGACGTAAAGGGTTCACGAAACGCCATTCTCATAGAAACATCAAACACAATGACTACACGTAAACCAATGAGACCAACTGGCAATCGATGCCGACTTAGGAAGTGCATCTGCCACGCTACATGTTGTTGTACACGGTGTACGCCAGGGTACAAGAAACACACAGCTAAATATGTAAATGGATATAAAAACAAAAGGCCAACGAAATACAGTCCGTGCTTTGACGGCTGAAGCGGCTCATTCATTTTATCACCCGAGGAGTCCGACTGAGATTGAACTCCTATATCGGGAGTTCGCTTCTTTTCATGTGGTGGAGGTTTCTTTGCTTTGGTTTCTGTGTTATCCAGATTTTGTATGCTTTCGGTTTATTATTTCCTGAATTGTCGATTTTGTACTGTGCATTGGGATAATGGTCATTGTCCATAGTTGTCATGTTATTTTTTAACAAAAGAGGGGATCCACAGCAAAACCCTAAAACACCCAATGCAAAGACACAAAGCAGACAAGCACAGAAAGAGACGCATAAGGGACAAGGAACGTCAACGCACAAAACAGAAACATCAAACACAAAAGACTACACATAAACCAACGAGACCAATGGGCAACCGTTGCCGACTGAGGACGGCCATCTGCTACGGAAATAGCAGAAGGTGTGGTTATCCTGGATTACGTGCGCACAACCCTCCCACTTTTCCGATTACCCAGAGGTCTCAAAGGACGTAACATTTTGGTGTAAAACAACCTCCTCACTGGCAGATGACCACACACTAACAAGACCGCAAAACGAAGGGGCCCAAGCAACACAGATGAATATGTAAATGGATATAAAAATAGGGCGTACGTAATACAATCCGTGCTCTGCAGCCGCGAGCTCATGTATGATATCACAAGAGGAGTTCGACTGACATTCAGAGAGGACAGGTGGTCATCTGCCATGTTAGTAGCTGACGGACGGTGTGATTATCCTGGATTACGTGCGTACAACCCTCTCACTTTTTTGATTGCCCTGAGATGGAAGTTTCCTTTATGGAAAGGGTTGTTTTTAGACATAGTTTGAATAGACTACAGGAAATAATACCCTTTGTGTGATTGATATTACACTTCTCAATTTATAAATTTTATGATTGAAAATTATCAAAATCCTCGTACACAGCATAGAGGACACAGTCTAAATCAGAGCTTGACAAAACTTCATGCATTTATTGCTTGTGAAAAGAGGAAGAACCCTTTTGATTTTGAATGTCAAGGTCACAGTTTGAAAATTGTTAAGATTATTGTGTATAACCTAGATGATATGGTTTTGATTGCAATTTAACAAAACTTAGTTTCATCATTATTTATGAAAAGATGAAGCACCCTATAAGGTCAAAGGTCAATGTCAATAATATTTATTTGTATTAATTTACAGAAATACAGAGTTGCCATTCAGATGATCATTTAGAAGTGGAAGCTAAAAGTTCTCAACAAGGTAGTACTTTATTTTCTTGTTTTTAAACTACATGTTAAAGGGGATGTAAAATGAAATATCAAGAAAATGACATAAATCTGTCTGCTTTCGACCGGAAACTTATTAATAACATATTAGTATTATTACATTTGGCAATGTAAATGACCAGAAAGCGATTTTTTTTTACCAAGTTGAAAGTTCGCATATGTTTGTGATCGAGGAGAAACTGTATGTATGAGTTTAAGAAGATCCTGACAATAATCTCAACAGCACCTACAATAGAGCACCAAAATGAGCATCGACGGATCCTTAGCAAGCTAGAGATGGGACCAGGTGCCCGGGAGGAGTAAGCATCCTCTGTTGGTTAGCCGCACATAGCCAAGCCGTATGAGTTAAAGAAGACACAAGGACACACGCCCCTTAGTACGATGAAGCTAAACAAGGATAAAATTTGCTTATTGCGTGGCAGATGACCGTCCTAAATTGCACCGGTTGCCCATTGATCTCGTTGGTTTCTTTTTTGTGTGGTCTTTTGTTTCTATGGTGTGCGTTTGTGTTCTTTGTCCCTTTTACGTCGCTCGCATTGGATGTCTAGTCTTTTTTTTTTTTTGCTGGGTGTTTTTGAGTTTTGCTGTGGTGTTGCGACCGAGTATTGTTGGAGACCCCCTCTTTCTTTATTGTACATAAATCATGTAGATAAAGGTGCAGCTCGGGCGATAAAATAAGAGTAATCTCTGATTTTTTGACAAGCAGATAAAAACAGAGGATCACCCCCCTAATGAATTTGTTTCGAAAAAGTGTCTGATCGGCAAGAATGGTGGTCTTCTGTGCTTATGAAGAGTGAGAATCCAGCATAATGAGAATCAGATGCGGCAAGCACTCCTTTTTTTCCTTTTGAAATCGAAATTAAAAATCTAAAGGCTTACGAATGTTTGAAAACAAATACAAAACAGACCTTTCTCTCGCGTAAAGCAAATAGGGAAAACACACAGAGACAAGGACACAATCTCCAGTACAGGCTATCTAATGAACAATGTCAAGTTGAAGTGTGAAAGGCATTGAATGATACATTGTGGATGGAGCTGTCAAAACATCTGTTACAATTCATTTTCATGCATCACATGAATCATGTTCCATATCTAATACAAGTATAATATCTAGTTATGTAGTACCAAAAAGGAAGGCAAAGCCCATCCAAATTTGTGTCTAAATCGCCTATCACATGGTAAAGGAATGACCAAAATAACTGTAAGTGCGCCTCCCTGAATAAATTCGATTATTTATACTTATATTTATAAATGCAGTTCCATTTAGTCCAAAGCCTGTAAGACTTCATTATTTCATATTTACCTTTTACGAAAAAAAAACTTTATCAACCATACATTTCTTTGAAAATACTAGAGATTTCTCATGAAATGCGATAAAGAAGATCATGACAGCATCTCAACAGCACTCACAATAGAGCATCATGTTGAGCATCGACGAACCCCTAGCAATCTAAAGGTGGGACCAGGCTTCCGGCAAGAGTAAGCATCCCCTGTTTGGCTAGCCGTATCCGCCGTGTGTGGTCACATCTATATAGAGAGTGCTATGGCGAACATGTCAGGGGAAAACTTCATAACAATGTCAAACCCCTCGTGGAGAACTGTTTTATCAGCTCATCATGGCAAAGGGCATAAGTGTTTCACAAATGAGAGAAAGATGATCCTTACAGTAATCTCAACAGCACTCACAACAAAGTACCAAATTGGGCATCGACGAACCCTAGCAATCTAGAGGTGGGACCAGGTATCCGGGAGGAGTAAGCATCGGCTGTTTGGTTAGCCTCACCCGCCTTCGATGCAAGTAATTAAAAAGAAAATCTACAAAACATGCACTGTCCTTGGACATATCTATACAGAAAGTGCTATGGTGACCATGTCAGGTAAAACATTCTTACCGTCAAACACCTCACGAGGATTTTTTCCAGCTCCACACGGCAAAGGGCAAAAGCTTGTTTTGTCCAAAAATAACTGTAACTGTATTGGAGCAATCATACTGATACTCGTATCGAAGACAAATATCGATATGTACCGATATATCGATTTATTGATCAAACTCTTCTCTGGTTGCATATTAGTTTTATACTCATACGGAAAATAATTCAATACATGCAAAATCTGCAAAAAACTTAAGACATTTGACGACTTGAAACGTTTGATCGAGACCTCTAGGTATCTTGATGATATTTTGAAAATTGATAAGCCACATTCTGTATGGACTCCTGTTTGAACCGCTTCGATAGCGAAGATACGATGTTAACATTGTGACATTGCCATCGTGATATCGTATCATCACCATCGTAACGTAGTGTAATCGCCTTCAGATTATTTTGCAGCAACTTCATTTGGGACAACGATGCATCACAATTTCAAACCAAAGCATTGTTCGTGTATCAAACTCATGAAGTTATGTAACCCTTCTACAACTAAATTTTGCTTTTTGATCCGGTTCTTTTTCTGATCATTATACTAATAAACTTCAGACAGGATATCATTCCGTCTTTTCGATTTGACATGCCTACGTTCGATTTGTGCAGGTATATGACGTAAAAGCATTGTGACGTCATAACATTCCATTGAAAACGTCATATTTGTAACCCTGTTTCCCTGAATTTCAGGCTGGTTTCCATAAAAATTTATGACGTCACAATGCGTTGACTTCAGATACCTGCACAAATGGGAAGTAACTCTGTATTTCGAAAAGACCGAATTACAGCAGTAGGGATGGGGCTTGTTGTATGTAATGATAAAATTCCCTCCCCGTCATTCGCTGAGAGGGCGTAGTTATGGTGCTTTTGACGTGGACGTCTATAAAGGGATCATCACAGGAGAAGATGATTTGCTAGACCCTTAAGGCTGAATCGGGAAGAGTACTCTCGTTTTGGGGATTTCGAGGCCTTCTCAGAGAAACCTTTTGAGAAATGAAGGGAAATGCTGACTTCTGAATTGCATTTGAAATGAAATGAGACTATAGGTACATATATCATGCGTATGATAGCATAAGATCTAAACAAAGAAGAGAAACATTAATGGGATACGCATAAGAAATGCTGTCGCTTTTTCGCCAAACATACATGTACATCCACACACAGATATTGAATAGCCCTGCATTCCCAACTTAACGTATGTACTTTGAAAGCAATCAGTGTGTGTTAGTTTGAAGTAATAAAACATTTTGAAACTGAAATAAAGTATAATCAAATTGGTGCTTTCTGGAGTTGAACTGACGTTAATTTGCTTTAATAAAACTTGTCATAATGGCCATTTTATTGACGGGCATTGTTGAAATCTCGTCAGAGGAGAATGGTTCTCTGTCCTACCTGAAGGTTGGTAAATCTTCTCGGGTGATGACCTTCAGCTCGCTTCAGCAGACTGCTATTCGCATGTCATATAATTTTGTAGAGAAACCTCTATGTATCCGGATACATATAAGTAGGAGGATTGTACGCTAAGTATCAGCGCGATCAGCGAGATCAGCGACTTACCGAACTTGTCATTCCGATTTCATCCTGCTTCCAAAGATGATTATCAGCTGATATTTTAATGCCCGCAGATCTTCATTATGTGATTACTCTTAAGTTGGCATCAATTGCCATTTGCTCTCGTTGGTTTATGTGTAGTCATTTATTTCTTAAGTTTCTATGTGATTTGACCTTCCTTGTACATTTTGTGTTTCTTTCTCTTCGCGTCTGTTTTGTGTTTTTGCAGTTGGTATTTGGGGGTTTTGCTGTTTGTGCTGTTACATGAAATATATTAACACAAATTTTTAGCGATCAGCAAAGGCAATTATAACCTCAAGTTTAGTTTTGGATTGGTGACATGACATATTTTGTTCTAAATCAAAACGGCACAATCTAGTAGAATGATAATAAATATCGGAAAAGGTTTTTCTTTATACCGAATGAATCAATGCATAAGTCCCCGAATAACAGAATGTCTTTATTTAGCAGAAAAAAGGTATGCAAAAGTCGTCGTGGTTGAATCGGTACCTAAAATATTCAAAATTATTAAAATTGAGCTGTTGCGACGTGTGCTGCATGCAATCATTACACGCTAACTCTTCCCCGGACACCTGATCTCACTTCAGATTTATATTCATTCCGAGGTTCGCAACTACGGAAGCTGATTAGTGCCATCCTAATTGAAAATTTTTAGTCGTTATTACGACTTAGTATGTCGTAATTAAGACTTAGCTATCTCGTAATTACGACTTAATATGTCGTAATTACAACTTAGTTATCTCGTAATTACGACTTAACTATCTCGTAAATACGACTTACTTATCTCGTAATTACGACTTAACTATCTCGTAATTACGACTTAGCTATCTCGTAATTACGATTTAACTATGTCGTAATTTCGACATAATATTATTCCCTCTAAAGTAATTTTTTGACGCATTTTTACGTCTTTTTGAAGTTTTCCAAAAATTATCAACATAATTGTAGTTTATTTCTTTTATCTTTACACATATTAATAGCTGTATATTTATACAACGCTTTTTATGAGATTCATTTTAAATGTTTTCATGATTTTCAATTTATTAAAGAAAGGGGGTGAATTGGTTATTCCCATGAATTGTTATCCTTCCTGCGTCTTCTTCATCAAGGTGGATAGGGTTGTCGAATGACCGATATAGGCATACTTGGGCCTCCTGTTCTTCCTTCCATCCCTGGATCTCCCTAGCTGCAGTCATGGTTCATGTCGGCCTTGGTCATGATGGAAATTATAGCAAACTTAGTCGTAATAACGATATAGTTAAGTCGTAATTACGACATACTAAGTCGTAATTACGAGATAACTAAGTCGTAATTACGAGATAGGGAAGTCGTAATTACGACATACTAAGTCGTAATTACGACTTAAAAATTTCACTTAGGTTGGCACTAGTCGGCTTCCGTACGCAACCGTTCCTTTGGAAATCTAATGATTTAGCCTTGCCTTCTCGACTTTGAGATTGAATTACTAATCGGTCTTTTTTTAATGTTTATTACATTATATGCTTTAAAACGAGCAACCTAACATTTGCAGGTTTCGTCATCTCTGATTCAACATCTCCGAAAGATGAAACAATAATCAAGGAACGGAATCCAACAAATTATCAACATGAGGAGGCTGCTAACAAGATCCTTGTACAATGTGTGTTCCGGAGTATCCTGGATATATCAGACGGCATTGTATCTTATCATGAACTCATTACGCATTTTGCGAAGGAGGGAGATTGTTCAGAAAATTTAAAAACTCTTGAAAATATATTGAAAGGAAATAGAGACGTATTTCGTCTTTTAGAAGATGACTTCATTTCCTTCGTAATAGCATATTTACCAGATGCTGACATATGTGAGAATTACAATCGATCAACCTTCGAAGAAACATGTGTAGATCAAAATTGTTCAAAATTCCACATATGTACCTCTTTTGCAAGGAGCATGTGTAATAAGCCTATTTGTCTCTGTTCACATACTTACAGAGACCCGCATAACAGTAGGGTAAAAGAACGATTACATCTAAGCAGTTATAAAGACAGTGATATAAACAAGATTCTTCGGAATCGGTATCCACAAATTTGCGCGACTGCAAAATGCGATAAAGAAAATAATTGCCCATATTTACATATTTGTATCGATTTGTGTCATGGAAAATGTTTACGTGAATCAACATGTCAATTCGGACATTTATTTTTGACTAAGCATAATGCCAGGATACTTAAGGCGTATGGTATTTCAGAGG
This sequence comes from Pinctada fucata, assembly GCA_028142955.1. Lineage (NCBI taxonomy): Eukaryota > Metazoa > Mollusca > Bivalvia > Pterioida > Pteriidae > Pinctada > Pinctada fucata. Next base: position 48,595,073 of record AP027112.1, on the reverse strand, counting down.
ATGAAATGTTTAGTGGATCGCTAATAGCAAAGAAACTTACATTTGCAAGAATGAAATATAAATAGGAATAATTCAAATAAACATTATCATTTGAATTTCATTGCACTGTTTCAATCCGATGCAGAGGACCATGTCCTTTAACGACGACCAAGCGTGTGCTGAGCAGGTCATATACATGAAAGTCTGTTTAGTGGCATTGCAGCCCACTTTGTACCCTATGTACCAACTTATACATATAATTTAAGGCAACTATATATAGCATGTATGTAGATTAATCAAGATATAATTCAATTTAAAACATGTAAAATGTATTGAAATGTTTATCTATTGAGATACTTGTCAATTAAGAATTTCCTGTTCATTGTGCCGTTAAACACTCAACGTAGTGTATCACGTGATATCCAAATAGTCTCTTGCATGGGAATCCCCTTTAACAAGGTACATGATGTCTAAATCTACATTATATGAATTTATTTTAGGCCTATCATACGATCATCATTATAAATTATATGATGGTTATCTATTCTTGTCAAGAATAGAGGTATGCCCAGAGAACACTTGACGACAATCGACGGCGGGTGCGGCTAGCCAACAGGGGATGCTTACTCCTCCCGGGCACCTGATCCCACCTCTATCTTGCTAGGGGTCCGTCGATGCTAAACATAGTGCTCTATTGTGAGTGCTGTTGAGATTATCGTCAGGATCTTCTTTAACTCATTTGTGTCACACTTATGCCCTTTGCCGTGTGGAGCTCGTAATAAAGTTCCCCGCGAGGGGTTTGACAGTAAGTGTTTTGAATATATTTCCCTGACATGGTCGCCATAGCACTTTCTATATAGACATAGCGTCAGACAGTGCATGCATTTTATACATTTTCATTTCCATGCTTCATTAACATCGACGGCGGGTGCGGCTAGCCAACAGGGGATGCTTACTCCTCCCGGGCACCTGATCCCACCTCTAGCTTGCTAGGGGTCCGTCGATGCTAAACATAGTGCTCTATTGTGAGTGCTGTTGAGATTATCGTCAGGATCTTCTTTAACTCATTGAACGGAGAGTTTTGTTTATTTACGTGCACCATATCATTACATGTAAACAAAATAGAAAATTTTGCGTTCAAGAGTTCTCTAAATATTATTTATTCTTGACCAGTTTTCGTAGATTTAAACAGTATTTACCGTGTTTAATCGAAGGAGATTCCCTTGTAAGAGATTGTTTGCACATCACGTGATACGCTACTGTGTAATTGTAACTCGAATAGTATATTATACAATCATTAACTTTTACCTCTGTTATTACAATGGTTAAGCTCCCCGAGAGGACAGCATTCACCGAACCCGAAGGTGAATATCGTTTTTTAGGGGAGCTAAACCATTGTATTTACCGAGGTAAAAGTTAAATAATTATTTTATCAAATGAAGTTTCAAAATCATCTAGTATATAAATCATTAGAAAATTACCTTGAGACAATAAAGACGTCTCCAATCTATTTTAGCACATGGAGAGCTGCTTAAATCTTATATCTACCTGAGATGACGTAATATTAGGAAGATATAACGTTAAAGCAGTGTTTAAGCCAATCAGAAAAAAAGACAATAAACAATTCATTTAAAAATTAAGAGTATATTGTATTCCTATTGAATAATCATGATAACAAACTGAAAATGAAATATTTGAGAACATTTTAAACTTATTGTGATGATTATATAATGAAGAATTAATGAAATATTATAGTATCGAGTTGTATACCTTAATCTAGATCGGACATAGGAGAAAATTGTTCTCTGTTCATCAATGTCATCAATGTTGTCATTTAGTTTAAAAAATATTTATTCAGTATAATATTCCTACCGTAACATACATCATATGATCAAACTAACTGAATTTGTTAATAAGCATAAAAATGGTATCCAAAGAACTTGTAAACTGTTATTGTCATGTGTGATAAACATTACAGAAGTACCAATCAGTTATTCAGTCTCATAGTCGAAAAGGCAATGCAAAATCATTAGATTTTCAACAAGAACGGTTGAGAACCTCGGAATGAACAAAATTCCGAAGTGGCACCAGGTACCCGGGGAGAGTCAGCGTCTCCTGATTGCATGCAACACCCGTTTCAACAGCTCCAAGGAAACCTGTCCAATTCGGTAATTGTCTCGATGTTCATTTTGATGTAAATATCTGGTAAGTATGTCTTGTATGGTGATGATGACAGCCATTCAATCACAATGTAGAATGTCACTGATCATTCTGGAAAGGGGAATTTCAGGTAACAGGACGTTCCGTCCACAAACCAGTCCGTCCACAGTTATAGTCGATCCTTCCCCAGATGATCCGTCCCCAGACGATCCGTCCACAACCCATTCCGTCCACAAACACATATATACCCATACGACAAGTGGGGTCCAAGCCGATCCGACCACCATTGTGTATTTCAACTATATACAGAGGTATGTGTATTGAATTAGACGATCCGTCCACCGTATACTTGAACGTTAATATCTCTGGACGATCCGTCCACGGTATACTTATACGGTAAAGGTGCATGTAATGGTAAATGTAAAATGAATAGTGGACGGATCGTCTCGGTCACTCAACATGATATTTTTTGAAAGTCAATGGTGGACGGATCGTCTCCGTCACTTAGATGAGCAGTGGACGGATCGTCTCCGTACTTGTGGACGGATCGGTTTGTGGACGGATCGTCTGGGGACGAATGATTGTGGACGGAATGGTTTGTGGACGGATCGTCCAGAAATCGGAATTTCATATACTTTTCTAACATCCCCGTAGCGACCGAAGAACTTCCTCAATGATGATTTCAGCCGTTGTGTAACATAACCCTGAACAAGTAGCTTACTTGCAAGCCGTCTGGCTCTAATGATGATATCTTCATATTTGGAACATGCCCTGGCGTACCGTATCAGTTGAGAAACAAAAGCACCATAAGCAGGAGAAGATTGAATGTTGCTACTCATTAAAGGGAATTTTTCCTTTTTTTTAATTTTTTTAATACATTTCATATATTTTGTTAAAATAGATATCAGTTGAATCGCATATAACTTCGTAAAGTTCTTTAATCATTTTTTTTTCACCATTTATTCACATTTAAGTAACTTACAAAAAAAACACTAAATAAATGATAATGAAAATGTAATTGAACCAAAAAAAACCAAAAAACAAAACAACACACAACTCACATATACACTCACTTCAACACCCAATCACACACTTCTTGCACACACATTTACAAAGTACATGTATGTTATGTTGTTCAAAAGTAGATAGTAGATTGCAATGTTATTGTAGAAGGTTAAAAAAGAAAATACATGAATCACTTTCTATTTTCAACGTTGACCATTTGTAATCAAATTTAGATAGATTGCCCTTCGAATTTTCAATACAGAATTCTATTTTCCTTGTTTGAAGTATTTCTCCTTTTACTACAGATAATAGAGGGGCTTTATTTTCATTTTTGCAAATACATCCGCAAGCAGTGGGGCGCAATTGGTACCAATGGGGATGCCGACTATCTGTTGGAATACGGTTCCTCCAAACACAACAAAAATGTTGTCAATTAAAAACTCAAGCATCCGGATGATATCGTCTTCGCTATACTTTTTGTTTGAATCAGAGTGTTCCTTCAAGAAATAAGTATCCTTCGCCAAATTACGAGGTATTTGTATTTTCTGTTATATTTGTTTAAAGAAAGGTGTTGCGAATAATATTGGCCAGTCTGTTTTTGAGCTTTTGGTGTGAAGTGGTAGTGTAGAGCGTAGAGAAGTCGAAAAATGTTATGCTGGTAATATGATTGAAGTTGGTGGCTTTTAAATTTTCCAAAAGTTTTTTAGAATTATTTAGGATCCACATCTGATTGATTAAATTTTTGTTTATTGTCTCGCAGTATGTTTGAGGACCTTGCTTGATGCAAGTTAATATTTTCGTAAGCAAAATGGAAAGCCATTAAAGCTTTTGTTGAGCACCTTGACGAACCGGCAATGAATCGATGTTTGTAAGGATCCTTTTGCATTTTTGTGGTGACATATGTGTAGGCCTTTCAACTAAATTTTAAAATCCAAGAATTTTCCTTTGAAAGTGTTTCACGACTTTTGTATCTATGTCTGAATAGCAATAAGGAACTTTGAAATGAGAAAGACATGCTAATTATCGAAAAATAATTAATTTCTATTACAGAATTTTAAATGAAAAGAAGGGAGGCAATCCAAACTGTAAAATTTGACAAAAATTTGATTCCCGGGACTCATCTTGAGTTACCGAGTTTCACGGGTCCTTTAAAATATGAAACGCACAAGAAACGAAATGAAAAGTAACGAAACGAAATAGATTTGTTAATTTTTATATTTTATTTATTAATTAATTCATTTTTTTTTTTTGACGAAGAATTAAAAAATCGTAAAATTCAATTTCAGGTTCGTGTGATAATTTAACTTATTTAATCAAAATTTACGAAAAAATTAAAATCAAACAGTATTTAACACAAGTTGGTCACAAAAGCAAATAAAACAAATTACAAAAATAAAAAAAAAGGTGAAATTATCACGATTTTCAGATTTCTAAATTTAGTTGAGCGGAAAATAATCTGAGGTACAAGATGAATACACTAAATGTACATGTAATTTGAGATATCCCTCTTCTTTTTTGCATGGATATTTTGCTTTAGACATGTAAAAGAAACGTCCATATCGTCATGATTCTTCACTTTGAAAACAAACTCAAGCATCTATAATAAAGCTAGATGCAGGGATAACTAGAAGGAGGGGGGGGGGGTTTCCATCCCATACTTCACTTAACAATTACTGGTCGACGTCAGTGAACTAATGATGGTTTTCTTATTTTGTTAGTTTAAAAGCCTAGCAAAATTTGCTTAAAACATCGATTCGTACGTAGATCTTTTTTCAAAACATTTTTTTTAATGATGTAAGAACATTTTTATTCTTTCTTCTCCGCAAAATGTTATTAGATGGGGGATCAGCCTATCCAAAACATGATTTTGAAAAAAAAACTGAAGAAAAAAATTGAACTCACGCATAGGTTCACAGAACAAGTGCGGTTAATGACTCAAAATGAAATTCCATCGTAGACAGGCACTGGAAAATGAATTTTTCTCCTATATTCATGGTTTGTTTTCCAAAATCGCAAATAATCGATTATTGCTTGATACAATGTAGTTGATTCTGATAATCGATTGTGTCTCTCAATAATCGATTATATAGCGACGTTAAAGAACGAATCTTCATGAAAAAGTTTCAAGTTGAATTGTCTGAAGTTATGTGAAATATTAGCAACGTAATTTAAAGAACGAATCTTTATGAAAAGGTTTCTTGAAAGTTGAATTGTCTCGAGTTGTGTAAAATAACAGGCGTCCGGTCCCTCGCATATTCTTGATTAAACGAATGAAACGAACGACTAAACGGCTATGTACAGAGTAGTCTTCTAAAGTAATTTTTTGACGCATTTTTACGTCTTTTTGAAGTTTTCCAAAAATTATCAATATTGTATTATTTCTTTTATCTTTTCACATATTAATAGTTGTATATTTATACAACGCTTTTTATGAGATTTATTTTAAGAATTTTCATGATTTTCAACTTATTAAAGAAAGGGGGTGAATTGATTATTCCAATGAATTTTTATCCTTCATTCGTCTTCTTCATCAAGAAGGATAGGGTTGTCGAATGACCGATATAGGCATACTTGGGCCTCCTGTTATTCCTTCCATCCCTGGATCTCCCTAGCTGCAGTCATGGTTCATGTTGGTCTTGGTCATGATGGAAATTATAGCAAAGTCGTAATAACGAGATAGTTAAGTCGTAATTACAAAATACTAAGTCGTAATTACGAGATAACTAAGTCGTAATAACGAGATAGGTAATTAATACGTAATTACGACTTAAACATTTCACTAAGGTTTGCACTAGTCGGCTTCCGTACGCAACCGTTCCTTTGGAAATCTAATGATTTTGCCTTGCCTTCTCGACTTTGAGATTGAATAAATAATCGGTCTTTTTTTAATGTCTATTACATTATATGCTTTAAAACGAGCAACCTTACATTTGCAGGTTTCGTCATCTCTGATTCAGTATCTCAGAAAGAAACAATAATCAAGGAACGGAATCCAACAGATTATCAACATGAGGAAGCTGCTTACAAGATCCTTGTACAATGGGTGTTCCGCAGTATCCTGGGTATATCAGACGGCATTGTACCTTATCTTCTTTAACTTATCATCAACTCCTTTCAACGTTTTTTGCAAAGGAGGGAGATTGTTCAGAAAATTTAAAAACTCTTGAAAATATATTGAAAGGAAATAGAAACGTATTTCGTCTTTTAGAAGATGACTTCATTTTCTTCGTAATAGCATATTTACCAGATGCTGACATATGTGAGAATTACAATCGATCAAGCTTCGATGAAAAATGTGTAGATCAAAATTGTTCAAAATTCCACATATGTACCTCTTTTGTGTGGAGCATGTGTAATAAGGTGGTTTGTTTCTGTCCACATAATTACAGAAACACGCAAAACAGTAAGGTAAAAGAACGATTACATTTAAGCAGTTATACAGACAATGATATAAATAAGATTCTTCGGAATCGGTATCCACAAATTTGCGCGACTGCAAAATGCGATAAAGAAAATAATTGCCCATATCTACATATTTGTATCGGTTGGTGTCAGGGAAAATGTTTACGTGGATTAGAATGTCGATTCGGACATTCAATTTTGACTGAGCATAATGCCTGGATACTTAAGGCGTATGGTATTTCAGAGAATGACATTTGGAGTGGATCGCTAATAGCAAAGAAACTTACAATTGCAAGAATGAAATATAAATAGGAATAACTCAAATAGGTATTATTATTTGAATTTGATTGCACTGTTTCAATTCGATGCAGAGGACCATGTCCTTTAACGACCAGCAAGCATGTTAAGCAGGTCATATACATGAAAGTATGGTGGCTGATTTGTGCCATGTCGCGTTATCGCGTTGTCGCGACGCGCTTTGTCGCGTTGTCGCGCCGCGCTTTGTCGCGTTGTGGCATTGTCGCGTTGTCGCGTTGTGGCATTGTCGCGTTGTCGCATTGTCGCGTTTTCGCGTTGTCGCAATGTCGCGTTTTCGCGTTGTCGCATTGTCGCGTTGACGCCTTTAGAATGATAGAAGGAATGTATTTTAAACTGAACTGTTTAGATTCATTCATAAATTAAATGTTTGAAACAAAAAGGGTATATTTTCTACTTTATTTTTGGGCAAAATGCCTGTTTTCCGTTTAAAAATAACATATTTCTGGACAAATTCTATAAATTCATTATCTTAAGTAGAATTAGAGATTCAAAGCTACTTTCATATAGAAAATAAATTCTCTTATCAAATGAAAGTAAAAATAATTTAATAATTCATTTAAATCAGTGTTTTGTGGTAAAATGTAATGCAATTTCACGCAAAAAACACTTATTTTGAGAAAGAAATTACTATTTCTTTTAATCTGCCTGAATTGACAAATTTTAGCTTTGATAGGTATTTGAATTTAATGTGAGAACTGAAATTCAATTTCCATGGTATTTGGGGGCAAAAACCCCCTTATTTTTTGCAAAAATCACTTATTTCTTTGAATGATTTTAGAAATTTATATACTTTAGTAATTCAAAGCAGGAAAGGTTTCCTATTACGTAATGATACTTAAGTTATCATGTGAAATGAGCTAGAAGAGATTGGTTTGATTATTTTGCTATTTTGGGGGGAATGCCTGAATTTTTATTTTAAAATCGCCGATTTCTGAAAAATCTTTATTTCTTTGAAATGCTACATTATTTATGAGATTCAAAAGTTTAACCTTGGGTATATCATAATTTGTCCTTAACTTATATGAGTTTAAGGTATCATTTATTAATTTCTTTGACATTTTGGGGCAAAAAAAGATATACATTATAAAGGCAGATTAAAAGAAATAGTTACTATTTTCTCAAATTAAGTGGATTTTGTTTGGTTTTTGCATGAAATAAAATATTTTACCCCAAAATACTGATTTTAATGAATTATTACATTTTTTTACTTTCATTTGATTAGATGAATTATTTTCTATATGAAAGTAGCTTTAAATCTCTAATTCTAGTTAAGATTATGACTTTATAGAATGTGTCCAGAAATCTGTTATTTTTAAACGGAAAACAGGCATTTTGGCCCAAAATAAAGTAGAAAATATACCCTTTTTGTTTCAAACATTTAATTTATGAATGAATCTAAACGGTTCAGTTGAAAATACATTCCTTCTGTCATTTTAAAGGCGCCAACGCGACAACGCGACAATAGGACAATGCGACAATACGACAACGCGACAACGCGACAATACGACAACGCGACAATGCGACAACGCGACAACGCGACAATGCGACAACGCGACAATGCGACAACGCGACAACGCGACAATGCGACAACGAGACAACGCGACAATGCGACAACGGGACAACGCGACAAAGCGCGGCGCGACAACGCGACAACGCGACAAAGCGCGGCGCGACAACGCGAGATGGCACAAATCAGCCACCAAAAGTTGCAGCCCACTTTGTACCTGTGTACCAACTTATACATATAATTTAAGCCAACTATATGTAGCATGTATGTGTATTAATCAAGATATAATTCAATTTAAAATGTATTGAAATGTTAATCTATTGAGATACTTGTCAATTAAGAGTTTCCTGTTTATTGTGCCGTTAAAAACTCACCGTAGCGTATCACGTGATATGCAAATAATATCTTGCATAAGAATCCCCTTAACAAGGTAAATGATGTCTAAATCTACATCATATGAATTTATTTTAGGCCTATCATAGGATCATCATTATAAAATATATGATGGTTATCTATTCTTGTCAAGAATAGAGGTATGCCCAGAGAACACTTGAACGGAAAGTTTTGTTTATTTACGTGCACCATATCATTACATGTAAACAAAATATAAAATTTTCTGTTTAAGTGTTCACTAAATATTATTTATTCTTGACCAGAAAGGATTACTATCATATTTGTAATAATTATTCTCATATGATAGGCAAAAACTAGTAGATTTAGACAGTATTTACCTTGTTTAATCGAAGGGGATTCCCCTGTAAGAGATTGTTTGCACATCACGTGATACACCACTGTGATATATATAACTCGAATGCTATATTATACAATTATTTCTTTTACCTCGGTTAATACAATGGTTTAGCTTCCCGAGAAGACAGTATTCACAGAACCCGAAGGACGTTGTGAATATCGTTTTCGAGGGGGGTTAAACCATTGCATTTACCGAGGTAAAAGTAAAATAATTAATTCATCAGATGAAGTTTCAAAATAATCTAGTATATAAATCATTAGAAAATGACCTTTAGACAAAAAAGACGTCTCCAATCTAGTTTTAGCACACGGAGAGCTACTTAAAATTTATATCTACCCGAGATGACGTAATCTTAGGTACATGAAGATATAACGATAAAGCATTTCACCATGTGGCTGTTTCAGCAATCAGAAAAGAGACAAAGAATAAACAATTCATGTAACAATTAAGAGTATGTTGTATTCCTCTTGAATAATCATGATAATAAACTGAAAATAAAATATTTCAGAATATTTTAACCTTATTGTGATGATTATGTAATGAAGAATCAAAAAAATATTAAAGTATCGAGCTGTATACCTTAATCTAGATCGGACATAGGAGAAAATTGTTCTTTGTTCATCAATGTCATCAACGTTGTCATTTAGTTTAAACAATATCTATTCAATGTACTATCCCTACCGTAATATATATCATATGAAAACAGAAAAATAAGGTTAGGAGAGAAAGCCAAATGTTGTCATTTATGAGGGTTCGAGGAATTGTTGTTTTGACACTGTTGAAATGGTCAAACAAACTTTATATTTTATCTGAACTAAAGATCTACATATATTTCAATATTGACAATTCAACTCATCTAAAATGTAGAAAATGTTTGTATCATCAATGTATAATACATGAACCTGCAGGGGGTTTGACAGTAACGGTATTGAATATTTTCTCTGACATGATCGCCATAGCACTTTCTATATAGACATAGCTTCAGACAGTGCATTAATTATATATATTCTTTTCATTTTCGTGCATGAAGATCGACGGCGGGTGAGGCTAGCCAAACTGGGGATACTTATTCCTCCCGGGCATCTGGTCTCACCTCTAGCTTGCTTGGGGTCCGTCGATGCTCAGTTTTGTGCTCTATTGTGAGTTCTATTGATGTTATCGTCAGGATCTTCTTTAATTCATTTGTGTCACACTTATGCCCTTTACCGTATAATACATGAACCTGCAAGGGGTTTGACAGTAACGGAATTGAATATTTTTTCTGACATGATCGCCTTAGCACTTTCTATAAAGACAAAGCATCAGACAGTGCATGTATTTTAAATAGTGTTTTCATTTTCGTGCGTGGACATCGAAGGCGGGTGCGGCTGGCCAAACAGGAGATGCTTACTCCTCCCGGGCACCTTATCCCACCTCTAGCTTGTTAGAGGTCCGTCGATGCTCAATTTTGTGCTCTAATGTGAGTGCTGTCGATATTATCGTAAGGATCTTCTTTAACTCATTAGAACAAAATTAATCATCTTTACTGCAGAAGTTTAGGGCAAAATCCATTTTTGCCCAAATTAAATATATATCTATGGAAAAGTGAACAAAAATTAATTTAAAACAAAGGAGGAGATCTCCAACAACATCAGGTTGCAGCACCCACAGCAAAACACCAAACGTCCAGTGCAAAACAAAGGAGGGGATCTCCAACAACACCAGGTTGTAGCACCCACAGCAAAAACACAGAGCAGACACACACAGAAAGAGACGCAAAGGGACAAGAAACGTGAACGCACAACAAAGAAACATCTAACAAAAAGGACTACACATAAACCAACGAGACCAAATGGCAACCGGTGCCGACTTAGGACGACCATCTGCCACTAACATAGCAGAAGATGTTGTTATCCTGGATTACACTCCCACTTTCCCGATAACCCAGAAGTCTCGAAGAACGAACAATTCTGGTGTTAAACAACCTCCTCACTGTCAGATGACCCCACACAAACAAGACCGCAAAACGCAAAAATTTGCTCAAACTGGTCCTTATTCCAAAGATATAGAGAGACGATCGTTCGTGGTGGGTGCCATAACTTGTTTTGGCAGAAGTATCACTGCAAAACCCTCCGACTTACGAAAAATAGTGCGGTGATTGATTGTTTTTAGATTCGACAAACCAGTCTGTTTAACATAAGTAGATGATAATAAAATGATAAGAAATTAATCTTATATTTTTTTCTGTTGATGCAGTTTTCTGTCCAATTTTTCGGGTGATACCTGCATCAACAGAAAAAATATAAGATTCATTTCTTCAGTCGTGTTTGTTTTCTACATACATTGCCCCGTTTAAGTAACGTATAAATTCCCCTCTATTGATGATTATTTATAAAATTAAATTCTTGAACAGCGATTTGTCATCTCTCTAAGCTATCATGAGTATACGTTATATATTGAAACAGTCCAAACGATTAACGGATAACTTAAAACGGATTACGATTAACGAATAACGAATAAAGCATAACGCATAACGAAAAACGGATAACGATTAACGGATAACGATTAACGATCCAGAGCACCCCTAAACGAACGGAAACGATTAACGATTCAGAGCTAACGAACGCATAACGCAAAACGATTACGAAAAAACGAACGGAAACGATTAACGCATGTAAGATAACGTTGTCGATACTGTATGAGCAATCGGTGTCGGATTAGGACGTCTATCTACCACCTTAGTAGCAGACGGTTGAATATCGAATTAAACATTTTACGGAATTTGGGGTTTAATACTCTACTTCCAATTTCCATGATAGCAGAAAAAATGATTTTAAGAATTTTTTTAAAAGAAAAAAACAGATTTCTCCTCCCATCACTTTATTAAAGTTTAAGTTCAAGAAGATCCTAAAGGTAATCTCAACAGCACTCACAATAGAACACCAAATTTAGCATCGAAGTAACTTTGACCTTGGGCCAAGATGATGTAAAATCATTGAGTTATGGGCAACATCATACTAAGAAGGGAGAGGATCCCCAACCAGACCTTGTTGCAGTACCAACAACAAAACACCCGATGCGAAAACACTCAGACGACGAGTACGGCAAGATATGAAACAGAGACAAACGACATAGAAACATTAAACACAAAAGACAACATAAGCCAAGAAGACCAATGGGCAACTGGTGCCGAAAAAGGTGCCGAAAAAGGTGGGCCATCTGCTACTAAGTAGCAGAAGGTGTGGTTATCATGGATTACGTGCGCACAAGTCTTCCACTATTCCGATTACCCGGAAGTTTCGAACAACGTAAAATTGTGGTGTAAAACATCCTCCTTACTGTTAGAAGACCCCACGCAAAACGTAGGGGCACACGCAGCACATATGAATATGTAAATAGATATGTAATGGCCCGTCAGTCTGAGAATTCGTTATTCTTATGAATACACTTGTACAAGGCTGAAGATTGGTCCAGGGTAAGTCAAGTGTTCGTCAGGTGACAGAAGGATCATACCCAAGGTATAAAAAAAAGTTTAATTCTAAAACAATTTCGATAGTGAATCTGTCTACCTTTGAACCTTTTTGTTTTGTTAATTATGTCAATATAAAATGCAGTAGCCAGTTTCACAATAGACTCGTAGATTTACGACCGACGTAGGGCTTACGTCCTTCTTCACGTCGCATTTACGTTCCAGTTGCACGGGTTTCACAAAGGTGATGTAGTAATGACGTAAAGCAATGACGTACATTTATGACGTACGATGTTGCTAGAGAAATCCAATATGGCGTCGTCGAAGGAAGTTTCCTCCCAGTTTTCAGTGTTCTACAGCTTATATTTCACTTATTAGTAAGCGAACGTTGACGATTTTGGTATCCATTGAATCGGAAAAGAATTATCTATATGCCAATGATCATAGATATATTTGAAATTTTCTTATTTCATTTAAAAATGTAAGTAATCTTCTCAAAAGCAGTGTTAACCTACGTAAAACTCGCAATTGTGTTACTTTATAGTGCACGTTCAGATTGTTTCGCCCCATGCATGGAAATAAAACTTGTTTGGGGTAACTTTAATTCTCATCAAAATATTTTGGCGATTCGAATGATTGAATAGTATATAAAGTTTAAGGCTATAGCAGAATGAAATTGATTTTTATTTTAATAATGATTTAGTAAATTACTGATTATCTAAAATGCACCATCCTTTCATACATTCTCAAATATTTGTGATTTGTTTCATCGACGACGGGTGCGGCTAGCCAACAGGGGATGCTTACTCCTCCCGGGCACCTGGTCCCACCTCTAGCTTGCTAGGGGTCCGACGATGTTTAATTTTGTGCTCTATTGTGAGGGCTGTTGAGATTATCGTCAGGATCTTCTTTAACTTATTTGTGTCACACTAATGCCCTTTGCCGTGTGGAGCTTGTAAAAAAGTTCCCCGCGAGGGGTTTGACAGAAAGTGTTTTGAATATACTTCCCTGACATTGTCGCCATCGCACTTTCTATATAGACATAGCGTCAGACAGTGCATGAATTTTATATATTTTTATTTCCATGCTTCATCGACATCGACGGCGGGTGCGGCTAGCCAACAGGGGATGCTTACTCCTCCCGGGCACCTGGTCCCACCTCTAGCATGCTAGGGGTCCGTCGATTTTTAATTTGGTGCTCTATTTTGAGTGTTATTGAAATTATCGATTTATGGATTTTTTTATAGATTTTCTTTAACTTATTTATGTCCCTCGCGGGGAACTTTTTTATCGAGCTCCACACGGCAAAGAGCATAAGTATGACACAAATGAGTTAGAGAAGATCCTGACAAAAATCTCAACAGCACTCACAATAGAGCACCAAATTGAGCATCGACGGACCCCCAGCTACTACTCATACAACAGTAAGGAGCATAGAAAATACCCCCGGAAGAATGCTCTATCGCAGTTATGAATAAATGCAAAATATAATTTAATCCTGTTTTAAACATCACATTTTCATGTAAATTGAAATATTCATCTTCTTGTTGTTTTTTTTATGGTACAATATGAAGAGAATCCCTATATCACGCCTTTATATTATGCAATGACAAATATGGATAGTACCCGAAACGTGCATGTCTTGTCCATGCTGTAAATTTATCAGGTTTGAAATGATGCTATTGAATTTAAAGACGTTTAACATTTGAACTACTTGGTGAGTGTCACTGCTGGTGGACCAAGAGTCCCCGAGGGCACATGTAGCCAAGTTCGATCAACTTCGGTTGATCGTATGTGTCTTCAACGCATTTGAAATTTTCTGTTACAAAATTTCCTGAAATTTCTAAAACGTGGGTCCTGTAGCATCATATCCCACCCATTCTGCTACGTCTTTTGGTACATTTTTGGACATAATAATTCTCATACGTTTTGGCCATATTACATTGTTTAGACTGAGGATCACTGACGAGGGTTTAGTACCCGAAACGTGCATGTCTGGTCCATGCTGTAAATTTATCAGGTTTGAAATGATGCTATTGAATTTAAAGACGTTTAACATTTGAACTACTTTGTGAGTGTCACTGCTGGTGAACCAAGAGTCCCCGAGGGCACATGTAGCCAAGTTCGATCAACTTCGGTTGATCGTATGTGTCTTCAACGCATTTGAAATTTTCTGTTACAAAATTTCCTGAAATTTCAAAAACGTGGGTCCTGTAGCATCATATCCCACCCATTCTGCTACGTCTTTTGGTACATTTTTGGACATAATAATTCTCATACGTTTTGGCCATATTACATTGTTTAGACTGAGGATCACTGACGAGGGTTTAGTACCCGAAACGTGCATGTCTGGTCCATGCTGTAAATTTATCAGGTTTGAAATGATGCTATTGAATTTAAAGACGTTTAACATTTGAACTACTTGGTGAGTGTCACTGCTGGTGGACCAAGAGTCCCCGAGGGCACATGTAGCCAAGTTCGATCAACTTCGGTTGATCGTATGTGTCTTCAACGCATTTGAAATTTTCTGTTACAAAATTTCCTGAAATTTCTAAAACGTGGGTCCTGTAGCATCATATCCCACCCATTCTGCTACGTCTTTTGGTACATTTTTGGACATAATAATTCTCATACGTTTTGGCCATATTACATTCTTTAGACTGAGGATCACTGACGAGAGTTTAGTACTCGAAACGTGCATGTCTGGTCCATGCTGTAAATTTATCAGGTTTGAAATGATGCTATTGAATTTAAAGACGTTTAACATTTGAACTACTTGGTGAGTGTCACTGCTGGTGGACCAAGAGTCCCCGAGGGCACATGTAGCCAAGTTCGATCAACTTCGGTTGATCGTATGTGTCTTCAACGCATTTGAAATTTTCTGTTACAAAATTTCCTGAAATTTCTAAAACGTGGGTCCTGTAGCATCATATCCCACCCATTCTGCTACGTCTTTTGGTACATTTTTGGACATAATAATTCTCATACGTTTTGGCCATATTACATTGTTTAGACTGAGGATCACTGACGAGGGTTTAGTACCCGAAACGTGCATGTCTGGTCCATGCTGTAAATTTATCAGGTTTGAAATGATGCTATTGAATTTAAAGACGTTTAACATTTGAACTACTTGGTGAGTGTCACTGCTGGTGGACCAAGAGTCCCCGAGGGCACATGTAGCCAAGTTCGATCAACTTCGGTTGATCGTATGTGTCTTCAACGCATTTGAAATTTTCTGTTACAAAATTTCCTGAAATTTCTAAAACGTGGGTCCTGTAGCATCATATCCCACCCATTCTGCTACTTCTTTTGGTACATTTTTGGACATAATAATTCTCATACGTTTTGGCCATATTACATTGTTTAGACTGAGGATCACTGACGAGGGTTTAGTACCCGAAACGTGCATGTCTGGTCCATGCTGTAAATTTATCAGGTTTGAAATGATGCTATTGAATTTAAAGACGTTTAACATTTGAACTACTTGGTGAGTGTCACTGCTGGTGGACCAAGAGTCCCCGAGGGCACATGTAGCCAAGTTCGATCAACTTCGGTTGATCGTATGTGTCTTCAACGCATTTGAAATTTTCTGTTACAAAATTTCCTGAAATTTCTAAAACGTGGGTCCTGTAGCATCATATCCCACCCATTCTGCTACGTCTTTTGGTACATTTTTGGACATAATAATTCTCATACGTTTTGGCCATATTACATTGTTTAGACTGAGGATCACTGACGAGGGTTTAGTACCCGAAACGTGCATGTCTGGTCCATGCTGTAAATTTATCAGGTTTGAAATGATGCTATTGAATTTAAAGACGTTTAACATGGATAATGACCATATCCCTGTTTACAGCACAAAATCGATAATTCAGAAAATCAGAAACCGAAGGCATACAAAATCAGGATAAAACAGGAACCAAAGCAAACAAACAAAAACATCCACCATATATTATATTACTTTATTTCAATTTAGATTCAGATATTCAATTTGGTTTTCCTACCTGGAGTATCGCTGTTATCATCACCAAACAAGACATATTTTCAATGACGTGGGTTAAGGACATATACTGTTTACTCAGCTATAGGTTAGATACCCTTAAGCTTCAGATTTGAAACAGCTTCATATTAATATTGTATGTAATTGTGATGTGTAGTGATATTTGATGTGATTACCATAAGGCAAACTGAAAAGTTCTGAGCACTTCCGAAATTTACTTATTCAGACATTTATCTTTGCCAACTATGTCAAATTCAAAATGATACGCAATATCTTTGTTATTGCTCGATGGTTTTCGTTCATATTTGGAATACAATTTATTGGATACACTACTTATTGATTGAAGCGTAGAATTCGAAACATTCCGGACTAAATCTTTGTGTTAAGTAATGTACATTATTCTTAAAGTTCTTCATAAAGTAAGTCGGAGTTTTCTTTCTTGTAAGTCAGAAAAACAGAATACTTCCAAATAATGATGATAATAAATGTTTCTTAGACATTTTTCATTTCAAAAGAAAAAATCAATACTTTAATGTAATTCAAATGCGTTACAGAAGATCCTGACGATTATCTCAACAGCACTCACAATAGTGCACAAAATTGAGCATCGACGGACCCCTAGCAATTGCAAATATGGATAATGACCATATCCCAATAAACAGTACAAATTCGATATTCCAGAAAATCATAAACCGAAGGCATTAACAGTCAGGATAAAAACAAATAACCAAAGCAAACTAAGAAAAACCTCCACCGTATGAAAATAAGCGAACTCCAAAAATGGTAGTGAGACCAGGTGCCAAGGAAGAGTAAGCATCTCCTGCTTGCATCCAATACCCGTCACTTCAATTCGATAGAATCGTCACATACGGTTACTTCCATTATGGAAGATACAAGTATATTCGGCGGTTGGATTGTTCAAATGGTCTAAGACAGAGAAACATCCACCATTCTGGAGAGTGGGACATCATAATGTATGACCCATATCGACCGTAGAACTTTCTCAATGACGAGGTTAGTCGGTCACAAAGGTACATTTTGTATCACTGACTGAGAAGCTTATCTGAAAGACGCCTAGCTCTCAGAATAAAATCTGTATATTTGGTACTTGCTCTGGCATAGCGTAACAACTGATATATACTTCTATCTTTCGAAGCAAACAGCCATTTAGGACCTCACAGTATGACAAGCGTGATGATTCTAATAATACGGATAAGTGATACAACTCTATACCTTCTTGAAGAAAATTCGAATTCCTCATATTAACTAAATTTCCTTTTCATGAGTATCAACATTCCGTCTTCTCAAGCTTATGGGGTTTTTGTTTCTCAGCTTATTCGGTACGTCACTGCATGTTCCGAATAAGACTATTTCATCGTTAGAGCCTGACAGCTTGCAAGGAAACTACTCGTTCAGGGTTATAATATAGAACGGCTGAAATCATCATGGAGAAAGTCCTTCGGTCGCCATCTTATTTATAAAAGCATATGAGATCCCTCTTTCCGGAATGATCAGTGACATTCTAGATTGCGATTGAATGGCTGACAACATAACCATATTATCCTGATGTACATTTCTGTTGGTCGTTTCTTCAAACGCATTCGAAAGTTTCTGTTTACAAAATGTTCACAAATTTCTGAAACCTTGGTATCGTAGCATCATATCCCAGCCATCTTGCTACGTCTTTCGGTATATTTGGACATAAGTATAAGATATTTTGTCCATATTCCATTGTTTGGATTGAGGATCACTGATGAGGGTTAAATTACCGAAGCGTGCATGTCTGGTTTACGCTGTTAATTAATCTGCCTTTAAATGATGCTAATGAATTTGAAGATGTTTGACATACATACATATATGTACATCGAGATAAATTCACCGAATTTGGTAAGTTTTCATGGAACTGTTGCGACGGGTGTTGCATGCAAACAAAAGAAACTGACTCTCACAGGGTACCTGGTCTCACTTCGGAAAGTTGTTTATTCCATTGTTCGCACTTTCTAATTATTTTGCCCTATTCCATTCGCACCTTCTATTGATTTTGCCCTGCCTTCTCGACTTTAAGACTGAATTACTGATTGGTACATCTTCGGTCATGTTTATTATTTATTATGAAAGAAGGGAAGAGATCTCCAACAAGACCCTGTTTCAGCATCAACAGCAAAACATCCGATGCAAAAACACAAAAGACGAGTACAGCACGAGACGGGAAAGAGACACACGACATGTAAACATCAAACACAAAAGACTACACATAAACAGACGAGACCAATGGGCAACCGGAACCGACTTTGGACGGCCATTTGTCACGTAAGTAGCAAATAGTGTGGTCATCCTGGATTACGTGCGCACAACCCTCTCACATCTCCAATTACCCAGAGGTCTCGAAGAACGTACAATTGTGGTGTAAAACAACCTCCTCACTGAAAGATGACATCACACAAACAAGTCCGCGAAACGTAAAGGCCCCAGAGACACAGATGAATATGTACATGGATATAAAAAGAGGGCATGCGTAATACAGTCCGTGCTCTGCCGGCTGTAGCGAGCTCATGTATGTAATCACCCGAGGAGTCCGACTGACATTCAGAGAGGACAAGTGGTCGGGGCCCTTTCTTCTCTAAAGAAGTTTGGACAGGGCCTGTCATGGGGTCCCGTCGTTATAGTCAGTCAGAGTGCAAGTCTCATGGATGCGCTTGTACAAGAATTTAGATTGGTCAAGTACCAAGCCTAGTGTCCGTCTGGTGACATTAGGATCATATCCACGGTATAAATGGCGTTTGATGATTCTGACACATTTTTGATGGTTATGCTGCCTACATTTGAGACTTTTTATTTTGTTTATCATATCACTATAAAAGACAGGTTGTATAATACCCATAGTAATGTACTCTGTTGCATGTATAGATGCGAAATTTAAATGAAGTTGACTGTAATTTTTGTAAAATTTCCAGAAAGTCTTAACTAGTTTATGAAAGCGAAAACCTTGACCTAAAAGTATTTTGGTAATTTGTAAATTTGTACTGTGAAAATCCAAATTATGAGTACATGCTCTAGCGTACCGGATGAACTGTGATATGTAAATGCCGTATGACGGTAATCTTGGAACATCAACGTCAAGCCAGGGGAAATTTACTATGTTGAATCCAAAATCATCCCTTTTGTCATATACACTTGTATGAATCTTTCCGTTTACAATTTTGATATTTAGGTCCAAAAACGGTGTTTCTGTATTTGAAAGGTTTAAATGAAAATACCACATGTTTTCATTTACGTGCGTTTCACATCTTTAAAGAAGCCAATAGTCCTCTAGGGTCTTGAAAAATAAGTGTGCAACTTAAATTTATTCTAGCAATTATAAGTCATGAATTGTGTTTTGTCTATGTCCAAATTGATAATTTGATTACATACATCCTAGGGGCACATTGGGTTTGTCATAATATGAGGGGGTTGCTGTGATGTTTAAATCCCCCCTCCCTACACTTCCTGTCCCTAAATGTGGTTCATTGAGAAAGTTTTCACTCTCTTTCGGTCTTTTTCCCGTTCTTATTATACTTATGTGATAGGAAGATGTGGAGATTTCTTAAAGAGGGACACCTGACACCAGAACTTAATTTCTAGGTGTGATATAAACTTTCTTTATTTTCGTTTTGTTTCATGCATATGTCTGACGTGTTTATCTGTCTATTTAGCGAGATTAAGGATGGGGTTATCTAGAGACAGCAACAATGCTTTAAATCTACACAAAGGAGGTATATAAATGCTATATAACTCGCAAAAAGAAAAACAAGGTACATGTGTAGGCAGATCTTTTTCTTGCCGTCACTTGCTGTGATTCGATCAAACAATCTTCAAATAAACTAAAATTCAAATTGCGCATCAGAGAAAGGAGGGGATCCCACAGCAAAATACCATGCAAAAACACAGCAGACATGCCCACCAATCTTAAGAGACGCAAAATGGTCAAGGAACACCAAAACACAACAAAGAAACATCAAACGTAAAAGACTTCATATAAATCAACGAGACCAACGGGCAATCGGTGCTGACTAAAGACGGCCATCTTCCTAGCCAGTGGCAGAAGGTGTTGTTAACCAGATAGCGTGCGCACAATCCCTCCATTTTTTTTTTTCGGTTACAATGAGATTACGCAGAACGCATAATAATGGTGGTGTAAGATATCCTCCTAATTGTAAGATTGCCAAAATCATAGACTCTGTAGCTTTGATCGGTCCGAATTTTAAAAGAAATGGACAATAAATTTTGTAAAATTTTCCAGAAAAAAATCAATTTCTCATTCAATAAAGTTATATAATGCATTTAAAACCTCGATGATTTCTTTTCTAGCATAAGAAGGAGAAATGAAGAGATATGAACATTTATTTTCTATTGAATTCCAACGTTTACATATTTTCATGGAACCGTTGTGACTGATGTTGCAAGCAAACAAGAGACGCTGACTTTTCCCTGGTTTCTACTGATTTTGTCTCAGAGTCTCACTTTGAAATTAATGGGTAGTTCTTTCATTTTTATTTTCATTTTCTAAACAAATTTCTCTTTTCATTCAAATTTTACAGATATCATTCCAACCGTAATTGTCAACTTATTAAATGAATATTGTTACACAAAAGAACACAGTAATGAAATGTCTTCAATAACTGCATGTCTAAACGGATGGAATTTGAACTTTAAGGATACATATCCAATTAAAACTCACATGAAATTCTTATTAGATAAGCATCATGTAAATTTCATATGAACGTTCATGTGAAATTCATAAAAAAATCACGTAAGATTTAGGTGAAAAATATTTCACATGTATTTCACATATATTTACTTCACATGAATTTATCTATATGACCGTCATGCCAAATTGAATTAACATGAAATTTATGTCAGAATTTATCTAAACAATCAACAACAAAAATAATGTTCATGTTAGTGCTCGTTTCACATAAATGTTATGTGAGCTTTTATTTAAAAGAAGGGAGGGGATTAAAGTATAGGAAGAAACATCAAAGAAGGGAGGGAACATCCAACCAGACCCTGCTGCAGTATCAACGGCAAAACACCGAAACACCCGATGGAAACAAGCAACTATCAGTTATTCAGTCTCAAAGTCGGAAAGGCAAGGCAAAATCATTAGAATCTCTATTGGAACGATTGCGAACCTCGGAATGAAAAACATTCCGAGATGAGAGTGTAAAACTTTCATATGAGGCACACATGACTATGTAATGAGTTTAGACACAGAGGGTTATCTAATGCTCAACGTCTTATAATTCATTAGCATCATTTCAGAGCAGATAAATTTACAGCATGGACCAGACATGCACGTTTCGGGTATTCAACCCTCGTCAGTGATCATCAATCTAAACAATGTAATATGGCCAGAATCTGTGAAATTCTTGTCCTAAATATATCGAAAGACGTAACAAGATAGCTGGGATATGATGCTACAAGACCCAGGTTTTAGAAATTTGAGAAAATTTTGTAAACAGAAATATTCAAATGCTTTAGAAAAAACGACCAACCCAAATTGATCGAACTTGGCTACGTGTGCCCTTGGGGACTCCGAGTCCACCAGCAGTGACACTCACCAAGTGGTACACATGTTTAACGTCTTCAAATTCATTAGCATCATTTGAGAGCAGATAAACTAACACTTAACTCCACCAAAATACATTCCTCTCTATTCAATGATAATTTTCTCCTACTGTAATAGATGTCGAATTTTACTCAACGATATCCTCTATTGTACGCATATCTTGTCCATTATAATGAAATGAAATGAAAAACAAAGAGGAAAAAGTTATTCTAGAGGTCAGAAGTATTATTACTTGTGGGGCGGGAGCGGGTTTCGTGCCCGGATATTTCAGTTGTTAAGATCGTCTTCCCTGAAAGCACAAGTTCTGGGGTTCGATTCCCGGTCAAGTAACATCTTTTCCTCTCCTGTTACAGAATTGGCGCCAAACTGAATGACTCATGGAGATGTTGAGTCTCGTGTGAGGTTTCCAGTTCAGTTGGTAAGAGAGCCTGCCCTGATAGCAGAAGGTTTCGGGTTCGACTCCTGGTCCGGCCGAATATTCTCCTCTCCTGTTACACTTGCATTGCTTTCAGATAAGTTTAGGATGTCGAAATATTATGGCAATTGAAAAATTAATAATCAATTCATAATCTTAAAATTTGCTCATAATGACTATAATCCAATATTTTGACGATTGAAATTTTTTTAATCAATTCATAATCTTAAAATTTGCTCATAATGAGTATATAAACAAACATTTCGTCATGAATAAACCTTTCCCTTATTCTAGTATTGTCATCATATTGATTATAGGGAAAGGTAGTGCAGAAAAAGTCAAAGTTCTATATCCATGATCATCCTGCTTTGTCGTAAGAAGTCGTACTCACTATCCGGATCCTCACGTGGTACATTACTGTTGTCATCATTTACCTCTGCTGCATTGCATGTTATTTTGAATCTTCTGCTTGGAAAATGAAACAAGAAATTGGTTTCAGGTTTTTACAACATTTTCATCATTTAAAGTGCATTTTATGAACGATTATTAATTGTGCAGGAGTACTTTATAAAAAGCAAAGATCATAGAACATGGGGGATTAGATAAAGGTCAATTTTGAAGCGCCTGTAAATCTGATAGACTTGATTATTATGTTTCTCTTAGAGATCCCCTTTCTTAAAAATTCCCTCCTTCTTTGAAATACAGTTCTAAGTCTCTGCATATAACATACAATAAGAATCCGCGTTGGAATTACATTTGGTTTTCTATTAAGTGACCATGCGTGAATTTTGTAACCATATGGCCTCTCCCCCACAATAATTATGCAAATTGAGTACTTTGATTTTTAATTGATTTCCATTTATTTTGTTTATGGGATATTTCCAATCGTCTAGGAGAAGATAACTCTAATTTCAAACGTTAACTTTACGATCACGTGCTAAATTGATGTAATAGAAATGATTGTCATTCCCGCCAGTGTATAACCCTACGTCTGTCAATACGAGGTGTTCTTGGGTCAATTGACAGCAACAGAAACTATAATGGTTTGCCTGTTACAGGTCTGGGTGCAATAGACGAAATGGCGAGGATTTGTTCTAAGTTTAGGCAACTTTGTTTATACGTCTGAATTCCAATTTAGTCATGAATTTCGATGGCGATTTCCACCTGATTGTGAAATATCCCATGCTACCAATATATACTGTGCGCATGATTTTGTATGTCAGATTCAAGAGAACGATTCTCATACTGCTTTAATCAACATGTTACATTCGTATGTTAATAAACGGTAAAATTTGTGACCAGGACTATTTTATATCAGAGTTACGAAAAATGACTTAAATTTAAATTCATCCACGGACTTCACAATTTGTAGTCTCTAGGAGGCTTACAATATCTTATTTGGTGCCGTGACGCTAAATGATACGAATCATGGGGATAAACGTGATTTATTGCTTTAAATGCAGAGGATGGACTTGTACGCGAAACCAGGATTAAACTGCAGACAAGTGATGAACATTACACTGAAATAATGTAAACTTCAGGTAGGACACATTTACTTTTCTCGTGCGTATCCTCATTTTGATTGACCATGTAATTTTATCATTTTTGAATTTTTGATCTAGACAGATAGGTAAATTGATTAAGATTTTTTCTACGCATTTTCAAGTAAATATGACTAACGTTGACGACAAAGTGATGTCTCACATGACGGGAATTTGTCAGGATTCCGGTTCAGGAAGTTCTGAGGGTTTTGGTTCGTCTCAGGGTAAAAGTTGTAGTACCTTTGGATTTGGTAGAATTCCGGAAAATGGCGAAGATGCTTTTAAATGGATTGCAAATCAAGTTAAGGGTCTTCAAATTGCAATATCTGTACCGTTACTTCAGGTAGTTAAATCGTTCGAAGGTGATTCTTCACAATTTAAACAGTGGGTAAAAGATATTGAAAAGTATGCGCAAATGGCTCGACTTGATAACACGGACATACCGAGAGTTGTTTTAATGACTTGTACTGGCACAGTTGGAGATTTTGTGAAACGTTATTTAGACGAAATTGAGTCAAAGGGCGGAACCCCTGATTGGACAAATCTCAAAATGTTGATGAAAAAGCGTTATGCTGAAATTACGGATAATCAGCAAGCTATGACTGAGCTCCGTAATATTAAACAAAGGTCAAAAAAAAGTGTACAATTGTATTCTGAACGTTTGCTAAGATTAGCGGAAGACGCATACTCTGCTCCTTTTGATGAGAGAGAATTCAGCTTAGTTCAGAAACAATTAGTTGATATCTTTTGTGACGGATTGTGTTACGATTACTTGAGAATGTGAGTCATGAGGTGTGATCCAAAAGGTTACGTGGAAGCGGTAGAAGTTGCAACGAAAGAGCAAAATTTACGGAAGCGTTTTAATCTCAGATCAAATAAAAAGAATGAACCACTAATTAATGACACAAATTCAGATTTAGTAGAGAATCAAAATTTACGATCAAGCTACGGCGAGAGTAACCTAAACAGTCAATTAACCATGCGCGTAAATAAATGTCAAAATACCGGTGAGAATCAAAACACGCGTATCCCATTAGATACCCTGAATCAAGATACGACAGTTGAAAAATTGTGTTACAAATGTCATTCTAAAGGACACACAGTTTGGGAATGTCCATTGCGTGCAAATAATCAAAACATTAAAACAACCATTGATTACTCAGACCCAGAAACAGACGAAAACGAAGAACCCCCTCTTAAACGTAAACGTTCCCTAAATAAACTTGAAAAAGAATCATCCCAAGATAAGTCCCTTCTAAGAGTTCAAGAAAGGTCTCATTTCAAATGCAAAGTCAAAATCCACCAGAAATTAAGACCACAGAGTGCTGGAATTGTCACATGAATGGTCACTTTAGACGAAATTACCCAAACCGCCGAAATCCGGATAGATACAGGGCTCTGAATTACTCAGATACAAGGTCTCAATGGCGTTCAAGCAGTGCGCGGAACCAGGGAAACTTGAAAGCTCTCTTCAAAAGGAAGCCGTTGGAGAGAGCAGAAATTTTTCTAAAAGAAATTTAAAGAGTAAGAAACCCGTTTCCGATTTAAACATAGCTGGAAACCCAAGCTCTTGTATCATTAAGATTGGTAACTCGAGATATCGATCTTTGGTAGATACGGGCGCTGAAGTTTCCCTTATGAGTCGAAACATTTTTGAACGATTATCACCAAAACCAAAATTAACGCGTGTGATCAAGAGTTTAAGAGCAGCGAACAGCGCGCCGTTAAACGTTTTAGGACGAACAACTTTGAAATTTTCAATAAACGGACTGCGAATGTCTCAAAACTTCTACGTGGTAGAGACGCTTACCAAAAAATTTATCTTAGGACGAGATTGGCTGAAGGAATATGGAGTGCGCCTTTACTTCGACTTAGGAATGCTAAAAGTAGGAAAAACATACGTGAAGCTCGACGAAGACACTCATATTTGCTCGATTTTAAGGTTAGCTAAAAAGACAACGATCGAACCGCAGACCGCCACTATATGTCATGTTAAGTTACAGAAAGGCTTCCGATTATCGAACTCAAGACTTCTTGAGGTCACGAACATTGACCCCGGATGTATCTTAGATGAACCTGGCCTGTCACTTAAGGAATCAGTGAATACTGTCAAATCTTCCTTGAAGGTACCTGTCTTAATTCTTAATGAGACGAATAAGTGCTACCGTCTAAGGAGAGGAAGCGTAGTAGGGAGGGCTAGAACTTTGACCACTCAAGATATTTTGACCTTAGACGACGAAGAACCAATGGAAGTTGATGAGCCAGAGACTGAAATTAAATCAGATTTCGAGGAATTGCATGTACCCGAAGGAAGGCGCCAAGAAATAATCAAGTTACTGAAGAAAAACAAAGACCTTATCGCTAAGAAAGACTCAGATCTTGGTGGAACAAAGACAGTACAGATGAAAATAGATACCGGAAGTCATTATCCGATCAAGAATAGACCATACCGGACACCTTTGAACAAAAGAAAGGTGATAGATGAGGCTATAGACGAGATGTTAGATGCAAAGGTCATTCGAAGGTCACAATCTCCTTGGTCATTTCCTTTAGTTGTAGCAAAGAAAAAGGATGGCAGTGACAGGATGTGCGTCGACTTTAGAACTCTCAATAAGATCGTTAAACCGATTTCTTTTCCTCTTCCTTTGATTGACGACATCTTATCTCTGATAGGAAACGCGAAATATTTTACTACCTTGGACTTAAGACATGGATACTGGCAAGTGACTTTGGATGAAAGAAGCAAAGAAAAGACAGCCTTCACGTGTCATCGAGGACTTTTTGAATTTAATAGAATGCCTTTTGGATTGAGTAATGCTCCAGCTGTCTTTCAAGAACTTATGAATATCGTCTTACAAGGATGTGAAGGATTTGCAATGGCATACTTAGATGACATCTTAATCTTTACAAAGGACGACCCTAAGGAACACATAAGACACATACAGGAAGTATTCAACAGATTAAGACAACACAATCTTAAGCTCAAACTCAAGAAATGCGCTTTCTTCAAGGAGGAAACAGAATACTTAGGCTTCGTAATCAACAAAGATGGCATAGCTCCAGATCAAAAGAAAGTAGAAGCGGTCAAAAACTTGCCGGCTCCCAAGAATGTAAGGCAAATTCGTGGATTCATAGGTATGTGCAGTTACTACAGGAGATTTGTACCAAATTTCTCGAAGATAGCAGAGCCACTTATCAATTTGACGAAGAAATATGCCAGATTCAAATGGACAGAGGAATGTCAACAAGCTTTTGATTATCTTAAGGAAAGTCTTACAGTAGTACCACTCCTTGCATACCCAGATACAAACAAACCGTATGTCTTATACACAGACGCTAGTGACAACTGTATTGGTGCGTGTCTTACTCAAGAAACCGACGAAGGAGACGAGAAACCTATTTACTTCCTGTCACACAAACTTAGTCATACTCAGACAAAGTGGTCGACAATAGAGAAAGAGGCTTTTGCGATTCACTACGCACTTCAGAAGTTGGATCATTACTTACATGGAGCTCAATTTACGATCAAGACAGATCATAAGCCTTTGAAGTATCTCTTAGATTCACCGATGCAAAATAAGAAAATACAACTATGGGCTCTAAGCATTGCTGGATATAACTGTAAGATCGAGTATGTCAAAGGTGAAGACAATCACTGTGCTGATCTGTTGTCCCGGATACCGCATCAGAAGACGTCAAAACAATCTAAGAAATTCGAAGACGAGCCAGACATAGATGATAGAGCGTTTGAGATAGGAGTCATCAATTCAAATGAATTTAATCCAAGAGACTTTGCAAGTTGTCATGTTGAAGGTAGCGAAGAGATCTCGAAAGCGGTATCAGATTTACCAGAGGAATTCAATTTGAAGGAGGAACAAGAAAAAGATCAAGAAATAGTCAAACTTAAGAATAGATTAAGGAAAGGAACAGCTACAAAGGCTGAACAGACACACTATTTTGAAGACAAGGAAGGACTATTCTATTATCTCTCTCAACCTGACTCTGAGGACCCCAAGCTAAGACTGTATATTCCTCAAGAAATGGAGACAGTCGTCCTCAGGCAGTATCACGATCAACTCGGACACATGGCTGTAGATAAGACGTACGATTCTATTCGTCGTAAGTACTTCTTCCCAAACATGTACAAGAAAATACATGGATATCTGGAGAAATGTGTCACGTGTCAGACAAGAAGCTCAAGGAAGTCAAAGCCACCTATTAAGGAAACCGAAACACCGCCTTACCCTTTTGCAAAGATCGGGCTGGATTTATCAGGACCGTACCCGACGACACTGTCTGGAAATAAATACATTGTCTCCTTCATTGACATTTATTCAGGATGGCCAGAGGCTTTTGCTGTGCCGGACAAGTCTGCAGAACGAATAGTGCATCTGATCTTAGAAGAAATTTTCCCAAGATTCGGCTGTCCCCTTGAAATTATCTCAGACAATGGAACAGAAAACGTCAACAGAAAAGTACAGGAAACTTTGGATGAAATGAACATTCATCATATCAAAACTTCATATTACAGTCCCCAAGCAAACGGAAAGGTGGAGCGATTTCACCGTACTCTCCATGACGTCATGTCTAAGAATATCCAAGAAGACGTTCAAACATGGGACTTGTATTTGAATCAAACACTTGCCGCCATTAGGTTTCATGTCAACGAGTCATCAAAGTTTTCTCCATATTTTCTCCTTTATAACAGAGACGTAGTGCTTCCCTTGGACACCATCTTGAAGCCAAGACGCAGATATGCGGGTGAAGATCTACACAAAATAGCACTTCAGCAGCAACACAAGTCATTTACTTTAGTTCACAGAAATATGAAAGAAGCGAAAAGGAAACAGAAACAGTACGCAGACAAAAACAGTACAGAAGAAAATTTCCAGATAGGAGACCCAGTGTACGTAAGGAATCACAGAAGAGATAACAAGCTGGATGTGAAATGGCAACCGTACTTCCGGATTATTGATCAAACAGGTCCGCTTTCATTCATTGTGAAAAATCAGCTAGATGGCAATACCACGAAGACACATGCTAGACATCTTCGGCCTGCGAAGATTGATGAATGGAAAGTTCCGAGAGATTCGGCAGGAAACATCTTGCGAAAAACGACGTACGTAATCCCACCCGAACAATCAGATAGTGATGAGGAACAGCCTGTCCCTTGAGACGTTGCAATACGACACAGAGTTCAAGAGAGAGAAGATTCGTCCGATGAAGATGACATTCCACTTATGGAACTTCGGAGACGACTTAGAACTCGTGCCATGCCCGAGACATGTACCGACATGGGAGACGATACGAACACTGATTTAAATCCTCCATTAGAGAGCTCACCGAGTGCTCCCGAACAAAAGTGCGAGGAGGAACAAATGGAAGTAGATGCAATTTCCGGTAAACCGGAAGAGGGTTTCTTACAAACTAAAAAGGCTTCCCAACAGAAAACTGTTGAAAATATCCCATCTTTTGATCCCCAGCTTCTTATGAAAAGTCTGTATGAAATGACAAAATATATGACGTCTCAAAACCTTCAGATATCTGCATCCTAAAAAAACTTTATAAAAGCTACTTCAGTCATCTGATCCTTAAAATAAATAAGTAACAGGAAAATGAAAAAAAAGAATATTTTTTTTTATCTAAAGACAGGGAGGGAAATATGGAAATGAAAATAAAATGAAAAAAGCTAATAAACTTAATTTAATCAATATCATTAAATTAATCAGAATCCGAGAAAGTAAATTTATTCGGTAAAAACTAGATAAAAATGTTCAAAGAAATCGATATAAAAATAAGTCACTGTGTACATCGTAAAACTATTTGCTCTTTGTTTGTAATTTCTAACTGGATCTCGCTGGTAAAGTGCAGGATTTATGAGTGACTTTCAATCTGGTGATCGTGTTACAATTCTCATCTCAGATTAGAGCGTAAATGATTGACCTTTGTTGCCCTTTTCCCGGTGTTGGAGTTTATTTTGACGGTCGTCCCATGATGCCGGTTGTTAGCATCAGGTGTCATTTGTTTTTGTTTAGTTTGCACGCAGACTATTGACTTGACATGTATTGATGACGTCTTACAACAATGAAAAGAGCTACTTGTCTTAATATCGTTTAATTAATTCGTTTCATTTTTGAAAAAAAAGAAAATGCCTGCATTTTTTTTCAGTTAAATAAACTTTAGTAAACATTAAGACATGGAAAAGAAATATGTTTGGAAATTTCATTTAAAAGATTTGACAAAGGCTTCTAAATTATTTTTGTAAATTCAAAATTATGGTCAATTAGAGGTACAGAGAAAACCCCGGTGTCACTTAACTGCCAAGAACAATTAATTAATCTCAATATGCGGCCTTTACTGTGAAACAATGATGCAGACTAGCTGGATATCATGATATATTTATTGCTGGGAGTAATATAAACAGTACATTGCTGAATAATGAACTTGTAAATTAGACTCCAGATATGCAGTTTACCCTTGAACTTTTGGTTATAAATGTTGTTGATATATGGGACCGCCTGCTGTGAAATTCTGAGATACACTTTAGAGAAGACGAATGCTGATGATGAAACCCGAAGCTGTGGCGTCAGGTGGACCTGTGCACGATGTTACCCGTGTGGCCGGATGTGTATAACCAGCCCGTCACTACAACATACGAACATTTTTCGCTGATAATGGCAGAGTGAAAAGATGAATAGGAACTATTTTGTACTTATTGACCTTCTTAATAAGACGCTGAATGTAAGAGAATATGAATACCCCGTCGTTTTTCTGGGTGCATAGCGTCA
Organism: Pinctada fucata; assembly: GCA_028142955.1. Taxonomy (NCBI): domain Eukaryota; kingdom Metazoa; phylum Mollusca; class Bivalvia; order Pterioida; family Pteriidae; genus Pinctada; species Pinctada fucata. The sequence continues at coordinate 48,564,151 of AP027112.1, read as the reverse complement.
TCCGGATTACGGGAAGATCTTGGTTACGTCACAAATACCACGATGCGTCAAAGGAGGTCGAGGATGGAGAAAAGACGAAATGGGTCCGGACGAAGAAGATGAGACCGTGATCCTAAGACGAAAACGAAAGAAGAAACCGATGATGATCGTGCGATGATTAACCATTAATTTCACGATGACATCGAGGTCCAAATTATTCGTTTTACTCCTCGGAGGTTATTTAGTTCACGAAGAAGGACCAGACACGAACCATAGATGGAGAAGAACCAAAGAAAATGATGTCATACCGTGATGATGGCCATAAGAAGAATAAGTGAATCCGTGTGATGTGTTATTTAGTGAAAAAGCAGAGTAAATGTGTAATGCTTATAATGTCATATGTTATTATAATAATTTTACAATTATTGATGAAAGGTCATTGATGTTTGATGCATGCATTTGTACATTTATACTATGATATTTGATTTTATGATGCGATTGGCATTGGAAACGTGTTTCTTTTACAGGTAATGAACATTTTTATAGAACATTTATTATGATGAAAATGACCGAGTCACTCCTGATGAACAGTGAATATAATGACTTTTTATTGCATGTGATTTTTATTATACAAGTTTTTGATTGATATGTACCAAGTGATCCCGGTAGTAAAAAGATGTATGGTTCATTATTGTGGTGTCAAGGCCATGCGTTTAGAAAATAACCAAGCATCACCGAAATTCAGTTTATGTTTTGATGAAAATGTCTATCAAATGTTTAGATGAATGCTAAGAAGTTCATCAAGGTTAAACGTCTTCAAATTGAATAGCATCATTTAAGAACAGATAAATTGGCAGCATGGACCAGACATGCACGTTTCGGGTACTTAACCCTCGTCAGTGATCCTCAAATCTAAACAATGTAATATGCCAAAAAAGTATGAAAGTTACTATGTCGAAAAAGCATAGCGAAAGACGTAGCAGAATGGGTGGTTAAAGATTATTTGATTGATTGTTAATCAAGGTCGCATAAATCTTGGTTATTTTCTTAAGTGGGGGAGTATTGTAACCATATGGCCTCTCCCCCACAATAATTATGCAAATTGAGTACTTTGATTTTTAATTGATTTCCATTTATTTTGTTTATGGGATATTTCCAATCGTCTAGGAGAAGATAACTCTAATTTCAAACGTTAACTTTACGATCACGTGCTAAATTGATGTAATAGAAATGATTGTCATTCCCGCCAGTGTATAACCCTACGTCTGTCAATACGAGGTGTTCTTGGGTCAATTGACAGCAACAGAAACTATAATGGTTTGCCTGTCACAGGTCTGGGTGCAATAGACGAAATGGCGAGGATTTGTTCTAAGTTTAGGCAACTTTGTTTATACGTCTGAATTCCAATTTAGTCATGAATTTCGATGGCGATTTCCACCTGATTGTGAAATATCCCATGCTACCAATATATACTGTGCGCATGATTTTGTATGTCAGATTCAAGAGAACGATTCTCATACTGCTTTAATCAACATGTTACATTCGTATGTTAATAAATGGTAAATCTTTACCAGGACTTTTTATTCCGAGTTAAAAATGACTAAGTAAAATACACAACGCGAAGTACAGGATTTGTAGGCCGAGAGGCTTACAATTTGCTCAAAATCAGAATCCAAAATATACAATCAAAGGTCTTGCAGATTCTTGGGAGAGTAATTTCAACCAACCAAAAATGCTCTTGTTTGTTCCATTCTGCGATATCCGTCTCGTTACTGTTTTGCGTGTTGTACATTTGTACATTGTTCGTTTTTCATGTTTTTGTGTAAGCGTGATTCAGTTAAAATTTGATTTTGTTGAAAACCTTTTTTTATATCATTTAATTCATACTAGCGCGATCGTTTGTGGTTACGTCACATTTGCAGTTCCTACAAAATTCTTTACATGTGTCTTTCAAAAACGGTACCGGTAAAAAAAAATATTTTTCACTTTTAAACGTGATCATCAATCTGAAAATGAAGAAGGCAATGGAACACGTACAAAGAGAAAGGAGGGGATCTCCAAGAGCAAAAGGTAAAAATACCCCAAGTGATAACACAAAGAAGACGAGTAATTTAATAGAATGCTGCAATATATACCGTCATACTATATGTTCGTTAAGCCACTTACTGTATTCTACATCCAACTATAATAAGTGAAATCGCTAATGCTATTAGACATGCTACAAAACCTGAAACAAAAAAGCAAACATTTGATTCAAATTAAGACAATTAACAGGCCATGTAAATTAAGAACAACGGAGTACAGAATAGAAACGAAAGTATAAGATACCATCAACCACGTTCAAAGGAAAACAAGGATATTATGCCGATCAATCTCTATTCACTCCCAAATTGGGAGTTCGCTTCTTTTTCGTGTGGTGGAGGTTTTTGTTTGTTTGCTTAAGTTCCTGTTTTATCCTGATTTTGTATGCCTTCGGTTTTGTAATTTTCTTAATTATCGATTTTGTACTGTGTAATGGAATTTTGTCATTATCCATATTGGTCTTTCATTATCTATAGCAATTTTGCATTTTGAAAAAAAAAATGTCTTATATATCACTTGCTAATGATGGTTATTTATGTGAAACGTGCATGCCTGGGAACGATTAATCCCCAGTGAACTCGCCGACAGCAGAGTCGGAATAACTCCATTACGGAATAACTCTATAATTTCCACAAATGTTATAATTGTTGTAGTGAGAACTAGAAGCATGCTTGCCATTACTTGTTGTATAGAATTTAGTCATTCACTTTTTATCCAAATAAAGTGAAGACAAAGTCTTCTTTTTAGCGTTAAATTAAGGAGGTCGAGTTCGGTTTCATATTTCCAAAACTATGATAGAAATATTGATAATTTTACTTTCTAAATTATTCACATTTTGACAGATTTCTAGAAAAATCGACCGATTGGTATAGTTGTAGGGGCCGTCTCAAAATAACGCCTTTTTTTACTATGGGGGGTATAGGGGAATTAATCGATTTTTCCTATAAAATGCCAATTATCAAGAATACTATAATAGAGATTTGATTGAAATTACATTATACTATTACTTTACGAATGATTAACACAATATATCGACAAGAAAAAAAAAGACCGATCGTTATGTGATTGAGGGGCATTTCAAAGTATGAAAATCTATCAAAACTGTAAAATTTTGATAGAAAATGTTGAAAGTGGCAAGAAAAATTAAAGAATTTTCCTGAAAATGCTGTACCAGTATTCGATATTTGTAAATTCTCATTTCTAGTGTTTCTGCTGGTGGACCAAGAGTCCCCGAGGGCACATGTATCCAAGTTCGATCAACTTCGGTTGATCTTCTGTCTCTTTAACGCTTTTTAAATTTTCTGTTACAAAATTTCTTGAAATTTCTAAAACCGTGGGTCCTGTAGCATCATACCCCACCCATTCTGCGACGTCTTTTTGGTACATTTTTCGACATAATCATTTTCATACTTTTTGGCCATTTTACATTGTTTAGACTGAGGATCACTGACGAGGGTTTAGTACCCGAAACGTGCATGTCATGTCCATGCAGTAAATTTATCAGATCTTAAATGATGCTATTGAATTTGAAGACGTTTAACATTCAAAATATGAAACACAAATGCAACGAAGAAACATATGTGAGGAAGGGTTGGGGTAATCTCAAAATTGATAAATCAAATGTGAGCCTGATCAGGGTCTTCATGAGTCATCATAACTCAAAAACCACAATGGAAAAATAAATCCCTTTTTTACTTTATATGACGTTTTAAATCAAATGGTAATCATTTTAAGATATTTTCAGAAAAAATCCTTCGTCTAGATTACTTGCAGGGGTCTTATTAAAATGCTGGGTAATTTACAACTGGTGCAATAACTTTGACGTCACGAACCGAAAATAACCTTCGTCCATACCGCAATGTGTAAAACAGCAGTTAAGCAGCAGGACAGGGATGCTGCATTTAATGTTTGATTTTTTTCTTTAAGTTGAATAAATCTAGAAGATTAAGATATATACAGTATTGAAATTAGATAATGTATATTTGGATTTGAGTGTAAAATAAAACGGGAAAAGATTCCCCGAGAGACGTCAAAAGCAGCTAGAACGCAATGAAACATGTAGAAGTAATAAATCATTCTTTTCGTATATTTCATATATCTCTTATATATGACGATGACATACATTTAATATCACCAAATGCAGTTGACAGAGAGAGAGAGAGGGGAGAGGGAGAGGTGAGAGAAAGTTCTTTTCTCTTTTTTTTTCTCTTTTTTTCTAAAGGTTTCGTTTCGTTTCGATTTGTTTCGTTTCGTTTTTGTTTCGTTTCACACTTTACAGGGACCTTAATATTAATCGTTATGAATTTATTAAAAATTTGCACATAAACGAATTATATGTGCTTTTTATCTACAACATTGAAATAGAGGTAAACAATTGCAGTGAATATTTGTTACTGGTTTATTTACTTTGAATATTATCCATTTTAGATCGTCTTTTGGTGTTCATTTACTGAAGAAACTTATTTTGCGACAGACCGGAGAGTTCCCTCATCTAAATATGCATGGTTATATATATCCTTTATTAGTAACATTTCTCATCAATTCTGCATTTCATATTTACATGCATACATATACTACGAAACCAAACATAGAACATCGTAGAACGGGCACATGAACCCCCCCCCCCCCCCCCCCAAAAAAAAGAAAAAGAAAAAGAAAAAGAGGGGATGGGGGTAGGGGTTGAGTCAGTGACTCCGATTCGAGAATTTTTTTATTTCAGTGAAACATAAAAATTTTGGTACAATCATGATCCATTTATAATTTGGAGGTTTTTTTTTTCTTATAAACACATATTACACAGTTATACGATAGTTTATCTTCGAGATAAAATGAAAATAAACAAGTTTAACAATGATGTATTGGAACAATAAACCAAGTAAATCTAAATCCCTGGTCAAGCATTATTCGCCCTTTCCATTTAGAATAATTGCACCCCCAATTTATTTTATTTTATTTATAATCTTTTTTTTGTGCTTGTGCGAGTGTGTGTGAAAAAATCTCACATCTAGCTCCATGAATCAATTTAGAGAAACGGAAACAAGAAAAAGAGAGAGAAAAAGTAAACGTAAGCGTTTCCAATTGTGACGTTACAGGTCAAGAAATGAACGTCATTCATCTCGCTCGTTCTCGATAATGCGTGCAATTACCTGTAGAATGGTTACACTTTTGAACAAAGCAGAGTTGATACTAAAATTCCCTCGCTCAAAGTTTTCAAACAGAGAAACTTTATTCGATAACACTCCCGTGCAAAGTACGAAGGTTTACAAAATTGCAGAAAAATGCTTAACATCAAAGATAATTCGAGATACTAAACCTGAAATTTCTAATCCATTATATCGCTAAAATCTGTAAGAAATATCCTGTTAGATCGTCAAAAAAGTTTCCTGTTTGCTTTTGTTCCCAAGCAACAAACGGTTGAATTTCCGATGGTGACGTTATAAATATGACACGTTAACGGCGATACCCCGGAGGTCTCATTTACTTGATATTTTTGTATATATTTAGTTAACGATAAATTATACGAAATGTTCATTACTATAGGATTGTAGAAGATAATTTTCTGGTTTCATCGATACCAAATTTGTCGAAATCCGTCAAGAAACAAGTGAATAAGATTGCATTGCGCGTAACCATGCACAATACACTATAACTTGTACCGAACTCGGCCTCGTTAATTCAACTCTATCATTTCATTTCTTAATTATCTTAAAAAAAGTATGAGGCTATTTTCCCTTGTACCATCCTTTTGTCGATGCGTCCACATTTTCAGGTATTTGTGCTTTAATATAGAACCTAACCCTGTAGGACATTCGGAACGCCCACTCATACCAAATTAGGAATTAAACAAGTGATAGCATATAGTTTAGATCATTTTATTTGAACAACATCCCTTCGATGTTTGCCTGCCTATAGTGTATCCATTTCACAACTAATACGCTATTTACACTACTCAACAGCATGTTCTAAGTACGAAAACTTCAAGTTTAGAGCGAAGAGATTCACCAGAAAGCTCCTTGCTAGGGCTTATTTAAGCGGGGCTTCCACTGTCGCGAATGGAGGGGCTATAGATCTTAAACGTCTTCAAATTCATTAACATCATTTAAAAGCAGATAAATTAACAGCATGGACCAGGCATGCATGTTTCGGGTATTCAACCCTCGTCAGAGATCTAAACAATGTTTGGCCAAAATCTGTGACATTTCGTCCAAAATATACAGAAAAACGTAGCAAGATGGCTGAGATATGATGCCAAAAGACCCAGAATTCCGATTTTTTTTTTTGGAAAATTTCTAAACAAAAATTTTGGAAATTGTTTGAAGGAGCGACCGACCAAAATCGATCGAACTTGGCTACATGTGCCCTCGGGGACTCCTCTTCCACTAGCAGTGACATTCACCAAGTATTACAAATGTTAAACTTCTTCAAATTAATGAGTTAAAGAAGATTCTGACGACAATCTCAACAGCACTCACAATAAAGCACGATGTTGAACATCGACGGACCCCTAGCAAGCCAGAGGTGGGACCAGGTGCCCGGGAGGAGCAAGCATCCCCTGTTGGCTAGCCGCACCCGCCGTCGATGTTAATGCACGATAAAGAAAACAATATCTAAAATGCATGCACTGTCTGAGGTTATGTCTGTATAGAAAGTGCTATGGCGACCATGTCAGGGAAATATATTCAAAACACTTACTGTCAAACCCCTCGCGGGGAACTTTTTTATGAGCTCCACACGGCAAAGGGCATAAGTGTGACACAAATGAGTTAAAGAAGATCCTGACGATAATCTCAACAGCACTCACAATAAAGCACGATGTTGAGCATCGACGGACCCCTAGCAAGCCAGAGGTGGGACCAGGTGCCCGGGAGGAGCAAGCATCCCCTGTTGGCTAGCATTAATTAGCATCATTTAAAAGCGGATATACTTACATGGACCAGACATGAACGTATCTGGAGCTTAACCTTCGTCAGTGATCTTAAATGTATGAATATGGTCAAAATGTGTGAAATAATGTCCAAACTATAGAGCTACGATAACGTCATTTTGTTTAATCTTAGCGTATTCTCCTCTCAATCGCTGGTATTCTTGTCTTAGCGTCTAACAATCGTGTCATATTCTCCTCTGATTGTGACTCAGACGTTAATTTTCAAACTCTTTAAAACATTCACGGCTGAACTTTCATTCGCCTCACGCTCGCAGCACATGCAAATGCCTTCAAGTAGCATTCTTCTTCATTCGCAGCGCGTTCTCTTTACATTCGCATGGAGCCTTTCAAAATGATGAGAATGAATCACGATAGAGCCCCGACAAGAAAGAATCCGACAAAAATGTGATGCAAATGTGTCAAGAATTGACGCAAATGAAAATAAAACCCAACGCGAATCAGCCAGTATCTTGACACGATAGTGATACGATATGCCACGATCGTACTGCATATACACATAAGACAGTGACAAGAATAATCATGTCAGATGTGAAAGTGTGCAGTTCAATAATCTGAAATGTCAGGGTGGCATCTTTTATAGAAAGGAGGTAGAGGAAATATGGGTATGTCCACATGTAGAGGAACATCTCTTAAAACTATTTAGACCAAAAGTCTATTTTGGGCCTATTTTAACATTTTCGTCTTTTTAGAGAATATCAAATCATAACTTTACATACCTCTGCAATGCATGGATTTTACAAAATTTAAATGTAGCCTTTTTCGGGATTCTTATATCTTGTGTGTGAATAAAAGCCTATTTTGAAAAAAAGTCTGCTAAGATAAACAGTTCTTAGGAGAGTCTTTTCTTATAAATACGATTTTGCTGGTTACCATGGCAAAAATTCGTAATTTTTCTTAATTGCTAGAAGCTAGAAGGTCGCCAGTTGCACGATCTTCAATCAACGTATGAACTATGATGTTGCTTAAGCTGCCTAAAGCAGTCAAACCAATATGTACCCTTATTAATAGCACAATAATTCATGCAAAAAATCAAAAATATAGAGTTAAACTCGAACTTCGTATTTCTAATTATCTCACTTTTAAAGAGTATAATGAATAGTATTTATTCTGATGTTTGAATTTTTAGAAGCAGAACTCATGCGAAAATGAAAATTATTTCCTTTTTACGGCGATTTTTCATCGCAAAATATGCATTTTTCCCCCGAAATACCCATTCAGCAATGAAAAGAGGTAAAGCAACAAACTCCCTAAATAGGCTCTGTTTCTTATCATTTGAATTTATAGTTTTTGAGATTTGATAATTTGTTATGTCCCTTACTAAATTATGTGTTTCGTAAATAATGCATTTATCAGTAGCTTTCAGTACTTTGAAAACCCCAAAATTTTAGATTTCAAATATTACGAGATAAGAAAATAGTGTTATCTCCCTGTAGTCAACTTTGACCTTAAATGTCTTCAAATTCAATAGCATAATTCTAAAACATATAAATTTGCAGCATGAACCAGACATGCACGTCTTTGGTCCTTAGCCATCGTCAGAGATCCTCAATCTAAACAATTTAATATGAACAATATGTGTGAAAGTTATGTACAAAAATGTACCGAAAGACGTAGCAGGATGGGTGAGATATGATGCTATATGATCCACGTTTTAGAAATTCTAAGAAATTTTGATAACAGAAATATTTGAACGCGTTTAAGAAACAATAAACCAAAGTTGATCGAACTTGTCTACAAATGAGTTAAAGAAGATCTTGAAGATAATCTCAATAGAACTCACAATAGAGAAAAAAATTGAGCATCGACGGACCCCTATCAAGCTAGAGGTGGGACCAGGTGCCCGGAATGAATAAGCATCCCCTGTTTGACTAGCCGCACCCGCCGTCGATGTTCACGCACGACACTGAAAACAATATCTAAAATGCATGCACCGTCTGAGGTCGTGTCCAACCTCCAATTTATATTCCTTATGAATTGAATATCTTGAAATGTAATGCACTAATGAAAGATTCATTCATAATTATTATAAAGCAAAAGTCGGCGTTAGGAATACATTGGACTTCCTTATTATTTATCATTGATAATCCGTCTTTCCTTATCTCTTTTGTTTATAACATCATGACTAACAATGATTGATTTGGATCCCGTGGTGTATCTCAGCGTGTCTTGTTGCTTGTTGGACTTGTTTGCCTTATTCTCGTTTTTTGTTGTAATCATGTGAGCATGTTTCGCTGTGGTCAGTATAGACATTTTACCCATATCAGTATGACACACACTGGTGTATAATTCATATGTTCACTTTTGTGCACACATGTGCAAAATATTTGTTTTGGATAGTTGAAACACTTACTAGTATGTTTTTGTCCTCGAATATAATTCTTTTTGCCAATGAAGGAACGAGTACAATCGTTTTGAAATTAATTTATCAATTGCTCTACGGTTTATATACTTGCTATTTCGCCATTTGTACTACATATACCAATAAACAATATCGCAATGTTGTTTTCTTCATTACATGTACCAAAATACTACATGTATATGCACTGTATGATTTAATGTTACTAATCATTTTTGGTTTTGTTTTTATTAATAGACTTTTTTCACCGTGACAAACTTCGCACTTCGCACTTTGAACTTCGCATTTTAATTCCATGAGTTGGTTGCCCAAAAAAGCGTGCCAGTTGTACAGGAAGTTCAAGATACCATTCCATTGAGTTTACTAATCAAAATGTAGATGACTCTGCGTATGAGTTTATACGCGAACGCCAGCTACGCCACTTATTCTTCAATGTTCGAAGTGCGAAGTACGAAGTTCTAAGTGCGAAGTTCGTCACGATGAAAAATGTCTATTACAGTCACACACTTTCATTCACACATACATTTATATAGATGTGTAATAATATTCATGATAACCTGAATTATTGGAGTGATTATATCGCGGTGCATTTCGTCAAGGAATATGAATATTATTAACTCAGTTGCAAAGAAACCTAGATTTTTGACTTACTGGTTGATTACAATTTAATGTTCAAAGGGAATTTTAAAAGATAAGTAGATATAAAAAATTCAAGACAATAAATATAGGCGCTACAAAAATTTAGTTGTGTCTTAAAAACACTTCGGTATTTGTATCAATGATGAGGATTTACTATCCAAAACACGCGTCTGTTGCATTCGAATGTTGAAGGTTCTTGAAATTTTCTTTAAGAACACAAAGAGATGGATAACATCCATATTTTCATTACAAATGTTAAATTTTACTCTTACCGAGTTGATTCTGGTCTGACTTCAATCTTTTGTATAATATCAACATGATCAATACTGAAAATGTTTCTCATGTTTTCAATTTGTATATATAAAATGTAGATGCCAAATTTAAGAGTGAGAAATAAAGAAGCATATCGTGTTTTGGTAATTTTATCAACAAAAGGTAAACAATGCATTAATGGTAACCAATTTATGGAAAGTTAATGAAATTCAATTAATGTAAAACCTCACCAGCAACAGGCAATGTAAAATGAAGTGGTTTTAATATCGTATTTCCTTCAAAATGATATGTTGTTCCCATACTTAAGTCCTTCGCTGCAAAAATATCACATACAAATATAATCACAGTTTCATCATTATAAACTCATTGCATCTTATGAAAGTATAGACTAGATCTTTATGTTTTTTCTTTAAATTCAGATGCATTTAATGAAAAATAAGTATCCGTTTGGCATAATTCTTCTAGTATTGCTTAATATGATCAATACCAACGTGCAGGGATTTTCATACCTGTTTCATCAATTGCAATTGACATGTTGTATGGAGATCTACAAAAACAAAAATCATATATATGATAATGAGGATGAATTGAGCATGGAAAGTTATAAATCTTTACAACTATTTATTCTGATTTGCTCCGGAAATCCTTTTTTATCGCACTTAGTTTGATACATGCAGAACTGATAACTCTATTGCAAATTGTGAGAGTGGTAGTACACTTTATTTGTGAAAAGAACAAAATCATAGAACACTTGACAGCAATTTTCCATTGCTCTTATACTATTTAAGAGGACATCGTAAAATACTTGAGATTATCATATGTGCTTTAGAGTACTTTACTAAAAAGTAGTGAATTATGGAGAAAGGGAGTTATTTCTCAGCGATAAATCGTACTTCTAGTCGAAGAAAAGGAATTAAATTACCATTTCTGAAAAAAAAAGTCCGAATTAACGTCAAAACCCATAAATTTCTGTTTGTCGGATCTGCATAATTATGGAACATAAGCTTTGATACCCATCCATATAGCAATATAGATTGCCATGTTGCCATTAGTTTTCTGATCAATGAAGTGGCTTAGGTGGAGAAGATTTTAGAGAGTTGTTCTCCTTTGGATTAGCAATTGAAGGGATCTGGATCTTGTGAGTGACCTTAAGTACATCATTTAAACAAGGTTTCGTCACATACATTCAAGTGTTTCCATTATAAAAGTAAAAAATGTTGAGAACGCAATGCGAGTAACAGCATCAAAAGCAGACGACGACTGGAAGCACAGTGGACGGATTGCTATGACAATAGCTCACTTTACTTCTTTAGCGTTTAATTTCGCTTCTTTCATGAATTATCTACAGGAAATTCCAACGATAATTACAGAATTTTACTCTCTTACAAATCGGTTTAACAAGTATTTAGCCACCACCAAATGGAGTATATGTAAAACAGGTGTTGCAATTTTGAAGCAATGGAGATTCAAGAAGCATATTTATATGATTTGGGTACTAAAACTTTGATTTCCTAATACAGCTGTTAACTTGGGTAATCATTTTTCTACACCTTTACCGGCTTATACATAGCAGAATGCACAACAGTCGTCCTTACAAATCTAAAATTGATTATTTTACGAGGGCACACAATTTAAATCCTAGACTTTTGTTCAATGCAAAATTTTTATTTAATTGCTTTTGCTGATATTTCAATGCCTGTTCATTACTATTTATCTAATCATCTTATTATTTGTTTAAACTTAAGCTTTAACTGGCAGCTTGTACAATATTTGAAAGTAGAATATCAAAGCGTTCCTTTTTGTTAGCGATCGTTTGGTGTTACTCAATCTGAAACTGAAAAAAAAAACTGACCAATGCCAATTGCCATTGACTCTTCATTACTTATTTTGTTTTTTTGTTTGTTTGTTTTTTTTTTTTTTCTACCGATTGAATTGTACTAATCGTACAGTTTTAGAAAGCTTAGGCCACACCAAATTGATTTGCAGTTCTTCGGGATTCCTCATGAAAAAATAGGACCGGGCGAACGAATTTTTTTTTTAAATTTAAATTTTGAAAATCTAGGACTCATTGACAGAGGACCGAACGATCTACGCATTTAATAATCAATGATGTCAAACTTTCGTGAATAACTAATTTAAGATTAATTCTTTTATCTCAAGGAAACAACAACTGAATAAATTAATAAAACATTCAAGAAATAGCAGATAAGAAGAAGTTATTTTGCTGAAATGTGATGAAAATTAATATTCTGAAATTAGTTACATATCAAACATGACACACGTACAATAGCCAAAATAACATTGATTGACTAAAAGGTATTGACTTTGACCAAAAAAAAGGAAATTTAATTTTAGGATGCCATATGAAAAGCATGTAAAATAAATTGTATAATTTCTACTGGTATCATGACATTAAAACAATTCAACAGTCAAGGAAAACTTTGTACTTAATGTACATTACTCTTATACTTTACATCTACTTGACCTTTGAAATTCAATTGAATGTACTAGTTATACGAACGATTATGATACATTTTCTGATTTGTTACAAACTAGAATGTTAAACTTTATCTTCTTTCCATTGACCTTCCGTATGAACAAAGTAATAGTTAATCATGTAAAAGAATAGTTTACTACAATACTGATGGTTAGGCATACATACAAACAGCACATAATATACTGTTTAAAAAAAATTGATTCCATGGTCCCACCCATCATCTATAGTTTTGACCCAACTTATGATATTTAGGGGCCACCTGATACGGGGGAAAATAATCTTTTTTGACATCAACACGACATTTACTCTACCATCTGTAGTTTTAATTATGAACTATTCTTTATCTGTTTACTTCTAGATTTGGCTACGACCCAACCGGCTTTGTTTGAGTCGTTAAACAATCATCGTTTCATGAGTTGGTCAAGATTAAAAGAAATGAACATTTCTGAAAGGTTACTTTGTCTGAATCCGCTAGGGTTTTTACTACTGTAGGGGGACAGATTGGTCTGTTTTTTGTCGATCGAACATTCACAACAAACGTAGCTGTCAACTTGAACGAAATAACTCAACTTACTCGAGGCGCTTGACACTCTTTTCTGTCATTTACACGTTGTGTCAAACGCTTCTTTTTCTGAATCTGAAATATATGGACCGCGCGCAAAATAAAAAAAATAAAAAATAAAATACCGGAATCGAATTTTTACGACCGGGATTTCCGACGACCTGCAAATCTAATTGGTGTGGCCTAAGAGCGATATAATAATAAGAATATAATGAAAAATGTTTTCCCTTATTTTCGCAGACAAATTATTGTCAAATTCAAAATGAATACAACGGACATTAACAATAGACTTCAACAACGTGCTTGTTGGTTCATCCAAAACAAAAAAGAGATACATCAATTAATAGAATAAAACATAATTGCATGTACCTTCATTCAAAGTACAGAGATCAAATTATGATAACCTACTTCAGCGCAATGTATTTTTATTTTTAGATACAATAACAAAAGCTTCGTTTTCCACAAAAATAAATGTCTGGTTCACTAAATTTTTAAGAAGACTGCGATTGTAAATGATACGTATTATGCAGGAGATTTCGTTCTTCTTTGTAAATAACTTTAGATACTTTTTTCTTCGGGGGGGATACGGCTTTCTAGTGTGACAAAGATAACAAACATACTATTACATTGCAATATACCAGACGTATACAGAATGTAAAATAATTAATTTTATGGATATATTAAAAATCGTACCGTTTTAGTAGGCATGGGGTACTTACAATTTAAACTAACCGATAAGATTTAAAATATTAAGTTTCCGTATGAAAATGACGTAAAGGGAAATCCTATGAATACGATCTCCAAAATGATTTAACATATCTTGAATTTAGATCAAATCTCGCTGCTAAAATCTTGTCATGAGGTATTTCATTTATGAAAAAAAAAATGGGAGCGGAATACATTTGGTAATTATTTTACATCCTTTTTGAATTCATCATATTATAATTTCTTTTACTTAGTTTCTCTTATATCCCATTCTCAAATCAGAAGATCTGATGTTGAAACCAAAAAAGCAAAATATATTAAGATTTGCAGAACACTGTTATACACATGTATTTAATTTGCAAAAATTATAGAGACCCAAACAACAACAAACATTTAATACGACCACTTGCAAATAATGACAATAAAACGTTTATGAACATATATCACGATAAATCTAGAAGTAATGATATTTCTTTTGGCTATAGAACAAAGACTGTTTTACTTTCAGAGTTCAAATTTCATACATATAAACGTTGTGCCAAGGTAAAATTCTCATTCAAACGGTCACAACAAACGTTTGCCCATAAAACAAAGACTGTTTGACCTTGAAGGTTAAAACTTTACACAAAAAATCCTTGAATTAAGCCCTTTCACCTTGAACTTGATCCTAGGTCATTTGTTCGCTTTCAATGTAACAGCAGACTTTGGTTGATGAAATATTGAGCTTTAATCAGATAAAGATCAATCTTGATGAGAATTATATCCAATAATTATATTTCATCCGTGACCTTGGTTCAAGATCAAATAATCATTCTCAAGGTCATAACACATGTAACAAACATTAACTCTTTTAGATTTAGTCCTATACTTTTTATTCTTCACACATGTAGTCTTTTTATTTGAACTTAACATGGTATAAGAAACTCTTTTATTCTTGTTCTCTGTTTATTTTTTTCTCGGTAGCATTACTTGTTTGTCCTTTCATGTTGTTGTCATTTTCTATTTATAGAAATTGTACAATTCTGTTTTAAGATAGTAATTTTAAAGGATTCAAAATTGATAGATCATGGAATTTAGAGTTTTCGTAAACTTGAAAGGTATTTATTATCTTTTTCTTCTATTTTGTTGTTAAATAGATAAAAGTCTCAAGTTAGACAAAAGCTCTTTTGACTCTTTTGCTGAAGTGAATAAGGCACTATAGCAACTTTTTCTTTTTTCCATCTTCTTTCTTCGGATTTTAATTCTTCAGTTCCCAGGATGATCAAATTAAGGAGGAATCCGTCTGTTGTTTGCAACAGTAGCCATCTAGTTATTCTTATTGTACGTTTTATAATCCTTGTTAATGGTTTAACCTAAGTTAACTTGTTCAAAGATGCGCATACATAGTTCCCCCTATATTCTTTGTATCTGCAAGCAATATCATTTCCCTCCCCTCTTTCAAATATCAAATTTTCGTAAACTTTTTTTCACCTCCATTGAATTTATCTTGATTCGCCCCATGCTTCCTGTCAAAAAATCAGGTCAGGGATCACCATACAAAGTCATTTTACTGTTACTGACAAACTGCAGGACAATTCGTGTTTTGTGGAAGAGCTTGATGTGGTCGCACACGTTTACTCATATAAAACGTTTATGACAAAAGATATACTGATAGTCTTTTACATATATTTTTTCATTATAATTAATGCATGCGGCCATTGCTAATTTAATAGAAATTATTATGTATTTTTTGCAGGTATTTCGCGAAATATTGCCAATTTCGGTGTGTTCAGAGGTCTTAAAGCTATTGATAAACGCATTGTTGACAATAAATAGACTAGTTATTTCATAGAGACCGTATAAAAGTCAATCTCCTACGCATGCGTCCGATTTCAGTTCCGCTTTTCTTCACTATGAAATCTATCTCTGCCGTCATCGCCTATTGTTTGTCTGCAAGATTCTTGCAGACTTGAACTGGGGCTTCATATTTGTAAATTAAGTATTGCAATTATATACCAGCAGGTTTGACTACATTTCTGAGGTATACAGTGTATATGCAGTGCTTTTCTTTCGATGCAATACGATGCAGTATCGGGGATTCTTTCTTCATTCGTACGTTGCCAACACGATCAGCTGAGCGAGAAGTCCCAGTAAAAATACAAATTCTAGCTATAAATCGAAACATACCGTCTTCAGACATGAGTCTTGTATAATTTTTCCTACATCAAGATAAGAATCGTTTCCTTCATTGCCCATTTACTCGCCCCTAAACACTCAAATATGTGTCTCTGCCTTTGAATCTTTCGCAATGTTTACGTCAGAAGTCCGAATGACGTCACGGTGACGACATGCCGCACCTGCGATGCCTCTCGGGTTTTATCATTGCGTCAAATGGCGTAGGAAAATAGCGATGACGGCAAGGTCATATTGCAAGCCTGTGCCGACTATGACCTTGTTGCAAGTTGTATAAAAGTGTCAAATCACAGTTTAAATTTCTATGAAGTTCAATTTTCAAAATAAGGGTCAATATCGGCCTTCATGGCCATACCCCTTTCAAACCAATTGCCATGCCCAAGGCACGTGTCTCAGCTAAAGTGATTTTGAGGAATTGATATCCAGCAAATGTGTAAAAGTGTATTTTAGCGGATATATTGTGAACATTTTATCAACACAATTTGAATTTATTCATTAATAAAGAATACGTCATCGTTACATCTGTATGTAGAATTGAGTTTCGATACATTTTGCGATGCGCTTGTGTATAGCTATACTTGTTTATCTCGATGTTTTGTTGGATATTTTTCTCATTTTTGTTTTAAATAATTTCATAATTTAAAAAGAATTTGCAACATTACATGTTTGTGGTATATTCTTTGAAGTTGGTGAAGTTCACAGGGTAAGTCTCATTTGATCTTCTGTTGTTTGTATCATTTGACCAAAGACATGCAGGATCTACAAAGAATAAGAACTATGTGATATCCAATCATGTAATAAGCATAATTCTGACATATTCAGTTATTTTTAGTTTAGTTAACACGATCATGAAAGTATATATCCTTCATTCAGGTAATTTTTATTTTAGTATTTGTTAATGATTTTACCGAAAATGGAGAAAGTAAAGTCGACTGAAATCGAAAGAAGTAACTGTTGGAAGTAAATAAAGAAACTCCAATCGTATCATTGCTCCTTGGGACCACCCTCCAACGATGTATTTGGCCATATACATCCGACATAGAATTTGTTGGTGCTCATTTTATTAAGAGAATACGGCGCCGGGTAATTCACTCCTGTTTGACATTTAGTACTACTGACGAGGATTTATTATTCGAAACACGTGTCTAGTACAATAAAATTGGTCCTATAGATCATGTATAGTTCAAATATTGACAATTGTACTCTGTGCTTGTAGCCTGTCGTTAAAAGTCCTTGGAGTCTACAACTTTTGATTGTTTTGCTAGTGAGTCATAAATAAAAGTACCATCAGTCTAAATTATGTTTTTAGCAATGTATATTCTTCCATGGAACCAGATCTGAATTGTCTAAGGGGAAGGGGGCTTTATACTAATACATGGATAATCTTGCGATTGTTTTTCTTTCTGATCGATGTAGATGTTATGAAATCCTTACTCGTCATTTAAAATTCTAATTTTAAATGACAGATAAAATCATTATTGATCGTTCCTTCAATTAAAGTTTATTTTCTTTTTTCATTTTTGTTGGTCCAATTTTGTTTGTCTGTTTAGTTCTTTGGGATAAGTTTTCTCGGATTTGTCATCATCTCTGGTTGTTGGTTGGTATAGATGTACATAGTAGTTGTTTTGTGTAGTATCAATTTTTCACAAAGATTTTGGCTATATTTCATTGATTGGATTGAGGATCACTGACGAGGGTTGAATACCCGAAACGTGCTTGTCTGGTCCATGCTGTTAATTTATCTATTTTTAAATGATACTAATGGATTTGGAGACGTTTAACATCGATTGCATGTTGCAAACATCTCTGTTCTGTGTTTGTTACACGTTGGTCACTTTGAAGTTCCCGTAAAGAATTTGAATTGTTTTGCCAATTTTGTTCATTATTTCTTTGATTTTCTTTGTCTAGCATGACAGGGGGAGGAAGGGCATTGATCACGTCGCATTTCGAAATGAAGAACAAAATTATAGGAAGATTGGAATAGATGATGATTGAAATATAAACTATCTACATACATCTGTATAGCTCATTGGAAAGAAACACCTCTTTTTCGGGACATCCAGTTTGTTGTGTGCATTTGAAATAATCTGTTATCTCAAATAATCCGCTTTCAATATCAATGAACGGGCATCCATCTGAAAATATTTATTGGAAGCGAAAACTCGGAAGTGAAACATAGGTTCTTAACAAAATCATCCTCTAAAAATTAACAATAATGTTTAACGTCTTCAAATTCAATAGCATCATTTATAAACGGATAAATTTGAAGCATGGACCACACATGCACGTTTTGGATACTCAATCTAAACAATGTAATATGGCCAAAGAGGGTGAAATTATTTCAAAAAATATTCCGAAAGATGTAGCAGGACAATCGATGGAAAATTTCGTTTATGATTTCCATTTCATCTCATGCTTACTTGCCCTATCAATACTTCTATGCAACGTTCTACGTAATATATCAGAATGATTGATAATAATATCAATTGGACTGACATTAATAATGATCCTTGCTAATCGAATCCAACATTAATGCAATATTCAAACCAATTTGAGTAATTCGGTACTTGAATAATGTATATCATGATTCTTACTCAGCAAAAAAAAAAAAAAAACCACAAGAACATACTAGATATAATTGTGACAAATAACGGAGTTGAAGTAAAACAGTTTTTGATTATCCTATCTATCTGCCTCATTTTGGCATTACTGTTGGGTCACGTTTATATTTATATATGTCGGTCTTCATATATTCACTTTTTAGATTTTCTATCATTCGACATCGGGCATGACTTATCGTACCTTGTTTCTTGGAAGGGCTACTTACTCCTCCCGGGCACCTGGACCCACCTCTAGCTTGCCGTCGTTGTGCTCTATTTTGAGTGCTGTTGAGATTATCGTCTGGATCTTCTTTAACACATTTGTGTCACACTTATGCCCTTTGCCGGCCGTGTGGAGGTCGTGAAAAAGTTTCCCGCGAGGGATTTGACAGTAAGTGTTTTCAATATATTTCCCTGACATTGCCACCATAGCACTTTCTATATAGACATAACGTCAGACAGTGCATGGATATTATTTTCGTGCTTAAACATCGACAGCAGCCAACAGGGGATGATTACTCCTCCCAGGCACCTGGTCTTACCTCTAGCTTGCTAGGGGTCCGTCGATGCTAATTTTGTGCTCTATTGTGAGCGCTGTTAAGATTATCGTCAGGATCTTCTTTAACTCATTTGAATGTGCATATGATACAGTAAAATATTTCACAAATAATAATTACAATTCAATATTATAACTTAATTAAACTTCTAGAAAGAACAAGAGAAAGAACAGTCGCATGAAGAAAATAAAAACAGAACAAACAATACGAGACCAGCGGTAAGGTATCTGTTGTACAAAAGAGTAATTTTTCACCGCGTTTGAATCATTTCCATTGTAAAGTATGGAAAATGTTATGCCTGGTAAGGTACCATAAACTATATATTTTCTGAGAGGTAATGATGACCTGAGTACAGATATAAAGCCCATGGTCATAAAAATCAAAGGGGAAAATCGCTTGTACAACTTTGTTATTTTGTAAAACAGACACGTGTTTCATTCGAATAGACAACTTCAACAAAAATCCTCATCTTTTTGAAAATCCAAGTTCTAGATCTGAAAGATATTTCAAATCCCAATTACGTAATTTACATGAAAAAACAGTCTTCACTCCTGCAGATAAAGCAGCCAACAACACTATAATCATATGAAATCGTTACTGTATATCAACTTTATTTTCGGAACTTCCGTCTCCAAATACTTATATCAAAAGCAATGAAAGTGTCCCCAACATTTTGAGCATACATAACAGTGAAATGTCTTCATTCAAAATCCCTATTTCTAAATTGGATCTTCCTACAATATACTGCATACCAAAACTGCACAAATCTCCTTACAAATTTAGATACGTTGCAAGTTCTAGCAGCTGCTCAACTATATGTTTGTCTAGAAATCTGACGTCAGCCCTCACGGCGGTAAAGGAACATGTTGCAAATTATTGTGAAACTGTTCTGAACAGGAATGATGTAAATTTATTTTGGTCTATTAAAAAATCAGGGGATGTGATTGACAAAATGAAATTTATAAATTTTCAAGCAAATACGATTCTTCATACGACTTTTCAAATATGTACACCACGCTTCCTCACGACAAGATTAATTATCAATTGTCCAAACTTATTAAACGGTGCTATAATTGAGAAGGGAAAACTTATACTTGTACATCTGAATCAAAGGGTTTCTTTTCCGCTACAGAATACAAATCATACAAATCATGGACATGTAGCGACCTGTGTAGTGCCTCGTCCTTCCTCTTGGACAACATTTATGTAAGATTTGGCGAGAATCTCTACTAGCACGTTGTAGGGATTCCTATGGGTACAAATTGTGCGCCTCTTGTTGCAGATTTATTTTTATACATATATGAAAAAGAATTTATTCAAAATCTTCAAAAACAAAGAAAACATGATGATGTGAAATTCTTCTAGGTACATGGATGATATTCTTACTATCGATAATCCTGTTTTTGATAAGTATAAAGATGTTATTTATCAACAAGAATTGACTCTAAACAAGGCAAACGTTACAGACACAGAAACACCATTTTTTGGACCTAAATATCAAAAGTGTCAATGGAGAAATTCATACAAGTGTATATGACAAACGAGATGATTTTGGATTCAACATAGTAAATTTCCCCTGGCTTGACGGTGATGTCCCTAGATTACCGTCATATGGTATCTACATTTCACAGCTCATCTTGTATGCTAGAGCATGTACTGATGTTTTGGATTTTCATGGTAGAAATTTACAAATTAAAAGAAACTTTTTTTCAAGGTGTTCGCTTTCACAAACTAGTAAAGACTTTCTTGAAATTTTACAAAAATTATGATCAACTTCTTTTAAAATTCGGATCCAGTAAAGCTACAGATTATTTTACTTTAGGTATTTCACAACCCGCATTTTATGGTGACATAATTAACAAAATAAGAAGGATCAAAGGTAGACGGCATAACTATCGAAAATGCGTCAGAGTCATCAACCGCCTTTTATACCATAGATATGATCCTAATGTCACCAGACGGACACTTAGCTTGGTACTTGACCATTCTACAGTCTTGTACAAGCGCATTTTAAAGACTTGCACTATGACTGACTGTGACGACGGGACTCAATGGCGGGCCCTGTCCAAACCTCTTTAGAGAAGACAGGGCCCCGACTACCTGTCCTCTCTGAATGACAGTCGGACTCCTCGGGTGATAACATATATGAGCTCGCTACAGCCGGCAGAGCACGGACTGTATTACGCACGTCCTCGTTTTATATCCATTTACATATTCATCTGTGTTGCTTGGACCTGTGTTCATCTGTGTTATACGGTCTTGTTTGTGTGTGGTCATCTAACAGCAAATTTGGTCTTCCAGCAAATTGTCGGAATTCCAATGGGGACCAATTGTGCCCCACTCCTTGTCGACATTTTCCTTTACTCGTACGAAGCTGAATTCATTCAATCTTTCGTCTCTGAAGGGAAAAGATACTTAGCTTCTGACTTCAACTTCACTTACAGATACATAGACGATGTGTTGTCCATCAATAATCCAAAATTCTCGGATTACCTGAGCAGTACCTATCCTTCGGAGCTTGAAATCAAAGAAACTACAGAGACAAATAATTCAGCATCCTATTTGGACATAATGTTGTCCTACGGCACTGATGGTCACATGAACACCTCACTCTATGACAAACGTGACGACTTCAATTTCAGCATTACAAACTTTCCTTTTCTGAGTAGCAACATCCCTTCATCGCCTGCTTATGGCGTGTTCATATCTCAGTTGATACGCTATGCCAGAGCAAGTACCAAATATACGGATTTTGTTCTTAGAGCTAGGCGTCTTTCAGATAAGCTTCTCAGTCAGGGATATGATTGTGACCGACTAACATCGTCACTGAGGAAGTTCTACGGTCGATATGGGGAACTCGTCATACACTATGATGTCCCACTATCCAGAATGGTGGATGATATTCTGTCATAGACCATTTGAACCATCCAACCAAAGATTGTACTCTATATCTTCCAAAATGGAAGTTACCGGATATGACAGTTCTACTGAATTGAAGCGACGGGTGTTGCATGCAAGCAGGAGATGCTTACTCTTCCTGGGCACCTAGTCTCACTCTTATATCGGGAGTTCGCTTCTTTTCATATGGTAGAGGTTTTTGTTTGTTTGCTTTGGTTCCTGTTTTATCCTGATTTTGTATGCCTTCGGTTTCTGATTTCTGGGTTATCGATTTTGTGCTGTATACAGGGATATGGTCATTATCCATATTTGTCATTGAGGAGGTTGTTTTACACCAAAATGGTGCGTTCTTCGAGACCTCTGGGAAATCGGAATAGTGGGGGGTTGTGCGCACGTAATCTAGGATAACCATACCGTATGCTATTAACGTGGCAGATGGCCGTCCTAAGTCGGCACCGATTGCCCATTTGTCTCGATGGTTTATGTGTGGTCCTTTATGTTTAATGTTTCTATGGTGTGAGTTGGTATTCCTTGTTTCTTTTAGGTCTCCTTATGTGGGTGTCTGTTATTTGTTTTTTGCATTGGGTGTTTTGGGGTTTTGCTGTGGGTGCTGCAACCTAGTGTTGTTGGAGATCCCCTCCTTTTTCAGATAATAAAAATCCTCATCAGTGATGCTTTCTGCCAAAGAGAATTTCAGACACATCCAACATTCATTTCAGTAGCGCTCTCTGGAAATACGGAACGCATTGTCAAAAGCGCCGTTAAAAGAGCGCCGTCGGATTAAACATGTTCTCACTCTTTATTAAGTCACTGTGACGAAATATAACATGTATTCATTATTTTAGTATCGTCCTTTACAAGTCATACACATAAGTGTCTTTTTCCGTATGAAAGCATGAGTGCATATTTTGCATATTGTTCCGTTCGAATAAAGATACACATAATTGAGGTTTCAGATAAAGAGAGAAATTTACGTCCACTTATTGATTTAAATTCAGTAAATACTATGTAATGCCTTATTTTGAATTCTTGAAAACCCTTATAAAATAAGAAGTCTAAAATGCTGCTGATGAAAAGGGCTTTCAGGTGATCGACGAAAGAATAATAGTGTGCAAGTACCTTTTCCATCACATTACAATTTGTTACAATTTGTTAGATTGATGTAGCAAAAATTGACGACGGTGCGATTAGGGGATTCCCCCAAAAATGACAATGGAAAATCTGTCGATAAAACCCCATTAATGTATATATTTTTGAAAAGGTCTTTCCGAAACGATCGTTTTGAAATTTATTGGACTTGAAACAAAAAAAGTTCTTAGCAAAAAGAATTTTGACGACTGAAAAATTCAATTATGTGTGAATTGAATTCTAAGCATCTAACTGGAGTATTGTAATCGTGCTTGGTATCAACTGAATGAGAATGAAGGCTTGAAGATGAAAATGTTAATAAAAGGTTGATATGAACAATTTTTATTTTACAGCTTAGTTTATCGGTGCATTAAAGGTTTACAGATCGTTGCCGAATATCAGTACATCATTAACATATCATTAGGCATCGGGAAACAGCGTAATTTTGAGTGGAAGTTGGCAGATACTTGTTTTTTAATCTTAAATATTTTGACGCTCGTTGTATAAGAGCGACGGACACAAACCAATCAATGCCTTATCACTGTCGTAGCAAATGACCTCACGCTGGTAATTCCCATAAAGCGACAGTGACTTACACACTTAAATTTACCTGAGCGCCGTGACGATGGAAAGATGAGTAAATGTTTATTTATGCATAATAACACGCATGCATCTGTACATGATTTAATGCATGTGTTCAATATCAAATTATAAATACTACGTCTAACTTAAGAGGCAGGGCATTAAGGTTTCGAACAGTGAATTTTAAATCTCAAACACGTACATGTATGTTATAACGCGATTTAGACTTGAAATGATAATTATATAAAGCACTTTCGACTTATGATCAGTCAGAGACTTTGATATGTAAATGATGAAAATCACTATTTTTGTTGAAAAAGAGACTTATCGTTAAAGGTCAAAGGAAAAAAAATAGAAATTTCCCCATATTTTTCAATAATTATATTCTTAATATACATATATTTCACACCAAAATCGATTTTTTATCAAAATAAACCATTTTAAGTGTTTTAAATCGCCTTTATCTCCGCTACCGCAAGTAAACGTGAAAGAGTATGTTCGAGTTATTGTTCTTGTTTTGTGACGTAACACGTGAACAATTAAAATTGTAAACAAGCGCACATGGTCGAAGGGTAAAATATGGTGTTGTGTGCAGCGTACAACTGCAATGTGCGATCTGGACAAGGGGAGGCACTTTTTACCTTTCCCAAGGAACACGATTTATGCAAAAAAATGGGTGGAGAAACTTAAAACAAAGGACTATTGGCCATCGAAGCATTCCCGATTGTGCGAGCGTCACTTCGACGATGATCAGTTTTCAATGAACAGAGTTGTTGCCAAAGATGCCGGTTACAGGAAATTACCACTGAAACCTGATGCTGTCCCTTCAGTTTTTGATTATACACCCAGAGTTATCAAAAGAGGCCGTAAGAGGAAATCCGAGCCAAGCCCATGAGACGAAGTAACCCCGATACCAACGAAGACACCTAAGAGACGAATGGCGGTTTTGAAACGCCGTGCTTTAAAGGTACTGTAGATGTAGATATTCCTTTCAGACATGATGAGCCTTTTTAAGAAAATAATCAGTATTTCATAGTCCTTACCATTTACCATATGCATGATCAGACATTTTGCATACAGTACTACAAAAAATATACTACTGTCCCTAGTAGGGTCATTATGTTTATACATGTTGCAGTTGCGGATTTAGAGGGTGCGGAGGGGGCGTCCCCCCCCCCGGCACTGACCCAAATTTTTTCAAACAACGTACCCTATATTTTGGCCCATTTTCAGTAAAAATCGACAAAATTCGCCCCTTGACTTGGTACTGGTGCTGGATCCGCCACTGTTTTGTGCATATTATTATGTATAATGTAATGATTATAACTTACAAGGTATGACGATGTTACTGTATCAACACCCCCCCTCTTTTTCACAACCAGTGGATACCACCACACAAACTCCTTTCTATATTCATCAGACATCAGGGATTTTCTGAGAGTTTTGTTTACAGCTCTGATACTACCCCCTGCAGGATTTTGTGAATTAGATTTAAAATTGCCATGAATTATGTTAGACATCATGAACATGGTATGCTTGTAACAGGTACATGTAACTTACTATAATGAAATTCTAAATCCATTATTATATACATTAGAATAGACGATTTTCATATTACTGCAGTTGACTTGTATTTTACACATCCTAAGACCAGACATCACATGATTTAACGTAACTTTGAACTGTGACGTTGTATCTGGTTAATGGCGTCACAATTAGAAATAACGTCAAAAGTAGGGATGTCAGGTCTTGGAGTGTCTAAAATTCAAGTCTATTGGTAATAACTAATATGAAGAAGGTCTATTGAGAGTTACATGCCATGTACTTCTAATCAGCTGTTTCACTTTTTGTAAATTCTAGATTCTTTCATTACAGTTTTTGAGTTCAATAGATGAAAATGATTCAACAGAGACTGTACCCTCACCACCAGCCAGTCCAATGTGCACCACATCAGACAGCAGCACCACACCTGGATCTGATATATCTGAACCTTTGCAAACCACATATGACGTTTTCTGCCAAACATCCTATGGCTTGATTGTAAGTAATACTAATTAATAGTCTTTGTACATGTTGTATGCTGATCAACTTTTTCATGTTTATAAATTTTCTTATTTACATTGTGTATTATCCTCAGAATAGCTAGGAAATATTTCAAGGTTTTTTATTACATAATGAAATACATTGACATGCTCAATAAACATGATAAATATACTTTCAAACTTTGCATATATAAGTACATGTATATGTATATAAGGGTTAGTAATAAATTAGTTCATTTTTCAAACATTACATGTATGTGTAGGCCACATATCATGAAGAGTCAAGTGAAAGTTTATACCGGTATATACAGAGACTTTATACATACAAATGTACATACATCATGTGCGTCATATGTAAATAATATCAAACATATGGCGACATGGTGTGTTAGTTTGTCTGGTACTTATACTTTGTTACTGGTGTTTAATGGACTAAAACTAAATATCAAGGAGTGTTTATTGATGATAAATTTAAACTATGCTAAGTTTTACACAACTTATTATTGTCTTGTATGATTTGAAATTTTAGTCCCGCCGCCACGCCCGAGTTCAGACGAAAATCTACGACTCGGAACCATGCCATGTGGAAAAACCATCAAGGACAATACATACACAGACAGAGATAACAGAATCACAATCTTTACAGGGAAAGATTAAGATTCCAGGGGCGATTGACTAATTGTGAGACTGGAGACAGGCTTGTCTTTGTGAGTGACCTTCAAGGGAACCTTCCTAAATCTATGCAGATAGGCAAATATAGGGCATTGGTACTGCATTATGGGCAGCCAGATGAAAGGAAGGAGTGTTCCAACTGTTTACAGAAGGGACACAATACTAGGGATTGCACCAGTGACATTGTTTGTAGGTCCTGTCATGCGCCAGGGCATGTGAGTTCTGACTGCCCCATCCCACTCATTGATGACCCAGAAGAGTCTGAGAGTGATACACACAGTGAGAAGGCTGACCAGACGGAAGAAGTTGCACCAAATGAGAGCACTGTTGCATCAACTTCAGAGCATGAACTACAGACAGACACTCATGTACCACAAGGGTCAGTCTCACAGCCTGCTAAGCTTACCAATACTGCCTCAGATCCCTCAAAAACTAAGAAGAGTAATGCTACTCAACATGGAAAGTCTACCAAGACCACTATAACACAGTTCTTTAAGGATACTGGCACTCCTCAAAGGAAGTCCAGTAATATCCCGCACCATGTGAGATCACCCCCAACCCCCACTGAACAAATCCAGTCAGCAGCAGGGAAGAAACCTAAAGAACACAAGTCTAAATCGAAATAAATGAATAAACTACCATGTCATGTTCTGTCGTCATCTGGCACTGACCATGAACAGTCTTTTAAGGTGCTAGATGACCACATTACTAATGCAGACTTTGAAATAAACATAATATCACTGATATGAAAATACTCCATTTATTGACATTAAACACACAAGGACTTCGAGATAAACAAAAGAAGGATAGATTGGTAACATATGTAAATCAACAAAAATCAAATATTGTATTCATGCAAGAAACTCATTTTACTGAAGATTTGAATTATGATTTTCGTAGTCATTGGCACTCTTTTAACTCTTTTGGCACTTCACATAGTAAAGGCGTAAGCATTCTGATAAACAAAAACTTAAATGTTGAAATACTAAATTCTAAAACAGAGGCTGATGGAAGGATAATTGTGGTAAATGTTAAAATAAATGAAATGTTATTTTCACTTATAAACATATATGCTCCAAACGACAGAGCAAAACGAAATAAATTTCTGAAAAAACTCTGTAAATTTGTTGAAAAAAATAAAGAAGGAATACTACTTTTTGGAGGGGACTGGAATGAGGTCCAAAACAAAAAAGATAGGAAATCAAGAACAATAATAGGAAAACCAGTAAAAAATCTGCATAAGTTAATAAAATGTTTTAAGCTAATTGACCCATGGGAGTTAAAAAATTCAGAAAAGGTACAATTTACATGGAAAAGAAAACACTCAGATAATGAAGCCAGTAGAATAGATTATTTCTTAATCAGTAATGAAATGACACAACGTGTAATTAATTCAGATATAAGACCAGCTATCATAAATTCCACAGACCATATGGCAGTAAGTTTGAAAATAAACATAGAATCAATAAAAAGAGGTCCAGGTTACTGGAAACTTAATAATAATCTACTAAAGGATGAAAAATACAAAACAATCATTCAAAAATGTATTCAAAAATACAGTAACATGATAAACAATGATAGCAAAAGCTCACAAACAAAATGGGAAGTATGCAAAATAGAAATCAAGGAATTGTCAATTTCATATGGAAAAAATAAGGCTAAGAAGAAGAAGGATAGAATAAATGAACTTGAAAAAGAATTAGTAAATATAGAAACAAACGATAACTCACAAACACTTAAAATGATAGAAAATGAACTAGAATCACTTTATGCAACAAAGACATATGGAGCTCAAATCAGATCAAGGATAAAATGGGTTGAAGAGGGCGAGAAAAGTACCAAATTTTTCCTAAATCTTGAAAAAGACAGACAAACAAAAAAATCTATTGTAAAATTATATGATGTAAATGGAAGTATTCTCACAAACCAAACAGAAATCCTAAAACGTGAAGTAGAATTTTATGCAAATCTCTATCAATCTAAAAATCCAAATGTATCTGAAGTTTCATCCTACATAGAAAAGATTAAAGTGATCAATTTAAATGAAGAAGATACAAAATAATGTGACGGCCTATTGACAGAAGATGAATGTTATTCTGCAATTAGTTCCATGAAGAAAAATAAATCCCCTGGAAGTGATGGTCTGTCTGCAGAGTTTTATTTAACATTTTGGAAAGATGTTAAGAAATTGTTGGTAAATTCACTTAACAGTGCCTATGAAAATGGTCAGCTCTCAAACTCACAGCGAAGCAGTATTCTCTCTTTAATGTTTAAAAAAGGTGATCCTCTTGACATAAATAATTGGCGTCCCATATCTTTACTAAACGTAGACTATAAAATAGCAGCTCGATGTTTAGCCGAAAGACTTAAACCTATCTTACCAAAAATCATTAGTACCGACCAAAACGGATTTATCAAAGGAAGAAATATAAATTACAATATTAGGCTAGTAAAAGATATTATTGATTATACTGAGAAATATGATATTGATGGATTCATGCTCTTCCTTGACTTCGCGAAAGCGTTTGATACCGTCGAATGGGACTACATGTTCTACACACTAAAACATTTTGGATTTGGAGCATCTTTCCTAAAATGGGTTCATACACTATATGCAAAAAATGAGTGCTTTATTACAAATAATGGCTGGATCTCGTCACCATTTAATTTATCACGCGGCATAAAACAAGGCTGTCCATTATCAGCCCTTCTTTTTGTAATTACAGTTGAGACACTGGCACTAAAATTAAAACAAGAAGAGACTTTAAAAGGTATTAATCTCAATTTTAATCATAAAAGTTTTAAAATTTCACAGTTGGCAGACGACACTACCCTTTTCTTAAAAAGTAAACAAGATATTTCCAAGGCTTTAAATCTTATTGAAATATTTGGTTCATTATCCGGATTAGTTTTAAATAGAACAAAGTCATACGGGTTTCAGTTAGGAAAGTCACAGAAGATACCAAAGAATTTTGAAAACATTAATTGGGATTCTGAATTCGTAAAGGCTTTAGGTATTCAATTTAGTAAGAATCATAATAAAATGTTAGAGAGAAATTGGGAAGATCGTGTAAGTATGATAAAGAAAAAGATAAAGTCTTGGTCCTGCAGGCAATTAAGTATGCTAGGTAAAGTACAAATAATTAAATCACTCCTTATGCCACAAATAACATACTTGTATTCAGTTCTCACCATGCCAAAATACATTCTAAAAAAGATAAATAGTATTATTGTATGACTGGAAAATATGTCCATCGCTGATTGGCTGATAACATGTCTGGGGCTTCCAAATATATCGCTATAACCACCTCCAGAGAGCTAAATTTAGAACAACTCTCATATTTTCCCCTGTATCTTTCTAAAATTAGTATTGCAGTTATGACGTTATAATAGTAGCGGCGTATTCGTATGTTTCGCGCCATCAGAGAATACCTATTCATTACTTACAGCAATGGATACTATCAAGCTGATCGATGTATTTCATGATCATACAATAAAACAATTAATTACCTTGTGTGAGGTAGATATAGCAGTATAGCAACCCTAAGCATATGTTATTCACCTCGGCCTGTGGCCTCGGTGAATAACATATCCTTCGGGTTGCTATAATGCTATATCTACCTCACACAAGGTTATTAATTGTATATTATTTTCAAATTTCTATGGGGCAATAAAAGTGAAAAAATAAACAGAAATACTGTAACAAATGATTACATACATGGAGGACTCAACATGATTGACATTAACTTACATGTTAAAACAATGATGCTAAAATGGGTTATAAGACTTACAGATGATTCTAATGCGGCATGGAAAGAAATACCCAATCAATACTTTAAAGAATATGGTGACAAGTTTGCAATATTTCATATGAACATAGACCATGTAAAAAACATACATAAAATTAAAAATGTCCCTGAGTTTTATTTAGATATTGTTAAGGTTTGGGTGGAAGCCAGAGGGGGTAAGAAAGAAAGCCCCAAAACCAACTTAGAAATTTTGATGCAACCCCTATGGGGCAACCATTTTATCAAACATAAAGGGAAACTACTCATAAACAAACAATGGATGAAATCAAATATTCACTTTATTAAGGATATTGTTGATGAAAATGGTAAAATTTCTGAAAATGTGGTATTAGGGAAGTTGGAAAATAAAACAAATTGGATAACTGAAATGATTGTATTGAAGAATGCAATACCAAAAGATTGGATACTCAGGCTTCAAAATAACTTAGATTGGAAATTTTATAAGATAAACAAAAATGCTAAAATACTCACAATAAGATGTGGGAAATTAAATATAAAAATTGAAAAACTAACCAATAAAGATCTATATAAAATTCTACACAAAAAATGCTATGAGCAACCTAATGCAGTAATCTATTGGAAACATGTATTCCCTCACATATCAGAAAATATAATGTCAAGTTTTAAACACTGCTTTAACTTCATGTTCCATGATCTACTAGATAATAAGTATAAGATATTCAGATGGAAATTAGCACATAAAATACTAACAAATACAAGCATTTTATATAAATGGAAAATCACAAATAGTCCACTATGTACGTTGTGTGACAAAATTGATGACTATCAGCACTTCTTCTTGGAATGCAAATTTGGAAATAAATTCCGTAAAACTATGAATCACATAATGCACATGTTAGGATATCGAGAGCAAATGATCACACTGCAAAACTTTGTTCTCGGATATAAATTATTTGATCCTATATACAAAGGTATAAATATTCTCCTTACACTCATCTCCTTCTCAATCTATAAAGCATATCACGCCAGCGAATTAAAAGAAAAACATATTGATATTATGGCTATTTTCCGCACAGAAATAAAAAACTACATCCTCATCGCAAAAGTTTTGGATCCCTCTTGTGTTAAACTACTGGTTCAGGCAGAAAAACTGTTAACTCCATGCACTAATGAAAAATAGAAAAATATATAGAAAGTATTAATGATATATAAATGTAAAATTAAACGACAAACATCGAATAACAAAATTGAAATCATCTATGATTTATAAACATTTTCCTTTTAATTTTCTAATTCGTTTATTATTTCTTAATTCTCTCTCGAAAAAAAAAATCAACTATGAATGATATTAACAAACAATTTTATTTAAACTTCTAATTTGTAGATGTACTTATCTTTTAATTCTCTCATTGATGGCCACTTCCTCGTGCAGGAGATGGTCGACGTGGTCACTGTTACGAGCAGGCCATGCTCATTTCACTGAAAATGTAAAATACACATGTTACAGTACAGGTGATAAATAAAAACAAATGAATAAATAGGTAACAAAACTAAAATCAATACTATCACGAAATAAACAATCTTTTTGTTTATCCTTACCTATTCAGTAAACAATTCAATCAGCTCGAAGCTACCAAATCTACACGACGTGCTCCATCAACCCGTGCAAACGAGGGTCACGATCACTGACCTAGATTAAAGCCACTGTACAGGTGCACTGCGTGACCCACTTGAAAGTCATATCGCGTTAGGTCGCAGCCTTCCATCAATCTGTTCGCACCGCACTTAGATCACTCCACTATATCTAACAATAAACCCTGCGCACATAGTTTAGTTATATCTATTTGTTATAATCATGTATACTCGATTGATGTCATTTATCATATCAATAATTACTGAACACTGTACATCTTCTCATACATTACTGATAAACGTTTATGTTTCGATATCGACGACCATTAACTATATCTTATTGAAATAAAAGTATTATAAAAAGAAAAGAGAGAGAAAAAAAAGAGATGTGCGATGATGATAAAGGCAAAAAAAAAAAAGACTCAGTGTGAATACCTTATATTACTAATTCACCTTTGCACTACTAAATATCTAAACATGAAAACCTAAAACAGACACTTGAGTCAGCCTTGTACTGAGCACAAAAAAAAAAAAAAAAAAAAAAAAAAAAAAAAAAAAAAAAAGATAACAGAATCACCAGAGGATCTGGATGCCAGTTTTGTCTCAGAATCATCTGATTCCTTGGTAAGAGATCCAGATTGGACTCCCAGCCCAGATACATCATTTGACCATGGTGATTCGAACGACACTCAAGTTCACAAGGAGAGGAAATTTATAGTTTTTGAGTCGTGTCTTGATTCATTAACACAGAAGTGCAAATACTGTGGTGCATTAGCAATCGTTGACAAGACAGTCAGAGGATCATTTCTGAAACTCAATATTTCCTGCTACTGTGGAGCAATGTATTCGTGGGAGAGTCAGCCCGTTTCCAGTTCAATGCCATATGGAAATCTAGTGCTTGCCGCAGGTATCATGTTTGCTGGAGCTAGTGCCACACAATTTCTAAAGATTCTCAGTCATGTCGGTGTGTGTGCTTTTTCGTTAAGGACGTACAACAATATACAGACTGCATATTTAGTACCATCTATTCAATCTGTATGGAAGTGCGAACAGATGGATCTCTTCTCTGACATTAGGAACTCGAGCCAGCAAGTTGTCTTAGGAGGAGATGCAAGGTGCTGTTCCCCAGGCCATACTGCAAAATTTGGATCTTATAGTGTTATGGACCTGAAGCAGTCAAAGATCCTCGACATCAAACTTGTTCAGGTACTGTTTGTACTTATGTCATTCTGTTAAAACTATACTGTATAAATTGTAATTATTTGTTTATATACATTAATCATGTACATGTACAAATGTATGTATGATGTGCACATGTACATTGTATTTCACTACCGTACAAAGAATGCAGCAGATTCAATTTCTTGTACTTTATAAAAAGATACAAGGTACTGTATACTTTATTTCCCATATGGGTCTATTCAATGATGTACATGTACATTTAGCAAATCCAAATGATGTTAAACATCTTCAAATTGAATAATATGCAGAATATAGTACATGTAGTACTCCTAATAAAGTAATATGTGACCAACATAACGTAGACTTTTTGGACCAATATAACCTTGAACTTACTGTCAAACAACATCAAGTGTGAACGGTAGTGGTCGATGAGTTACTGTTCATAATTATCCTTTCTAATTTTCAATAACTTCATTTGAATCATACTGGTAACATTTTTCAAACATATATATTCTTTTGTTTAGAATTTTTACGAGGTTTTCATCAGCAGCTAATAAATCATTTACAAGCTTCGTTTACACTAGCTGTCTTTCCACTGTAATGGACAGAGTGATATTTGTATAGGTACATGTATCATGTGTATGGTTCATTATCAATGATATGAAATTATTTTGTAATGGATAATCAGCTAATGAAATATACTTTACTTTACCATAAGCTTTTATGCTATAAATTTTTTTTCTCCAGAGTAACGAGGTTAAGAATTCATATGCTATGGAGTTGGAAGGCTTGAAAAGGTGCTTATCTTGGCTAGAGGAGAACAACATAGTGATAGGAGACTTGGTGACTGACAGGCATGCACAAGTAAAGAAGTTCATGAAAACAGAACGTCCAGACATTGAACATTGGTTCGATTGTTGGCATGTTGCAAAAGGTAATTATAAATATATTATTTACTGTTTTGTCTATTGAATTAAAAATTAACATTAATAATTAAGGTATCATAAAAATCTAAAATTTGTTTTAGAAGTTATTTATAGGACAACGAGTTTTATTAGTGAATAAGCTTTACAATGAAAAAAAAACCAAACAAATAAAAAATGTGGTTCCTGAATTCCTTTTTTTAAATTATATTGATCAGTAAAGACATTTTCTTAAAATACCCTCTATGACCATAAATGATTTATTTTAGGCGTCTATAAGAAATTGGAAGCTGCTGGAAGGAAGAAGGGATCAGAGGCAGTCGGAGAGTGGACACGCTCGATATCGAACCATCTGTATTGGTGTGCTTCTAGCAGTGAAGGCAATGGTGAACTTGTCCAGCAGAAATGGCTGTCTATTTTGAATCATGTGACAGATGTGCATGTGGGTCATGGCTCCTTGTTTGAGAGGTGTGAGCATGAAGAGTTGTCGGACAGAAATTGGATTCGTAAAGGTAACAATACTACAGTGTTCATTGTAGCAATCTAAGTTTCCAAATGATCCCAAGTTATTCTTGAAATGTTATTTGGTAAATATTAATTTGAACAAATTAAAATCATGTAACCCTTAAAAATGAATAGAATAGTATAAAGTTTCAAAATCATATTTGAATATGAGCTCATCAAATTTACCGTTTGATTTTGGGTATGAATTTTTTTAAACTCCAATTTCTAGGATTGACTGCATGTTGTTTTTCTTACATCTGGCTACTTGTCTATTCAAAACTTAATAATTTTGTACATAATTTTTTATGGTACGCGTAAGTGGTAATGTTCTTATGTTTCGCAAGTAAATACAGTGTATTCATTTGTTTTACAGACACATTTTTAAAAACATTTTATCACCAACTTTTAAAATACTGATTCTCTTTTAGGTAGCAAGTCTCACATGGAAATGGAGAAAGTTGTTAAGGGTCGACTGCTGCTAACGGACGTAAAGAAGCTTTCCCCTGCAGAGCAAACTTCTGGACTAGAGGCCTTCCACAAAGTTGTCTGCCACTTTGCACCTAAACTAGTACACTTTTTCCATGCACAGATGGAGGCAAGGTAACGCAATTCAGCTTAGCTCAAAATAATAGCAAGTATACTTATCTAACTTTATTTTAAAGATCTATACCCAAATCAAGCATAATTGTTTTATTTCTCCTATATGCAATAATAATTCTGACTAAGGCGAGTAAAAAGTTTTCCTTTTTTATGAAACCATGAAACTTATGACTTTTTTTCTCTCTAGGTTATTCTTAGCAGCCTTACACTTCAATGAAAACAGTGACAGAGAGCAGAGATTGACCAAAGATGGAAGGCTACAGTATGCTGTCTCATACCCCAAAGGACGAGACCATGATGGGATATCCAAGGAAGTCAAGAAACCAATGACATATGGTCAGTATTTTCAACTATAATTATCACAAGGGTTTTTTTTCAAAGAACTTATAATCAAGACACATGACCTTGTAATATTATAATCAATACACATGACCTTGTAATATTATAATCAAGACACATGACCTTGTAATATCATAATCAAGACACATGACCTTGTAATATCATAATCAAGACACATGACCTTGTAATATTATAATCAAGACACATGACCTTGTAATATCATAATCAAGACACATGACCTTGTAATATCATAATCAAGACACATGACCTTGTAATATCATAATCAAGACACATGACCTTGTAATATCATAATCAAGACACATGACCTTGTAATATCATAATCAAGACACATGACCTTGTAATATCATAATCAAGACACATGACCTTGTAATATCATAATCAAGACACATGACCTTGTAATATCATAATCAAGACACATGACCTTGTAATATCATAATCAAGACACATGACCTTGTAATATCTTAACCTTGAATTCTGATTCTACATGTAATGGAATATTCAATCTAAATCATTAATGTCACCCCATGATTAGAAAAAACCAAATACTGTAGTATAGCTTTTGTCTCAGTTGGACAGATTAGGAATACCAGGTAAATACAACAATGAAAATACAGCAAAAAAAGTTAACAAATTTATTGGAAAGAATAGATAATTGAAAATATGATGCACATAATATTTCAAGCTGTCTGTTATTATATGTACAATGTATATGTTGTTTTTTATTACAACCACATGTATTTATAACAAAATGTATGTTTGTTGTAGATTATGTTGACCGCTTGATGGTAATTTTTCAACGGGAGACCCACAGATCATACTCAACTGCACGCGAGAAGAGGCAACTGGACCATTTACGCCCGTCTCCTATCTCACAGTCCAAGCAACATAGGCCAAAGGAGTTGGTTGTTGCTGAAAGGGTCCACAGATTTAATTAAGTGACGTCATGGATACTGGAACCCACAATACTCCTGAGACGGAAAATGGCTACGAATCTGTGTAACCACACAGGCAGGAAGGACTCTCCGGTTTCTTTTTCCAAGTATCCTCCAAATCCACCGTGCAAAACGTCGGTATGCGATGTAGCGATACAATCTGTGAGGAAGAAAAACATTCGCAACTTAGTATTCAATACATTTTAATAACTTATATTTATTACAATTGTTACATTAATGTGAATGTATGAATTTAGTACAGTTGTTACATTGATGTGAATGTATGAATTTAGTACATGTACCATTTATGATCCAATAAGAGTTAATTTAAACTGTTTTACATGTATTAAATAATGCTTTTATGAAATGTTGACTAATAAATTATAGACTGAGAAGATTGAGACTTTTAGTCTTTTTCGTATCTAAAATTAGACTTTATATAGTCAGATGGAAAGTTTGTTTTGGGTATATATATACAGAATGATTTGAAAAGTTTAATAATTACATGTTGATATTATGAAATTTCACTGTCATAATTAACCAGCAAGACTTTAGTGTAGTTTATGGTAGAGAAGTTGAGGTTTCATACATGTACAAGTTAGTGTATGTATTTTGTGAAACACTAGATATAATGATATCATTTATTGGATTTGATGTCATTTGCGCTACAAGCTACACGTTGCCAGTTCACTTCTGACGTTACCGGCACATGTAGTATGCTACGTCATTTAAAAGACTTGTGATATATCATTAGCTTTATTCTATACAGGTCTATGAAAATGATATTCAATTCAAAATACGTTCAAAATACAGATTTTACAAAAGTTGACAATTTTTTTTTCAAATGAATTAATTCAAAGGTCAACACATAGGAAATCTCAACCTTTCTTAGTATGCAGTGTATAATTAATAAAAAAAGGACCATAGTAATAGTCTTACTCATGTATTGGTTCCTCTGGTAGGCCATTGTCTTGCACAAATTCATAATAGGAGACTTCTATCCACTTCCCGTGGCCCCACCCCTTCTTATAATCAAAGTTCTTTTATTAAAATCAGTTTATTCAGTTCATAACAGACTTTTGGGGTCATGCTGAAAAAAGTCGAATGTCTGTATACATGTACATAACAACGGCCCCTCCACTTCCTTTTCCAATACATAATCTGATAAAATTCTACTAGCCTATACTGTATAATAACAGAAGAGAATGTTTTTAGAATTTATAAAACAGAAGAAATGTTTATAAACATGAAGTAGCGGACGATAAATGAAAGAAAAAATAATACGAGTCCGTGTACAGGTGTATACGCAATGCGAGAGGTCATATTTACCGATGGTCTAGCGTGGATACAGTACCGCCAGATCATTGCCGGCGGCTCTCGCGATCTTCCCAACCATTTTAATCAATAAATTTTAAGTGCTGGATATACGAATTAGTTAACAGAATATCTTAAGTCATAGAAAAAAAGAAAATCGTAGATCTAAATGACTGAGTGCATCGTACCATTCGTCAACCCCGGGTAGATCGTCCCCTGGGCCTTCTGGATCTTCCTCTGGTTCCTCCTCGCTTTCCGAATCGGAACTATGGCCATCTTGACTTCCATCTTCTCTCAGAGGTTCATACATGTACGGACGAACCCTGATAGATAGATCTATTTCAGGTATCTTGTCAATTTCGCCGTCTAAATCGCTGTGTTTACTTCCCGTGTTCTCCATTTTAGAATTGTTCACGTGTTACGTCATCAAAGGGCAGATAACTCGTAAATAAGAAAGTCGAACAGGTGAACTTTGGAGCCTTATTTAAAATACTTCGAGGCGTTATTTTGAGTATTTTTTTACAAAATATTTTTTCAGTACCCATCTACTTTATGAAAAAAGGCTGCAATTGACAATTAAACACCAATTCATATGACCTTTAAGTAAAATATTGTCTGTACGAGCTATGCTAAATGCATTCCATCATTAGCAATGAAACATTTGGTTATTGAGAGATAAAATCATTATGGAATCGTGTGAATAAAGAAATTGAAACAAAAGACATGTTTGTCCATCAGTCGATGCAATCTCACTTCTTGTTTTATGTGTTGATTTTTTTAATATAAGCTTTCATTTGTGTCAAAACCTTGGTTCTCAATGTGATATGAGACGGGTGGACATGAGGTTTTCGGACAATGATTCAAATATGAAAAGTGCTAGTGCAATGAAACTTCATACACCTACTCACCATGAGTCAAGGATGACCCATAGTGATTTTAAGGTCAAAAAGTCAAGGTCATAGGACTCTGCAGGATGACTTAAAAAGTCTATCGGATTATATTAGAACGTTATTGCACCTACGATAATGAAATACCAGCAATGTTTGCCATGAGTCATGGATTATCTCTAATAATTTTTGGGTCAATGGTCGAAGTCAAGGTCATGGACTTTGATTATTAAATATGTTTTCCGGATTATATATAAGCATGTATTGTACCTATATTCATCAAACTTGCCAGGAGCAATTTCATTACGTCAAGGATGATACCTTTTGATTTTGTGTTCAAAGGTCAAGGTCATAGGTCATAGGTCTTTGATATTTGATATTGGTTTCCGGATCAATTTAGAACGTGTATTTATCAGAAATATTTCCAATGAGTGAAGAATGACGCCTATTGAGTTCCTGTGTTGAGGTTTAAACAGCTATTTGTGCCTCGTTTGAAATTCGCGGGAAATTTATATAACATTTGCATAAAATCTCATATGAAATTATATGAAACGAGCAAGAACATGAGAAGAGCAGGTTCGGTTACATGAAAAAATAGGCCCTAATTTTAGAATTTAGAATTTTATAGATTTCGATTATATTTTGCATCAAGGAATTAAGTTAAAAGTGTGGTTGTTTGAAATTCCAAATAAATATTTTAATTTACTAGCATACACCGAAAGATATGGATTCAAAATCGGCTTAAAGTCGTAAAATGCTGAATAATCGTAAGAAATT
The DNA here is from genome assembly GCA_028142955.1 of Pinctada fucata. NCBI lineage: Eukaryota > Metazoa > Mollusca > Bivalvia > Pterioida > Pteriidae > Pinctada > Pinctada fucata. The sequence goes on along the minus strand of AP027112.1, from coordinate 48,524,581 downwards.
GGCATAATTCTGGTCAAAATTTATGAAAATAAGTAGGTCGCCAGCCCTGACCCAAATGAGTTAATAAAAGAAGATCCTGACGACAATCTCAACAGCACCCACAATAAATTTAAAAAAAATTAAACATCGACGGACCCCTAGCAAGCCAGAGGTGGGACCAGGTGGCCGGGAGGAGTAAGCATCCCCTGTTGGCTAGCCGCACCCGTCGTCGATGTTTATGAAGCATGGGAATGAAAATATAAAACCTTCAAACTAATTTTTATCTTCCTATCATCATTAAATGTTTGTTGGTTGAGGGTTGGCGCCTATAACAATTTTAAAGATTTATGCAAAAAGATATGGCCCTTTTCCTTCATTTTCTGTCATGCAGATCAAATGACGTCAAAATGTAACGTCATAACTTATGCACGTAACGTTTTGACAAATAAAATATTCACTTTCTATTTCGGCTGGTACCTTAATAGATAATTTTTCATAGAATTGTTTTTCGCGAAAATTTAGGGCCGATTTATATCTTAAAAAAGGAACCCCTATCAATGTTTACATTTTCTAATGCTACTTTTTCTTTTGCATGGCATGCAAAAATCTTCAACAATTCTTTAGAAGAGAGGAGAGTGATTATATTTTTTTCGGGGGGGGGGGGGCATCATGGCGAGCATCCTGTTTATGATTTTATAAAAAAAGTTTTACCTACAAAACAAAAATAATTATACAGAAGCCAAAAAAATGTGCAAGTCCTTCCCGGCAGATGAGGTTCTGGATCCGCCCCTGCTTTTTGACTAAGACAATTATTTTTGTTTTGTTTTTTAAAACTACGAGCTTTCAATTGAAATGTATTACTATATGATAAAATAGCCTTCAATATAGCATCATGAAAAAAAGGAAAAGAAAAAAAAAACGATAAAATTAATAAAAGGTGAAGAAAAAATAAATCTCTTTAAAAATCCATCCTTGTAAACTGGGTAAAATGAGAACGTGCACGACGTGTATGGTTTAAATATCTTCCAATTTATCTACAAGCCATGTAAAAAGTGTTAAGAACTATGTACGGTATTTACAAAATTAGTTGTCTTTTTTAAATCTTTAGATGAAATTCTAATAAATTCTATTACAGTTACCATATAGTTTAAGCTGTGAATGTAAAGTGATGTTCAAGGATACAAATGAGGAATTTAAAAGTGAATATATGAAGAAATCTTACAAACACATACAAGTAACTTTACACTGAGCAGATGGCCGTCCAAAGTCGGCGCCGGGTGCACATTGATCTTCTTCCTTTCATGTGTTGTAATCAATGTTTAATGTTTCTGTACGTCTATTACGATTGTTTTGTATGATGTTCTAGTGAATATTGCTGTGTCTTTTTGCGATTTGGAGTTTGCATGATGTCATCTATGTGTCACTTTCTTGTGGGTTTGTTTCACTGGGTTCTTGCAGGGTGGTCATGCTGGAGATCATTTTCTCTTCTTTACTGATAGATATGCCGATTAGTTAAGGCTGATTTGCCAGATTTATTTACAAACATTAACATTTTTCAAGGCAGTGTCGAAATAAAAGTTGAAATATGAAGTGCAATGAAAATGAATAACAAAAAATAGATAATCACGTACCAGCTGGATTGATTAGTCTTTCTATCAGGCACATTTCCGCTAAGGTTGCCTTGAATTGGCTTACAGAAATACAATGATAAACCTTTGGATAAACGCATTTTATGTACGTTGATCTTTCCTGCCATTTCTGCTTTGATACTGGACATTGTCCAACGATTTGTATATTTTCACAAGTATTTTCGATGGAAAATTGTATTAACAAATAGCAACTAAAAAGCCTCATAGCTATCGATCACGTTAGCAACGTTTTGATTAAACGTGTCGGGATGATAATCCAATAATGAAATAAAAATTTGACTTTAATCGTTTATGTTTCAGGAAAATACTTATCAGAACACGGAACTACGAGCACATGTTTTTGTACATTGTGGAAAGTTAACATTGTAGATTTAAAACTTACACAAGCTATAATAATCTCATAAGTACTAAAGGAAACAAATGTTATAAAAATAAAATTATAGTTGAGTTTATTTATGAGAATTTGAAGACGTTTAACATCTGTACCACTTGGTGAATGTCACTGCTTGTGGACCATTCATAAATTTCTTTCATCAAAATTTCTTGAAATTTCTAAAACGCGGGTTCTGTAGCATCATATCCAACCTATCCTGCTAGGTCTTTCGATACATTTTTGGATGTAATGATTTTCAAACTCTTTGGCCATATTACATTTTTTAGATTGAGGATCACTGTCGAGGGTTAAGGATCCGAAACGTGCATGTCTGTTCCATGCTGCAAATTTATCTGTTTTAAAATTATGCTATTAAATTTGAAGACGTTTAACCCTAACCATCTGTGAGAGACAAATGTCAAAATGTGCAATAAGTTCCTTGTAGTGATTATAGAACTTCCCACGTAACATATTACGCCATTTCCCTAAATATACTTGAGTAATCAGATTGCTGGCGAGCAAGACAAGACAGGAGGGGATCATAAACAACACTCTGTTGCAGCACCCACAGCAAAAAAAAAAACAATGCAGAAATAAAGAGCAGACACGAACAGAAAGAGACGCAAAAGAAAAGGGACAAGGTACACCAACCAGCACCATAGAAACATGAATCGCAAAAGACCACAAATAAACCAACGAGATCAATTGGTTACCCGTGCCGAAGTATGACGGCCATCTACCAGGCAAATAGCAGACGGTGTGTTTATCAGGATACTTGCGCACAACCATGTCCCTTTTCAAATTACCCAGAAGTCTCGAAGAATCCACAATTGTGGTGTAAACTAGCCTCCTCACTATTAGATGACCATACAAACAGACAACATGGCACAGAGGCCCATGAAACATAGAGATGGATATGTTAATGGGTATAAAAACAAGGATACCAAGCACAATTCGTTCTCTGTCGGCTTTGGTGAGCTTATGCATGTGATCACCTTACTGACATCCTCTCGTCCTAGTCAGTCAAAGTATAATTCTTTAGAATGCGCTGGTATAAGGCTGTATATTGGTTAGTACCAACCCAAGTGTCCGTCTGATGACAGAAGGATCATACCAAAGGTATCAAAAGCGTTTGACGATTCTAACACAATTTCGATGGAAATTCTGTCTACTTTTGATCCTTCTCATTTTGTAAATTATGTAACCATAAAATGCAGGTTGTGAAAAATCAAAAGTAATAAAGTTTGTATACTGTATTCTGTATTCTATATTATATATCCTCTTTCATAACTATGCTCTTGCATAGGAATAAAATACTTATTTCTTGCATTCGGGAAGTGTGGTTGTGAGATGCGTAAAAATGACGCGATGGGGCAATTAAAAAAAAATTCTTAATATCGTTAGGTATATGAAGTCATTTTTTACAGAGAACTTCGAAAACTATCAAATCATACTTGACGGTGAAAACACAATTCAAATCGGAAAGCAAATGCACTTGAGATGACGTCGCAAATACGACTAGAGAAATAACTTTACTTGATGCTTTTTAGTTACAATCCATCTTGTCCTTTAACAATGGCCACGCCATATTCGGCAAAACGAACATTATACACTGGAACTTCGTGCATTATATATTAAACGAAAGCAAAACCACATTGTATACAAAATTCACATAGATGTTGCTATTTTTTCTCGAGAAAAACAAGGTTTGATTTTACCAATTTGCGTAAGCATCGAAAATGGATTATTAGAATCCATTAAGGAAAGGTTTCTCCAGTTCCATGGATATCAATTTCACTTCCACGGCTCCTAACCTAATTATGCAAATAAAATGCATACTCTCGGAAGAACCAAAGTCTACAATTTACCTTGCACAATGCGGAAAAGAGGATAGGATACGTAGTGGTACGTAGGATAACATTATATCTAAATGAGATGCTGAATTATTTGTCTCTGTAGTTTCTTTGACTTCAAGCTCCGAAGGATAGATACTGCTCAGGTATTAGCCATTGTTTTTAGATATTTCAACGTTCATTTGCTACTTTAACCTTCATTATTGTCATTTCCATTCTCGAGGAGCAATCTTAAACTTTAAGAATCATTTACAATTTAAGCTATTATGTTGGTATCTCAGCTTTTGATCGTCTTTACTGGGTATTTGGTATTTATCTACAATCATTATATAATTCTTTATGTATTCCCCTATGTTGCTCTCGAATATGACTGATTGGTTATTTTATGCTGAAATGCACACCTAGTGCTCTGTTCTGACTATAGAAAATATATTTCAAAATCAATTTTAAACCGTTCTAAAAGAAAAAGTGATGAAAGCCTCATGCTACAGTGGACATTCTACAGTCTTGGGTAACATCTTTTGCTGTCCTAAATACAGATGTCAGGAGGACATAACTCGTCTGTAAAATAAATCATGTGAAACAGGTAGTACGTGTACCTACGATATCCCAAATCCATAACATCTGTTGATATGTTTTGACATACATTATCTAAAAGGTAAGTAAGTTTAACGAAGGATTTTGTTTTTATTTTGAAAAAAACTACAAAAGAGATTATAGGAATGGAAGAAAAAATAGTACTTGGGTGTTGCTCATCAATTTAATGCAGTTTTATTATCATCCTGCATTGTAACTGTTTAACTTTCGTTTTGATATTTGACATAGTTGAAAAGAAAATTAAGATCTGCATTCTTTAAGTATGTTACGTCTTCAAATTAGCAGCGTCATTTAAGAGCAGAAAAAGTACAGCAATGACAAGACATGCACATTTCTGATACTTATACCCCCGTCACTGATCCTTAAATCGACAATGAAATATGGGCAAATACTGTAACAGGAAATGAACACGAAATAATCAATAAAGAAGATAATGTTACATACATTTTCATACATAAAATATTTCATTTTGTCCTTGTACTCTATTATTTTGATAGAATTAAATCACCCATTAATACGAATTGAAATGTTGTATACATGGATCCTACTTTATGTGTATAAGTTAAAAGTACATTAAATCATTTAATCGATTGTGCAAATATAGCATAAACATTACGTCACTCGAGAAGTATTTTCTATTTAAAGAGCACTGTGTGCATCTATGCGTAAAATTCAAACTAAAACTCTAGTGTGATAAAGTTTGTCTTCTGTAAGATGCAGCCCGCACATTTATATGGTCACCTCGAGACTCAAAAATTTCTTGCAGAGGCCCTATCAATTTTAAAGGATTCTATCTTCATACATTGAGAATCGTTACACTTAAGATTGCACATGGTCTAGCTCGGATTAACCTGTCGATAACACAGTTTTATGATAAAATGGTTTAAATGTTAATCGTCTACAATTCAATAGGCTAAGCATTCTTTCAAAACAGATAAAATTTCAGCATCGACCAGACATGCACGTTTCGGGTACTTAACACTCGTCAGTGATCCTCAATCTAAACAATGTTATATTGCCAAAGAGTGTGAAAATTATTATGTCCAAATTTGTACCGAAAGACGTAGCAGGCTGGGTGGGATATGATGCTACAGGACCAACGTTTTAGAAATTTCAAGAGATTTTGATAACAACAATTTCCAAAATACTACCTTTTGGAAATTTATCCCTGTATGTTACTTGTATGTTCACTCTCCATTTTGTTTTGGGATGCGATGAGTGCTGCATGCAAACAGTTTCTTGTTCGAATTCCTACAGTTTTGTATACATTATCTCTCAAATGATTGTTTTACAAACACTTTTATTCTCGGGAATACAAGATTTCGGTAATTATTGAAATACCCTTTGACATAAACACTATATACAAATATGAATACGTCGGGCGAGATGGAATGAAGTTGGTTAGGAAACATGCTGTAAATCGTTTGTATATGTCTGCCTACTCTCTGTCTTTTCAATTCTTACGATAGAAAAAAAAAAACAAAAAAAAAATATAACCTACACCGAGTTCTACACTGTATGTTATATCAATATAAATGTTTTTAATGTTACCAATCGATGTAATGTTGCATCAGGCAAAAGGAGTGGATTACCAACAGGTATCGATGCAGCACCAATATCTACTGCCGAGTGTATAGATCCGATTTCCAAAAAAAAAAAAACCCGAACGCCTTTTTTATCAATGAAAACCATGAACCTTTACCTTTAACACTGACTTAAAAATCTAAAACATATTACATAATCTAATGTATCTGATGAGTTGAGATAACTAATTTCCGAAAGAAGGTAGTCAAGGAACATTATTGTGAAACCATAGAATAAAAGGGGGATCTTCAACTGACTCAAATGCAGTTCCCAGAGATATAAATCGAAACAATTCTCTCAGAACACAAATAAAACACACTTAAAACCAAACACAAACAGGAAAGAACACCAAACATGATATAAAAACACTAAACCCCAAAAGACTACACATGAACCAGCTATATCAATAGGCAAATGGTGTAGGATGTAGTGCAGAAGTAAATGACAAGGATATCTGTTGAACGTGTGCACAACCCTTCTCAGAGTATCTGGTTTTACCCAGTGTTCACGAAGAGAGCACAATTTTTTGACTGATAAACTCCTCACGTTTATACTTTAAGATGACCGCACAATCAATACACCAAAATACAGAAGTCAAAGTAGCGCGCAGATTAATCCGTATATAATACGGATATAACAAAAGCAATGTCAACGCTTCAAGGTACGACTGCTGTGGAATCAATTGCTCTTAAATAATTTTTTTGAATGCACTTACCATTCTTATGTCAGTTTTCGTCCCAAAATGACTTCACCTTTACACGTAATTTCTCAATTATTCACAAAAAAGAGAACGTGTAAGAAATATGATAGAACATGTTTTGTTCTTCAGTTGTGCAAAGTTTAAATCAAACATAGTATTCGGCTCTATAATAAATATGGATAATGACCATATCCCTATATACAGCACAAAATCGATAATTCTTCATTGGTACTTCTAGGTACCTGGATGATATTCTTACTATCGATAATTCTGTTTTTGAAAAGTATAAAGATGTTATTTATCCACAGGAATTGACTCTAAACAAGGCAAACGTTACAGACACGGAAACACCATTTTTGGACCTAGGTATCAAAATTGTCAATGGAGAAATCCATACAAGTGTATATGACAAACGAGATGATTTTTGATTCAACATAGTAAATTTCCCCTGGCTTGACGGTGATGTCCCTAGATTACCGTCATACGGTATCTACATTTCACAGCTCATCCGGTATGCTAGAGCATGTACTGATGTTTTGGATTTTCATAATAGAAATTTACAAATTTTTAGGTCAAGGTTTTCGTTTTCACAAACTAGTTAAGACTTTCTGGAAATTTTACAAAAATTATGATCAAATTCGGACCCATACAAGCAACAGATTATATTTGTTTAGGTATTACACAACCTGCATTTTATGGTGACATAATTAACAAAATCAGAAGGATCAAAGATAGACAGCATATTTATCGAAAATGCGTCAGAGTCATCAAACGCCTTTGATACCGTGGATATGATCCTAATGTCACCAGACAGAAACTAAGCTTGGTACTTGACCTATCTACAGTCTTGTACGAGCGCATTCTTAAGACTTGCACTCTGACTGACTGTGACGACGGGACTCAATGACGGGCCCTGTCCAAACCTCCTTAGAGAAGACAGGGCCCCGACCACCTGTCCTCTCTGAATGTCAGTCGGACTCCTCGGGTGATAACATATATGAGCTCGCTACAGCCGGCAGAGCACGGACTGTATTACGCACGTCCTCCTTTTATATCCATTTACATATTCATCTGTGTTGCTTGGACCTCTGTATTTTACGGTCTTGTTTGTGTGTGGTCATCTAACAGTGCGGAGGTTGTTTTACACCATAAGTATGCGTTCTTCGAGACCTCTGGGAAATTGGAATAGTGGGCGGGTTGTGCGCACGTAATCCAGGATAACCACACCGTCTGCTATATACGTGGCAGATGGCCGTCCGTAGTCGGCACCGGTTGCCCATTGGTCTCGTTGGTTTATGTGTAGTCTTTTATGTTTCATGTTTCTATGGTGTGAGTTGGTGTTCCTTGTCCCTTTTGCGTCTCTTTCTGTGGGTGTCTGTTCTGTGTTTTGCATGGGTGTTTTGGGATTTTGCTGTGGGTGCTGCAACCTAGTGTTGTTGGGGATCCCCTCCTTGCATTCAGAAAATCACAAATCGAAGGCATACAATGACAAATATGGATAATGACCATATCCCTGTATACAGCACAAAATCGATAATTCAAAAATCAGAAACCGAAGGCATACAAAATCAGGACAAAACAGGAACCAAAGCAAACAAACAAAAACCTCCACCATATGAAAAGAAGCGAACTCCCGATAGGGGAGTGAGACCAGGTGCCCAGGAAGAGTAAGCATCTCCTGCTTGCATGCAACACCCGTCGCTTCAATTCGGTAGAACTGTCACATCCGGTTACTTCCATTTTGGAAGATATAGAGTACAATCTTTGGTTGGATGGTTCAAATGGTCTATGACAGAATATCATCCACCATTCTTGAGAGTGGAACATCATAGTGTATGACGAGTTCCCCATATCGACCGTAGAACTTCCTCAGTGACGATGTTAGTCGGTCACAAACATATCCCTGACTGAGAAGCTTATCTGAAAGACGCCTAGCTCTCAGAACAAAATCCGTATATTTGGTACTTGCTCTGGCATAGCGTATCAACTGAGATATGAACACGCCATAAGCAGGCGATATACAACATCAGGATAAAACAGGAACCACAGCAAACAAACAAAAACCTCCACCACATGCAACATCAAAGTGTATGACGAGTACCCAATCTCGACTGTAGAACTTCCTCAGTGACGATGCTAGTCGGTCACAGATATATCCCTGACTGAGAAGCTTATCTGAAAGAGGCCTAGCTCTCAGAATAAAATCCGTATATTTGTTACTTGCTCTGGCAAAGCGTATCACATGAGATATGAACACGCCATAAGCAGGCGATGAAGGAATGTTGCTACTCAGAAAAGGAAAGTTTGTGATGCTGAAATTGAAGTCGTCACGTTTCTCACAGAGTGAGGTGTGATCATCAGTGTCGTAGGACAACATTATGTCCAAATAGAATGCTGAATCATTTGTCTAGTTTCTTTGATTTCAAGCTCCGAAGGATAGGTTCTGCTGAGATAATCTGCGAATTTTGTATTATTGATGGACAATACATACATGTAGTCTATGAATCTGTAAGTGAAGTTGAAGTCAGAATCTAAGTATCTTTTCCATTCAGAGATTGAATGAATTCAGCTTCGTACGAGTAATGAAAAATGTCGACAAGGAGTGGGGCACATTTGGTCCCCATTGGAATTCCAACAGTTTGCTAGAAGACCTTTCCTCCAAACATCACAAAAATGTTGTCAATCAGGAAGTTATTTGAATAATATTTGTTTCACAGGTTTCAGTGTACTTATTTTTAGACTTTTACAAAGTAAGTTTTGTCATAGTTAACAACAATGAATTTGTATCTGCGATTAACGTTCTTGCTTGTAAACGCATTATTAAAATTTTTGCAAGTCTTTCTTTCAATTTAGAATGTGGAATTGTAATGTAAAATGTCGAAAAAGCAAAGGCTTTGCTCTAATGGATTGAAATAAGTGGATTTCAGATGTTCTAAAAGTTCCTTCAAATTCTTTAAAATCCAAATCTGGTTGATACCGCTACGGGAATATACTGTCAAAGAATATTTTTGAGGTCCAGATTTGATTTCAGATAAAACCTTGGTGAGTAGGATCGATACAGTTTTGGTAGAACATTTTGAGGAACCAGCGATGAAACGTTGTTTGTACGGATTATTGTGCATTTTAGGTATGCTGTGTAATCGCAAATACAAATTTATTGTTGATAACTGTGACAAAACCTACTTTGTAAAAGAAAAGTCCGATTCTGAAAATAAGTACACTGAAACTGATATTATTCAGATGTTAAACTTTTTGATAGACAACATTTTTGTGGTGTTTGGAGGAAAGGTCTTCCAGCAAATTGTCGGAATTCCAATTGTGACCAATTGTGCCCCACTTCTTGCCGACATTTTCCTTTACTCGTACGAAGCTGAATTCATTTAATCTTTGGTATCTGAAGGGAAAAGATACTTATCGTTTGATTTCAACTTCACTTACAGATAAATAGACGATGTGTTGTACATTAATAATCCAAAATTCGCGGATTACCTGAGCAGTATCTATCCTTCCTTGATGTCAAAGAAACTACAGAGACAAATAATTCAGCATCCTATTTGGACATAATGTTGTCATACTTCACTGATGGTCACATGAACACCTCATTCTATGAAAACATGACGACTTCAATTTCAACATTACAAACTTTCCTTTTCTGAGTAGCAACATCCCTTCATCGCCTGCTTATGGCATGACAAATATGGATAATGACCATATCCCTGTTTACAGCACAAAATCGATAACCCAGAAAATCAGAAACCGAAGGCATACAAAATCAGGATAAAACAGGATGTTCATATCTCAGTTGATACGCTATGCCAGAGCAAGTACCAAATATACGGATTTTGTTCTGAGAGCTAGGTGTCTTTCAGATAAGCTCCTCAGTCAGGGATATGTTTGTGACCGACTAACATCGTCACTGAGGAAGTTCTACGGTCGATATGGGGAACTCGTCATACACTATGATGTCCCACTTTCCAGAATGGTGGATGATATTCCGTCATAGAACATTTGAACCATTCAACCAACGATTGTACTTTATGTCTTCCGAAATGGAAGTTACCGGATGTGACAGTTCTACGGAATTGAAGCGGCGGGTATTGCATGCAAGCAGGAGATGCTTTCTCTTCCTGTGCACGTGGTCTCACTCTCATATCGTAAGTCCGCTTCTTTTCATGTGGTGGAGGGTTTTGTTTGTTTGCTTTGGTTTCTGTTTTATCCTGATTTTGTATGCCTTCGGTTTCTGATTTTCTGAATTTTCGATTTTGTGCTGTATACAGGGATATGGTCATTATCCATAATTGTCATAGGTATGGTAAATATAAATCTTAATTGTTTGTGTCGAAGCCAAAGAAAGCGAGAGCTGATTTGCTGTTTTCTATTATTTCAGAGGTAGAAAAGTTTAATGGGGTGTAAGTGGGATTTCCAGGTGTCGAATCAAAACCTAACTCTTTAACAAGACAGTACTTTTTGCAAGTAAATGTGTAATTATTTGAGGCTTTGTCTGCTGGTGTGATGACATAATGTTCTTGGAGGTAGGTAAGCTCTGTGATAACCTCAGGGTCTTTAAAGACCGGGTTCTCACCTACTTGTTTTACACCCCTACAGCAATTAAGCCGATATTGCAAAGGGGCGGTTCTACTGCTGATAAGAATATATCCCATGTGTTACAACGCACGTGGTATTACTCAGCTGCCGAATTTCATTACATACATGTATAACGATAATACGTACTGTCAAAGAAAATCTAATGTATGAAATAAATATGTAATAAAATGCAGTGTCTAACTAATTTAAACAAATTAATACTTAAAATCAATTCCTAAATAAATTACCACTGGTTTATAATCGTAACTATAGAATTTATGCAATTAGAATTATAACATCATCTAACATAATGATATTCAAGCGTGGATACAGAAGTCATCACACGCACTGGACATCCCTCATTGGGCTGGACACCCCCCTCCTCCTGAGATTACATAATATACCCAAATCTTATTTTGTACAGTACATACATCGCTTGAAATTACAAAAAATACAAAAAGCTCCTGATTCTTATCGAAAACACTCAAACATTTTTCAACTGAATAAATCACTTATTTGTCGTTCCCAGATACTTTTTCTGTAATTGTATGTCGGTGCTTTATAATTCTTTTTTCCTTTGGTACTTCTCGGAGCATTAGGACGCACCGGATTCCATACGGATGTATACTTCCGGTCCACATTTTCATTCCAGTGACAGACTGCTAATTCACTGCGCATTCGGTACGTGTCGTCCGTAAAGGAAATTCTTCTGTCTTGAAACATGTTGATTGTGTCGTTGAAACTTTCAACATAGTATGTGTCCTTTCCATATACAAAATCACTGGCATTCTTGTAAAGAGTGGAATTTATGATGACGCCTCGGAGAAGTTTCTGCGACACATTGTCAGTGAGGACTAACCGCTGTGGTTCGTAATTTGGGTCATTCACACATCTCGAGGATTCGTGACATTTCTCATGGTTGTCGCGATAGTGTTCTATCACATTGATGAGCAGCATCCTAAGTTTCTCGGGGTCCCTGTCGCAGTTCCTTACAGCCCAATGACAGTGAGTAACCACGGGCTCGACTTTATCTTGAAGAAGCTCCGACCAGGTTTTATTTTTTAGGTATGCGGGACCACTAGAAATCTTCTTCATTGCGGCTTTGATGGATTTCATCCCGTGCCATGAATCGTTTTGGTTCACAGTATTTCCTGTATTTCTTACAAATTTATTTATTGACAAGTTTCTGTCATGGGTGTGGGTTTTGATAAAAATACCATCAGCATTTATCGACTGGTAAATTCGCTCTGTCCCGATTCGCTCATGCCTTTGGGATATAGGATCATCTCTCTTTGTCACAGGTTCACATCGTAGGACATTATGCGTTTTTTCTCCTATCGCCACCACACTGGTGTCTTTCGCATTTTTTCGCCAACCATGGCGAGCATCGGTCATGATATTGATCCCATCCTCATGCTAAAATGCAACCTCTCCACCAAGTGCCAAATCTATACTTTCCGCATATTCTGCCTTCACAGTTGGTTTCATGCTTTTGAAATATTGGCTTCGCTTTTGGATGCCTAGCTTTCCGCAACCAACGCCATTTGTGAATGGAGCATAGTGTACGGGCAACATACCACTGCATATAATCCCATGATAGACCCTTCTGTTCACAAGGTACTCGTTGTCTGGTAAGTAAGGTGAAGACGACCAAAGCATATTGTGATTTTTGGTCAAACTGCACTTAATATTCATGGCAGCAACATGTCCTTTCATAGTTATTTTCTTCATCTCCAATTTTCCATCACACACTCTAGCATGATTTTCTGCAACTTCTGTAAGTCGCTGTAGGGAAGATTTTGCTGTCATGAATATTTGCTCGTTTGTTTCCTCTTTCTTGCAGCTTAGGAAAGTGTTCATTTCACGTTTACCTACATTTCCTCTTCGACTTCCAAATAAGATTTAAGTAATTCCTCCATGATTTCAGCATTGTTCACAGGTTTGTTATATTTTCGTACCAAAATTTCTCTTACATCCGAAAGTTTCGAAAATATAGAATTTTTCGTGTCATCGCTTCCCGGTACGGAAATTTTGAAAGATGGTGGTCGTCTTGATTCTCTGTTCGCCATTGCTTATATCAGAAATATAAGTGATGTGAATAACGAAACTGTTTCCTGTTGTTTTTGTATGAGTATGAGGACCAACGTAAAGGAGTAATCGGAGATTCTTTATTTCATAACTTCTGCATAATGATATAATATTTTAATGGATACAATATAAAGGCATCAAAGACAAAACAAACACACTTTGTAAAGCCCTTGTCAAATAAAATTCATGAATAATTACAAATAGATCATTTTTCTATTTTATTTTTTACATGTGTTTCATAAAATGGTTATGTTCCTTTTGGTGGCCCCATACCATTCCTTTGTCCTTATCTAAGATACATCCTTGTACAGTTGGATGATATAATGTTACATAGGCTGATCTACGTACGATACCCCATGCAGATGCCGAAGGTCAGCAAACGGAAAGTGATAACATATTTGTAGCTCGTTGTTTTCTGATCATTTCCAGCGGTCTGTAAAATGGTTACCAGAACTTTGGAAGTTTCCAATGAGCAGTATGATGTAATTCAAGGAATATTTACTCATTTTGGATGGGATATACCTGGATCTGATCATCAAACGTCTGTTGATATGGTAGACGTAGGGACAGACACAGATGACTTATGTGGTGTAGATCGCGATGAAAGAGAGGAGTGTCCGTATTGCTATTGTAGGCCTTGTATTTCTTCTGAGGAAAACAGACAATTTTGGTGGAAAGAGGGAAGGGGTCCTGGAAGTAAAAGTAAACGGAACAGTAGTCTGCGCAAGGAAATATATCAAAAATTCTTGACTATGTTATTTCACAGAATGGTCTTTCGGGATGATAGATACCTATCAAAGAAACTGATTGTGTCCTAAAACTAGTTCGTGGGTGGTTGCCGAATTTAGACGGCGACGAGTATATGGGACACATGTGGGAATGATGAAAGTGTAGCTGAATAGCTTGTTGAAATAAATATCAGAAAAAAAAACTGAACAAATTGTGTTTACAATCGTTTAATGCTCGCTTTGAATTATGGGAACTTCCGGTGTAAATATACACAGAAACGTTACCATGGTAAACTCCGCCCCCTCTGTCTATCAGGGAAATTTGAATTCTTGAAATGCTCCTGATTCAAAATTTTAACATCGATTAATGGAGTTTTTACTATTTGAAATGGGGAAAATTATCTGTTCTAGGGTGAGTAATCATGGAGGCTACTTCCGTCCATAATTTTAACGGCGATAAGTAATAGATATAAAAGATATTTGCAAAAATATCTCCCTGACGTGAAAGTTGTCAATATTTTCAAGAATCCATGTTCATTCGGAGCTTCTTTCCTTTTATACTCAGCATCCGGTCTTTAAAGCTAGACTCGAATCTCGTGGTCACAGTTAAGGATAAAAAAAAGAACCAAAGCAAACAAATAAAACCCCACAACATGAAAATAACCGAGCTCCCGATATGACGATATGACTTGCACATGTAGTCAAGAAGCGAACTCCCGATATGAATTGTACATGTAGTCAAGTTCGATATATTTCGGTTGATCGTTTCTCCATCGCATTCGAAAATTTCTGTTATCAAAATTTCTTTAGATATTTAAAACGTGGTTCCTACAGCATCATATCCCATCCATCCTGTTATACCTTTCGCTACATTTTGGACATAATAACACTCTTTGGCCATATTATAGTGTTTAGATTGAAGATCACTGACGAAGTATAAATACCCGAAACCTGCATGTCTGGTCCATGTTGAAAATGTATCTGTTCTTAAATGATGCTATTGAAATTGAAGACGTTTAACATTTGCTTAACTAAACCGACATTGTCAAAGTTAAAGATCTTGCATTTGATAGCGTCATTTAAGAGCAGATTGTTTAATATTTTGAACAATATGAATTTGTGCATCTGCTTTACAGAGAATGCGCTGACCCAAAATTCCTATAGTTTCGATTAAATAGCATATCTAAATGAAATCTATGTTCAAAATAGCGTTGGAGGGATGGTGCTAAATGTTAACCTCCTTTGATTTTGATGATATTCTGGGATGAAATGACAAGTTTCCGAAATTACACTTCGGTTTCTTCTAAGTAAGCATTTATTGTTTCTTATTTTCAGAATAATGGCTTTTATGTTTGTCCTCTTTCTCGCACTTTTAAACAACACGAATGGGAAATACAGAGAGACTGATTCTTGTCCTTCGGGGATTGTACACTGGAGAAGACGTGAAGCCTCATTTCAGTGCCCTACGAAATTACCTTACCACTGTATTCTGAAGTACAATACATCACAGCTGTATGAAACCTGCATAGCTGCTGTGACTATTGGACCAGGACAAGGTATTGAGAGAGAGAGAGAGAGAGAGAGAGAGAAGGAGAGAGAGAGAAAATGAATCCTATAATACAGTATAGTATTTATTTATAACATAATTATTAATATAAAAATTAAATACTTGTTTCATTCAACATTATTTGGTCTTTTTCAGTAACATAAGGCAATGAAGATAAAAAATAATTTGCTGATATCTAGATATTCTTGCTATTTGGGGATGCATTGAAAACTCGTTAACTTTTGAGTTTCTACATCAGTACATGGTTTTCAAAACCTTCTGCTGGTTTATTCTCTAATCACACTTGAAGCATTAGTTCCTCGCAATTTACACACTGTTAGGAACATCAAGGTTACAAATAGTTTACGCTAGTTTCAACAAGATTACACATTTGGAAACTTTTACACACATGGTTTCCAAATGGTTTACACAAGTCTTAACATGATATTGTATGATTCAAAATGGTTTACGCAAGTCTGAACTTGATATTGTAAGATTCCAAATGGTTTACGCAAGACTGAACTTGATATTGTAAGATTCCAAATGGTTTACGCAAGACTCAAGTAAGATTCCAAATGGTTTACACAAGTCTTAACATGATATTGTATGATTCCAAATGGTTTACGCAAGTCTGAACTTGATATTGTAAGATTACAAATGGTTTACGCAAGACTGAACTTGATATTGTAAGATTCCAAATGGTTTACGCAAGACTCAAGTAAGATTCCAAATGGTTTTCGCAAAACTGAACTTGATATAGTAAGATTCCAAATGGTTTACACACTGCATAAACCAGTGTTTATTCAGATTCCAAATGGTTTACGCAAGTTTCAACAAGATTACACATTTGAAAACTTTTATAACGTCAGTTTCTATATGGTTTACGCTAGCCTGAACCTGATATTGAAAGATTCAAAATGGTTTACGCAATGCGTAAACTTGTGTTGATTCAGATTCCAAATAGTTTACGCATGTTTCCATATGGTTTACGCAAACAAAAACCTTTAGGTAAAATATGCGTAAACTATCTGGAATCCTGAAGTTTCAATTGATTACGCAAGTTGGTGCCTTTAAGTTTCAGTTGCGGAAACTTGATGGAAATTACAAGATTACGCTTGTGTAAACCATTTGGAATTTGAGCGGGTAGTCAGGTTACGCAAAGCGTAAACTTGAGTTTCAGCGACAGAATCCTTGCGTAAACTATATGGAAACTTCAGGTTTCCGCAAAGTTTCCATATAGTTTACGCAGTGCGTAAACTTGTTTTTTCACCCAGTGAATGTCGCTGAATATATGAAAATTTGATTTCAATTTGTTAATGTCCAATTGTAAATATACTTGCACAAATGATATTGAATTTTTTTTTTCTGTACAAAAGAAAACTCCTTTGATGGGTTTTTGAATTTTTCAGTACTACTAAACACCTATCGAAAATCATTTGTTTACAAATTCTTTGAAAGATTACACAAATGACATTGTATTGATGGCTAAAAATAGATCAAATAACCTTTGAACATAATATACAATTACTGACTTGGAATGAGGGCATTATATTATTTGTTGGAGTTGAAGATAAAAAAAATGCACGAGACCAAAGGCTATATTTTGTCTGAACTTAACAAATTCGGTGATTGGCTCAATGTACATATTAATGTACACATCAGATAAGTATTTCTTGTTTGGTGATGAAGACAGCCATTCAATCACAATGCAGAATGTCACTGATCATTCTGGAAAGGGGGATCTGATATGCTTTTATCATATCTCCGTAGCGACCGAAGAACTTCCTGTAAGTTATCATGTCCAAAAATGAATAAAAAGACGAAGCAGGATTGATAGGATATGATGCGATAGGACCCACGGTTTAGAAATGTCAAGAAAGGGGTAGACCACCCCTAAATCGGCCCTCGATTTTTCACTAGAAATAAACTTCATAAGAAATACTTGATATCTCTCATGAAAATGCACTGATATTTACCGCTTTTAATTAGAAGAAAAATATCACCAAACAAATGAAGTGACGTCCTTTTGGCGTTATTGACAAAATATGGCAATAATTGCTGGGAATTTTGTCTATTATGGACGAATTCAATGTGGCCGCATGCATTAACTGAGATGAAACGTTAACGACAAAAGGATATAATGAAATCTTTTACATATACAGTTTTCATCTTAGTTAATGCATGCGGCCATTGCTAATTTTATAGAAAAATGTAGTTTTTGCAGCAAATTCGGCGAATATGATCTATTTTGGTGTTTTCAGAGGGCTAAAAGGTATTGATAAAGCAATGTTTACAAAAGATAGATTCATGATTCAGTAGAGGACGTTTCAAAATGTCAAATCACAGTTTAAAATTCTATGAAGTACAATGTTCAAAATAAGGGCAAATATCGGGCTTCATGGCCCTACCCCTTTTGATAACAGAAATTTTCGACTGCGTTGAACAACGATCAACCGAAGTTTATCAAATTTGGCTAAATTACTTCTTCAAAAGGTTGATTAAACAGAATAAAAATTGTTAGAAGATAGTCAATACTCTTGATTGTTGTCTAAGACGTTCTATTAAGTAAGTAACAGTATGATAAAGGCGACTGAATTCAAGAGTGATACGTCAAAATCCTGTACTCCTTTTCCATTAATATGTATGGGTATTATAAAATGTTTTATTCAATCCTTATTTGTATTTTGCTATTGCTCTTTCGTATACTCCTACTTTTGATGTGATTATGCATACATTCCTGTCCGGGCTATATCTCTTGATCACTTTGCCGGACCACTTTCATATTTTAGTATGTTGATGCTTATGACCCGAAGTTTTCACATCACCTTGACCCAAGGTCATGTGACCAAAGTCAAGGTTACTTAGTACCTTTTTAATAGAATTGTACATAGATTCCTGTCCGGGCTATTTCTCTTGAACCGTTCGCTGGATCCCTTTCATATTTTAGTATGTTGTTGCTTATGACGTGAAGGTTTCACGTCATCTTGACCAAAGGTCATGCGACTAAGGTCAAGGTCACTAAGTACATTTTTTTATAAAGTTGTATATAGATTCCTGTCCGGCCTATATCTATTGAACCTTTTGCCCGATCCCTTTTACATTTAAGTATGTTGTTACTTATGACTCGAAGGTTTCACATTACTTTGACCCAAGGTCAATTTATATATTTTAAATGAAATTGTATATGTTGCTTGTATATATCCAGGCTTAATCTTTTGAACCCTGATTTTATCACTTTTTTGTATGATCATGCTGATGACCCAAAGGTTTCACACAACCTTGATCCAAGGTAATATGACAAATGTCAAGGTCAAGTATTATATTTTTTAATGAAATAGAAAATGCTATTGGGCTATATCTCTGGAATCGTATACTGGATCACTCTGATACTTTTGTTTGCTGTGGCTCATGATTGGCGGGTTTCTTATCATCTTGACTTTAGGTCATGTGCCCAAGGTCAAGATCATTAAGTTCTGTTTAATGAAATTGTACGTACTAATCTTGTTTTGGCTATATCGTCTGAACCCTTCTTACAATTGTTTTCATATTTTAGTATGTTGTTTCTCAGGATCAAATGTTTCTTATCACATTGTCACAAGGTCACATGGTTAAGGTCACTTCTTATTTTAGTATTGAAATTGTATATGCTAATCATGCCCAGGTTGAAATTTTCTATGCTTATTTTATTCAGGCTGTATGTTCTGAACCGTGTATCCAATCACTAATTCAGTTTTTTGTTGCTCATGATCCATACAATGTAGGTTTCAGGTCACCTTTATGAAAGCTATATCCGAGGTCATGTGACCAAAGTCAATTTCACAAAATATGCTTTAAAAGAAATTATATAAGCTAATCATGTTTGGGCTATGCCTCAAACAATATAATGAATCACTTTCATGTTTTAGTATGATATTGCCCATGACTCAAAGGTTTCACATCATCTTGGCCTAAGGTCAAAGTAACATATTTCCATTGCAGAAGAATCCCCATGTTAAGCGCCCGTAAGGCAAAGGGATTCATAAACTATAATTCTGGTTGCCTATTGTGACGTCACGCTTTAGTTTTGAAAGTACGGAGAATTTACCAACGTCCAGATACTTTTGACGTTATAACAATCAACACGCTCATTGTTGATGCTAAACGGAGTGTCTGATATTTAGTACAAATGGAAATATAAGTAATGACTGTCTTACTTTGGGTGTTCATGGTAGTATAATTCTGGTTGGACACGTGCAAATTTTCCGAGAATCGCTTCGCGATCTTGTTGATGATCTGAAATATTATACTGTTTAAAAAGCTCATCGGTCATTTTTTTTTCAGTTGGATGCCCTTGGATACAAATCTATAAAGGTAGAACGGTTCATGGAAGTAAAAGCAGTGAATGTCCCGTGACAAATTCAGACTGTCCACCTACGAACCATAAAGGATACCTGTCTAATCAACTGTACCAATGTATGTTACTACGATTTGTGCAATGTCACTTGAGTATCGCTTTCTTGTGAGTTTGTTCCGCTTGTTCGTTGCTGTGTAGTCATGCTGGAGATCCTTTCCTTTTCTTTTTACGATATGTCCACTTATATGAAGCATGGTATATTATGTACAAGATAATTTCAACAAACGTCTTCAAATTCAATAGCATCATTTAAGAACAGATAAAGCTGCAGCATGGAGAAGGTTATATCTTTGTTTCCTCTATAAATGTTTTGATTTGAATTATAAGGGGTTTTATTTCAAATTTTATTGCAGATCCGGCATGTTTCTTGGACAGGTCTGCAAGACTATCGAAAATGTAAGTTTTCATATAATGATATTCTTTGAGAAATATATGTCGCAAGATTTTTGTTTTTAAAACAACAACAAATATTCGTTATTCCATTTTAAAAATGTCGAAGGGTTAAAGAATAGTAGTTTAAATCGTTTCATTTGAAAATGCATTAATGTACATAGTTAGTAAGTGGAATTTATCAATGTACAATTAGTCTTCCTTTTCTATTCATCCGATTGTATTATGTAATATATAGTATGGAATCTTCTTTTGCATTCACAAAAATCAGACAATTACAGGTTGAATATTCATAACAGAGAACCCCCCTCTTATTTGTTACAAGATAAGATACCTATTCGAAATTTCGGTTTTGTTTAAAATACAACATCAGATCCTAAAACACTTTCATCAAGTCCTGCTTCTGAGAATGTGCAACGTTTGAATATCTATATAAACCAGCTGGTCATATTGCTTCAGGTGACTTTTCAATTTTCAAGACAGGGAGCTCCGTGGTCTTCTGAAAAAAGGACCTTAGTAAAGGATCCAATCCACGATAGATTTTATCAAATGTCGCGAAGTGCTAAAGGAAGCATTAGATAACTATACCAAACAATGATGTGAATAGGAAGGAGTGGAATCGCATGCTCTCAGTGACTGAAAAAAAAAACCTCATTTTAGATATAACTGATATTCGAATCGAAAACTTCCACAAAAATCCTCATGTTTATGAAAATCCAAGTTCTAAATCTGAAAGTTATTTCACATCGAAGTTCCGTAATTAACATTAATATATAAATGCTTTCGCTCCTGCAGATAACACCATCATGATTCGAAAACGTTTCTTCATTTACATACCAACTTTAATTTCGGAACTTTCGTCTACAAATACTTATATCAAGAGCAATTAAAGTACTGTATCCCTAAGATTTTGAACAAACATAATAGCGGAATCTCATCGATCAACATCCAAATTTCTAAATTGGATCTTCCTACAACAAACTGCATATCAAAACTGCACAAGTCTCCTTACAAATTTCGCTACATTGCTATTTCTAGCAACTGCTCAACTACAATTAAGTCTAGAATGTTAAACGTCTTTAAATTCAATAGCATCATTTCAAACCTGATAAATTTACAGCATGGACCAGACATGCACGTTTCGGGTACT
This sequence comes from Pinctada fucata, assembly GCA_028142955.1. Taxonomy (NCBI): domain Eukaryota; kingdom Metazoa; phylum Mollusca; class Bivalvia; order Pterioida; family Pteriidae; genus Pinctada; species Pinctada fucata. The sequence continues at coordinate 48,502,967 of AP027112.1, read as the reverse complement.
AAACCCTCGTCCGGTAAAAGAAGTTGGTTACTTTTTCAACATTGCAACTTTCAATATTGAAAAAGTAAATGAGTTAGTTACTTATTCAACATTCGCCTGAATCTGAAGTTGGTTACTTTTTCAACATTCGACTTTATTTGAAGTTGGTTACTTATTCAAACTAGGCACATTACAAAAGAAATACATCTACAGAATTATCATGGATGTTAAGATAAAATCATAAATGAAATAATGATACTTGAAACTATTTTGCATTGCAAAATATTTCAGATGAAAGGAAGCGATCTCCAACAACATTCGTTTGCAGCATCCACAGTATAACACCAAAGCACTCTGAGTGAAAACACCGATAAGACATACATAACAGGAGACGAAAGGGACAAGGAACACCAAATACGACATCAAAACACTTTATTGTTTTTAACACAAAAGACTAAAGTTAAACCAACGAGACTAATAGGCAACCGGTGCCGACCTAGGATGGCCATCTGCAGGTAAGTAGTAGATGGAGAGGCTATCCAGGTTACCTGCGTACAAACCTTCCACTTTTATGGTTACACAGGGGTATCGAAGAACGCACAATTGTTGTGTAAAATAACCTCCTAACTGCAAGATGACAACACAAACGATACAGCAAAACGCAGGGGCCAAATGGGCACATATGAATATGTAAATGGATATAAGGGGGGGGGGGGGGGCTCGACCGGCTGTAGCAAGCTTATGTATGTCATCACCCGAGGAGTCCGACCGACATTCAGGGTGGATATGTGGTTAGGACGCTGTCCTCTCTATATTGGTTTTGGAAGGGCCCGTCATGGAGTCCCGTTGTCACAGTCAGTCAGTGTACAAGTCTTTAGAATGTTCTGTTACAAGGCTGTAGATTGATTAGGTACCATGCTGAATGTTAAACGTCTTCATATCAATAGCATCATTTATAAACAGAAAAAATTGCAGCATGGACCAGACATGCACGTTTCGGGTACTAAACCCTCGTCAGTGATCCTCAATCTGAACAATGTAATATGACCAAAGAGGGTGAAAATGATAATGTCCAAAAATGTACCGAAAGACGTAGCAGGATGGGTGGAATATGATGCTACATGACCCACGTTTTAGAAATTTTAAGAATTTTGGTGACAGATAATGTTGAATGCGTTGAAGGGACAGACGGTCAACAGAAGTTGACTAAACTTGGCTTCATGTGCCCTCGGGGACTCCTGGTCCACCAGCAGTGACACTCACCAAGAAGTTCAAATGATAAACGTCTTCAAAGTGAATAACATCATTTATAAACAGAAAAAAAAATGCAGTATGGACCAGACATGCACGTTTCGGGTACTAAACCCTCGTCAGTGATCCTCAATCTAAACTAAAAACATCAAAGAAGTACCTAAGCGTTATTCAGTCTCAAAGTCGAGAAGGCAAGGCAAAATCGTGAGAATTCCCATCGAAACGGTTGCGAACCCCGGAATGAACAATATTCCGAAGCGAGACCAGGTGCCCGGGGAGAGTCAGTGTCTCCTGATTGCATGCAACACCCGTCACCAAATTCGGTGATTGTCTCGATGTACATTTTGATGTAAACATCAGGTAAGTCAATCACAATGTAGAATGTCACTGATCATTCTGGAAAGGGGGATCTGATATGCTAATATGGTTTCCCCGTAGCGACCGAAGAACTTCCGCAATGATGATTTCAGTCGTTGTGTGATATAACCATGAACAAGTAGCTTACTTGCAAACCGTCTGGCTCTAATGATGAAATCTTCATATTTGGAACATGCCCGTGCGTACCGTATCAGCTGAGAAACAAAAACGCCATAAGCAGGAGAGGACGGAATGTTGCTACTCATGAAAGGGAAGTTAGTTATGTGGTAGCTGAAATAGTCACGCTTGTCATACAAATGGCCGTTTGCGTCGAAAGATAGAAGTACATGTATATCCAAGTACGAAGCGGATCTGTCTCTTTCTGTTGTTTCCTTGCTCTAGTTCATGAGGATAGATTTCATGTAGATGGTCCTTAATTTTCGGATTACTGATGGACAACACGTCATCAATGTATTTGAAGGTAAAATTGAACTGAGATGCGAGGGGCGAAAGTCGAGAGCAAAGTCTGGATGAAGTCAGCTTCGTATGAATATAAAAATAAGTTCGCAAGCAGTGGGGCGCAATTGGTACCCATGGGGATTCCGAATGTCTGTTGGAATACGGTTTTATGATGTCATTGAAGTCGGTCACCCGACTGCCTGTCAAACTTTGACGTAATGAATGGCGCGCTATAGAAAAGTCGGTCAGTGCAATAATATTAGTTACTCGACTGTCTATCAAAACTATAACATAATCGTTGGCGCACTGCCGGTTAGTGCAATAATGCCGGTTATCTGGAATCCTACCAACCCTATGACGTCATGGGTAGAAAATAGCATAAAGAAAAGTCGGTCAGAACAATAATGTCAGTCACCTGGAATCCTGCCAAAACTACCACGTCATTGATGTTCCGTCATAGAAAAGTAAGTAAGTACATTAATTTCCTGTATGTGGCTTCCTACCAAAAATGTTAGGTGATAACTGACACTTGCCCTACGTTTCCCGTTCAAGGTGATTGAAAGTCAAGGTCATGGATTCGAAGTATGAAGGTCATTGTTAGAAAAATTAAAAGCCAAATGAAATTAAATCACATGATCAGTCATTTAATCGAATGTTCTAGAATTTCATATGTGTATATAAGGCCAAATTTTCACAGACCGAACATTATTTTGTCCTTGACAAGAGAACGAAATAGCTGCTGACAAGAAAATGATAGAGAAAAGACTCGGGAATAGGTTTAGTCTATCCAGTGTGGGAAAATAGAAGAAGGCACTAGCAAACAGAGGGACTTTGACGCTAAGCACGTCCGTAAAACTACGACATCAATTTCAACAAGGTATACCGGTCCCGGAAATTAACGACTACGGGAACTGAGTAATTCAATGACATCAGTAAAGATATTTTTCCCACCCACTTCCCCAAAGTACTAACAAACATAATGAAAACACTGGTGGATGATTTGAAAGACGAGAACAACATCAATGATGCTGAGCATGTTCATGCAATTGTGCACCATCCCTCCCTGGTGTTCGAAATATGGATCACATTTTCTTAAAATATCGAGATGTCCGGGACGCCATTATGCACATTATGCAGGAAGTCCAGAAAGACCAACAGTCTAACGATGACTTTGAAATGGAGGAAGGCCAAGATTCTATAGACATACTACACGTAGAGATGCATATGAAGTGTGTTGCAAGCTCAGTGAACAAGTCGGCTTTCAGAAAAGGAGAGAAGTATATCGTAAGCATCTTGAATTGATGAGGATCACATGAGGATCACATGTGCTTGTCTAGGGCCATTGGGAAGTGGAGAAGTTCTGACACCAACTACAGGTTGAAAATCTAACAACAGAATGCAGTTGCTAAGACTCAGAGGTTTGACGTTTTAAGTTTTTTGGGTTACACGTGTATTATGAAATCTATTTGAATTTACTTTGTGTATATATGTACAATGTACTTACATATTTTTCTCTTGTCTTTACAGAGGGACCGTAGCCAATGAAAGAATTAGACCTAAGATCTTGCACATCTTGTATACAGACAACCATTATGATGCCATCACTTCCATGACTGGCCTGGTAGAAAACAGTACTATGGTGACTTTTGCGATGTTAGATACTGTCACGTGGATAATCATAGAAGTGTATCCCGTCAGATATTACTGGAGCTTGGGTTCACCCCCTTGCCCTTGGGAAGACGCCAAGGTGGATTGTTCTAGTTTCCATAGTCTGAGATGTTACTGGAACCATTTCAAACCTAACAAGTCCGGCAACAGCGTATGCGACCGGATGGCCAGATCTATGAGAGGAATGCTGATGTTAAATCACCAAACGCCTGAAACCTTTCCACAAATATGCCGATAAAGATCTGTACTGAAGCATCTGCAAGAAGCAAGTGGGAGAGGGACACTTGTGCTACGTCCAAACGTTACACAATGTACCCATTCCGAAAAACAAAACGACGAAGAACTACCTGTACATCTTCTACGACTTTGAGTGTACTCAGGAAACCGGAGAGCATATCCCCAATTTTGTTGTAGTGGTGGTGAACACGAGAAGATATGTTACATGTCACGTGGGAGCCATAGCATACAAAATGAAGGGGTACGGTCGATAGTTCCCCCTGCATTTCTTGGTCAGCGTGACCTGTATCTAACCAGAAAATAATTTGTGAACTTATTTTCTTTTTCTAAAAAGAAGAGAGAACTTAGTATATTTAACTTATACAGGTACTGATGAATGGTGCCAAGATCATGACAATGTTCGCCTACGGTGTGAGAGTTGTGGGCTCCTACAACTTTCGGTCCGATGGTATGAGCCATCTACCTTCTGACTGACCGATGTACAGAAGGGTTAATTTTCTAACCAGTTCAATACTACCGCCAATAAGAATTAAGTAGGACTTTATCCGCCTATCGAGACATACATTCCAGACGGATTGAAAGGCAAAGCTTGAGAGGAGTTCCTGACCTGCAATGCAATGTCATCCCTCAAATGCTATTTTGAACATCCATGTATATTTTATTTGGATATGCTACTGAACCGACCCTACAGGAAATCTGGAGCTGCGCGCTCTTTGTAAAGTAAATATAAAAATCTAAATTCAAAAAATAAAAGAGGGCGCTACTGAAATGAATTATGGTGGCTCCTCTGGAAGCATCACTGATGAGAATTCAATATTCGAAACACGTGTCTGATGCAGATAAATTGTTTTGAAATTTTCTTCATGAAGGTATAGACTTGGAACACCTCCAAATTACTGGTACCAAGACAAAGTGCAGACGAGAACGAATTGCAACATTACTGAAGAAATTGATGAGAACTGCAGGTCTGGCGTGAACATCTTGAGACGCTGCTGTGGTAGAGACACCCTCCTGTCCCTAGTGAAATTTTGGTCCATTTGTAGAGTGTATGTCCTTTGCCAGTGCCGCTAATCTAGCTTTCCGTTGCAACTTCATACTCAGGGAAACTGTTGCCATCTTACACCCGGAAGGGTACTTTCCAGAGAGGAAGTACTCCATCAAAAATTTGAGAAGGCTGAATTGGATTGCGCAAGAGACTTATCAGTAAGCCAGGAACTGAGGAGAGATCAAGATAGCTCACCTGCCATCGATGGCTACACCTTGAGCATGCAGACTGTCTTTGAGTTCTATGACTGTTTCTAACAAACGTTTTCCGAGTGATACCCAAACAAGAAATTGGAGGAACGGTGAGAGACAACTTTACCTTCCAGGAACTATATTAAGACTCTCAGGACCGTAAGACCTTCTTGTACGAGTTGGATTTCTGCGTAGAACATATATGGAAACATGAGTACGACTAACGGTGTAAGGACGATGTGAAAATGGCTGAGGTAATCGTGGACCCTTTGCAGCCCAGAGATGCATTTTTTGACTGCAGAACTAATGCTACTCGGCTCGACTGCGTCAAAGGAAACATACGCAATATCGATGTCTGTCCCCTCTACCCCTCTGTTCTGAAGCACGGCACCTTCCCTATTGGAGATCACGCTATTGAGAATCAAGCAGGAGGCCTGGATTTCGTCCCAGAAGTGACAGTTTGAAACAAAGGCTGAATTCATCCAAGAAGTTCGCAGGAGGGAGGGGATCAGATTTGGAGATGTCCACAAACACACGGTTCTGCGCACCATTGCCCAGATGTTCTAAGACTGTCTGTGGGGGGAATATAGCAACAACTGGCCCACAACAAATAATAACTTTTTGAAAGAACAAGTATCACATTTTGTATTATTTTTTATCAAAATGGTATTTCATTAATAACAATTTGTACATTGAATTACAGTTACTTGCCGAATAGTGGTGAATTAGTGGAACTAATGCAGGACGAAAACAAGAAAGTGATGCATATGGAACTCAACAAAAAGCAGGAGAACGGCGAACTGGATCTCATCTTGGCCAATCGAAACCGACAATTTTGTACGACTTTGTCATTTCGGGAACGTATGATCGCTTGTTACACTACAACTTTGGCACGTTTGAAATTATACGATGCATTGCGTTCTGTACTTTTATACCGACAGCATCATCTATATGCACGAAAAACACAAGTGAAGTCTCCTATCTTTTACAGTTGGGATGTTGAACAGACGTATCAGATGGGTTAGGGTAACCATTACCCTTAACCCTAACCCTAGCCCTAATTATATGACATGGTTTAGATTGTTTAGGGTTAAATACCCGAAACGTGCATGTCTGGTCCATGCTGTCAATTTATCTGCCCTAAAGTGATGCTAATGAATTTGAAGGCATTAAACATGGGAAAAAGATCACTACCTTCATGTCGGGCGGACCCGAGAAATAAGCGTACCAACTGTACGACGGCAGTACCGTGCGCAACGGCAAGGACAAGACCAGTGAGATTATTAATTTTGAAACGATAACAAACATGGTGCTGAGTCAAGCAGACGATGATAAGGTCACGGTCATTTCTTAAAAGATTGTTTACTGGCAAGGTAACAAGTTGTTTTCTGGAAAACCTCAATACTAGTACATAACATTACAGATATCAAAGGTAAAGGTCATGTGTACATATAAAAAGACTTGATTCTTGTCACAACCGATTCAAAATGTGTTTGGCTGCGATATACTATTGGTTCCAAAGACAAAGGGGTTTTAGAGACGATTTTCTCGAATTTGAAAACATGAGACTAGCCATACTTCGTAATAACTGGCAAAGATAATTGAAGGAATCTTATGTAATTGACTTTGCTGACTTTTGGATTTTTTTTTTTTGTACAGTGAAGTGTACTTACATAAAATGGGATTGGGATGATCGTTTTATTTTGATGTCGTTTGTTGACGGATCACTGTGTATCCTGATCACCAAAAAGACGCTGACGCTAGACATTACGCTACATTCCCCTCCTACTTGCTGATCGAATACTTGTCAAATTATGACCTACATCATAGGCATTTACGGATTTCTGGACTGGAACACAAGTGTTCGGGATGTAGCAACAGACATTGTTTTTGAATATTCTATGGAGCTTTCAATGCCATGCTTGAAGGCGGCAAAGATGAACCATTAATGCACGACTTTATGTTTTTTACGTCTCATGTTCACTGATCCATAAGTGTTTGATGATGACATACCTATGATTTATACAATTGCTTCTGCTAACATTAATGTTGTTGTACCTATGTTTGAAAACAAACTTAATTAATTTTCTTGTTCATGAATTAAATGATCTTTACATTCTCTTGTCATTCTTTCAAGAGATATGAGTGCATTTGTATTCAGACACAACTTAACCATGGGGGTAGCCGGACCGATAAAACAATTGTCAAATACAAGGACGATGTCATTTGTTTGTCTTCCTCACCAAAAAGTATTCTGGTGTTATCGGGAATGGAAAAATCCTACGAGAGCAAGCAAGTCAAGTCACATCTGTCAAGAACATTCTGCTAAAAGACGGAATCTTGATGTCAGATGTCAACACCAGACACTTGTTGGTCTTTGACGATATGAAGGGAGGGGGGTTCATAGCGGTGAATGCATTGTAGATTGGGCACAGTTGTCCCGTATGGTTGCAACGACCATAGCAACAGTGTTGAAAATCTGACAAGTCCTGGATGCCAGTCGGTTAATGTACTGCGGATGTTTGATCGAACGACAAGAAGACTTAATTCGAAGTCATGGTGTACGAAAATACAACAAACCAGATATTCATGATATATCGTTTGACGGTCTTATGCCATTTGTCAACCAACAGTTAGGACTTCACCATAATCGTACGAAGTTGTACTCCCTTCCTTTAACGAAATTGCATGACTTGTACGAATCATCAATGTTCTTACATTTTACCGACACCGGTTCAGCGAAATATCGCCTACAAAGTATTATTATGAACATCTCGTCAAATAGACTTTTTATGACAGTCAAATCTGACGCACCTGTTAGCAATGAAAATCGTCTCTTCCTTATAATCAAATTTGCAAATAAAAGGATCGATGCTCTTCATTTAAGCAACATTCTAAATAACAGCAGCCAATTTCACGAAAATTCTTACGAACGATTTTCATACGTAAGTATAAAAATTTTCCTAACCTCGATTTCACCATAGGTCGTAAGTATAAAGATACGATTAAAATTGTTCGTAACTTCGCGACTGCCTCGGAGTTGTCGCAAGTCATTAAGAACCTTTCAAATACTTACGAATTTCGTAAGTTATTCTACGAAAATTCTTAAGTACAGCATAAAAACAAAATGGCGTCGGTTTACTTGTTGTCAATAATACTTAGTCAAAATATTTAGAGAGAATGAGTTATTATGTCTTGTTTGAAAATGACCTTATGAAACCAGTCAATCACACGTAAGTCTCATTTTTTAATCAATATTAAATGGTCGACACACATCAATAACTTACAAGAATTAATTTTTAAATGAAATTCAAATATACTTTTTCGAGAGATTGAAAATTAAAACTTATTGCGGATAATAAATACAACATACATAGTAGATACGCAACTAAATTAATTGAAAATAAAACATGTTTTAAAAAAAAGATTTCAAAGTCCAGAAATCGCGCATGCGCATAAGCACAGGAAGCTTCCGTTGCTATGCATTTAAATACTTACGAAAAATATTACGAAAATAATTTTAAGAATTTTCTTAGAGAGTTACGAACGCGTTCGTGAAATTGTCATAAGTATTTTCGTAAGAAATACGTAAGTACGTTTACTTAAGAAAACACTTACGAATTTTCGTGAAATTGACTGCAGGTCTGTAAAGGACAAATTCCCTCCTTATTTCAAATACCAGGAGGCGCCTTGCATTTCCTACTCATATACACAATCCGTTGCTTCCAAGATATTTAATTATTAACAAAATTTGAAATGTCTATATGTATATACCACCTTTAACAAAACCCCATACAATGCACATGTTCGTCCTCTCCTTTCATCACCAACCATGTTATCATGTGATTACTGGTGACCTTAATATCGTTGGCAACAGTAAACTTAGAAACCCTCTAAGTAAAGGTCCAAAATGCTGGGAACCCCGTTCTTTCACTTGGCGGGAAAACTTTGAAATTATTATGGATGCATGTGAGGAGTACGCCAGACGGTGGGCAAAAAGGGAGGACGTGGAATTAGACACACTCTACGAATGGATGAAATCCATTGGAGAATTATTTAAAAGAAGAATAGAACATACAAATACCTCGTAATTGGGTGGGAGGATACCTATTTCGTGAATGAACACTCTGATTCAAACAAAAAGTATACCGAAGACGATATCATCCGGATGCGTGAGTTTTTGATTGACAACATCTTTGTTGTGTTTGGAGGAACCGTATTCCATCAGATAGCCGGCATCCCCATGGGTACAAATTGTGCCCCACTGCTTGCGAACTTATTTTTATATTCATACGAAGCTGACTTCATCCAGACCTAGATCTCGACTGGGCGAAAGCACCTCGCATCTCAATTCAATTTTACCTTCAGATACATAGATGACGTGTTGTCCATCAATACATGTATTCCGAACTTTGCGGATCATCTACATGAAATCTATCCTCATGAACTAGAGATTAAGGAAACAACAAAGAGTGACAGATCCGCTTCGTACTTGGATATACTCCTATTCTTCGACACAAACGGCCATTTGAACACCTTACTGTATGACAAGCGTGACTATTTCAGCTTCCACATAACTATAACTTCCCTTTCATGAGTAGCAACATTCCGTCTTCTCCTTCTTATGGTGTTTTTGTTTCTCAAAAGATACGGTACGCCAGGGCATATTCCAAATATGAAGATTTCATCATTAAAGCCAGACGGCTTGGAAGTAAACCACTTGTTCAGTTTTATGTTACACAACGGCTGAAATCATCATTGCGGAAGTTCTTCGGTCGCTACGGGGATGTAATAAAAGCAAATGAGATCCACCTTTCCAGAATGATCAGTGACATTCTACATTGTGATTGAATGACTGTCATCATCACCAAACAATACATTCTTACCTGATATGTACACCAAAATGTACATCGAGGCAAACACCGAATTTGACAGGTTTCCATGGAGCTGTTGCGACGGGTGTTGCATGCAATCAGGAGACGCTGAGTCTCCCCGGGCACCTGGTCTCACATCGGAGTTTTGTTCATTCCGAGGTTTGCAACCGTTCCTGGGGAAAATCTTTTTTTTTTTCTTTTTTTTTTTTTTTTTTTTTTTTTTTTTTTTTTTTTTGTGCTCAGCTAAATGGCTCACTCCATAAGCTCATTAACATTATCAAAATGCATTGTACACTAGTATTTCTAATGTGCAGTGCGGTGCAGTGCGTTTTGTCAGTTTGTTAGTCATTTAAATTCTATCCATATGTATACATTTGATTGAGCCATGTCATCATCGCACAATTTTTTTTTCTTCTCCTTTTTTTTTTTTTTTCTTATTTATTGTCAATATCTATATCTAACAAAGTACATCATCCTGGGGAAAATCTAATGATTTTGTCTTGCTTTCGCGACTATGGGACTAAATAACTGGTGGGTACTTCTGTAAAGTGTATAGGTTCATGCGCAAAGCTCGTAATAGTAAAACTAGTGTCGTATACATTTACAAAAATGTTTCGAATGCTCTTCACATCACTAGGCCATCAGTCTGAATCCTCATAACATGGTCATTTTTTAAAATCTCAGAGATAAATTACAAATGTTGTCGAGACAATCAAAACTTCCCTGTTCAAATTATGTGTACCAGGATGCCAACTGTAAACCCCACTGGTACTTGACTGTAGACATGACACCCATGACTCCCGATACATTCAGAATTAGAACATACGTATTTCGCCATCCCTTGCAAGGAGGGATCGTGGTGTAAATTCCTAAAATATATATAATGAGTGCAGTGCCTATTCTGATATCAAACTGGCAAAGCCTGTGATCGCATCAAACAATTGCTTTTAATTATCTAAAGCTTTAAGTGAACCGGTGAAAAATTTAAGAAAACTACATAAAAAACAAGAAAACAAATGTCAAGACTTGGTTGATTTGGGACGTCGAGCCTTGTTGGAATGGTTCAGTATTGGTGCCCGTAATAAGATCAACGGGAGTTTACCCTTGACGAAACCTACCCAGAAGTATGTCAAGGTATAATTTCGAGCGATTTAAAATCTTAGCCGAGCCTCATACGTCTGCGGACGAAAAACGTCAAATTGATCATTTAGAAACGCAACTTCCGGATTTTTTGCTGGCATCTTCCTGTAATAGTAGAGATGCGTTAATAAAACTTACGTCATTTCATGAGGACATTCTAATCAACATACATTCCAAGTTTCATCAACTTTGAAAGGGTCTGAGGGGTCGAACTTAGCCCCTAAACATTCATTACATTGATATTATAGGAGGTTTACGTAGAAACTTTTAACGTCAAATTCGTTATGTAATAGTAGAGATGCGTTAAAAAAACTTACGTCATTTCATGAGGACATTCTAATCAACATTCATAGCAAGTTTCATCAACTTTGAAAGGGTCTGAGGGGTCGAACTTAGCTCCTAAACATTCATTACATTGATATTATAGGAGGTTTACGTAGAAACTTTTAACGTCAAATTCGTTATGTAATAGTAGAGATGCGTTAAAAAAACTTACGTCATTTCATGAGGACATTCTAATCAACATTCATACCAAGTTTCATCAACTTTGAAAGGGTCTGAGGGGTCGAACTTAGCTCCTAAACATTCATTACATTGATATTATAGGAGGTTTACGTAGAAAGTTTTAACGTCAAATTCGTAATGTAATAGTAGAGATGCGTTAACAAAACTTACGTCATTTCATGAGGACATTCTAATCAACATTCATACCAAGTTTCATCAACTTTGAAAGGGTCTGAGGGGTCGAACTTAGCCCCTAAACATTCATTACATTGATATTATAGGAGGTTTACGTAGAAACTTTTAACGTCAAATTCGTTATGTAATAGTAGAGATGCGTTAAAAAAACTTACGTCATTTCATGAGGACATTCTAATCAACATTCATATCAAGTTTCATCAACTTTGAAAGGGTCTGAGGGGTCGAACTTAGCCCCTAAACATTCATTACATTGATATTATAGGAGGTTTACGTAGAAACTTTTAACGTCAAATTCGTTATGTAATAGTAGAGATGCGTTAAAAAAAACTTACGTCATTTCATGAGGACATTCTAATCAACATTCATACCAAGTTTCATCAACTTTGAAAGGGTCTGAGGGGTCGAACTTAGCCCCTAAACATTCATTACATTGATATTATAGGAGGTTTACGTAGAAACTTTTAACGTCAAATTCGTTATGTAATAGTAGAGATGCGTTAAAAAAACTTACGTCATTTCATGAGGACATTCTAATCAACATTCATACCAAGTTTCATCAAATTTGAAAGGGTCTGAGGGGTCGAACTTAACCCCTAAACATTCATTACATTGATATTATAGGAGGTTTACGTAGAAACTTTTAACGTCAAATTCGTTATGTAATAGTAGAGATGCGTTAAAAAAACTTACGTCATTTCATGAGGACATTCTAATCAGCATTCATACCAAGTTTCATCAACTTTGAAAGGGTCTGAGGGGTCGAACTTAGCCCTTAAACATTCATTACATTGATATTATAGGAGGTTTACGTAGAAACTTTTAACGTCAAATTCGTTATGTAATAGTAGAGATGCGTTAAAAAAAACTGACGTCATTTCATGAGGACATTCTAATCAACATTCATACCAAGTTTCATCAACTTTGAAAGGGTCTGAGGGGTCGAACTTAGCCCCTAAACATTCATTACATTGATATTATAGGAGGTTTACGTAGAAACTTTTAACGTCAAATTCGTTATGTAATAGTAGAGATGCGTTAAAAAAACTTACGTCATTTCATGAAGACATTCTAATCAACATTCATACCAAGTTTCATCAACTTTGAAAGGGTCTGAGGGGTCGAACTTAGCCCCTAAACATTCATTACATTGATATTATAGGAGGTTTACGTAGAAACTTTTAACGTTAAATTCGTTATGTAATAGTAGAGATGCGTTAAAAAAAACTTACGTCATTTCATGAGGACATTCTAATCAGCATTCATACCAAGTTTCATCAACTTTGAAAGGGTCTGAGGGGTCGAACTTAGCCCCTAAACATTCATTACATTGATATTATAGGAGGTTTACGTAGAAACTTTTAACGTCAAATTCGTTATGTAATAGTAAAGATGCGTTAAAAAAACTTACGTCATTTCATGAGGACATTCTAATCAACATTCATACCAAGTTTCATCAACTTTGAAAGGGTCTGAGGGGTCGAACTTAGCCCCTAAACATTCATTACATTGATATTATAGGAGGTTTACGTAGAAACTTTTAACGTCAAATTCGTTATGTAATAGTAGAGATGCGGTAAAAAAAACTTACGTCATTTCATGAGGACATTCTAATCAACATTCATACCAAGTTTCATCAACTTTGAAAGGGTCTGAGGGGTCGAACTTAGCCTCTAAACATTCATTACATTGATATTATAGGAGGTTTACGTAGAAACTTTTAACGTCAAATTCGTTATGTAATAGAAGAGATGCGTTAAAAAAACTTTCGTCATTTCATGAGGACATTCTAATCAACATTCATACCAAGTTTCATCAACTTTGAAAGGGTCTGAGGGGTCGAACTTAGCCCCTAAACATTCATTACATTGATATTATAGGAGGTTTACGTAGAAACTTTTAACGTCAAATTCGTTATGTAATAGTAGAGATGCGTTAAAAAAAACTTACGTCATTTCATGAGGACATTCTAATCAACATTCATACCAAGTTTCATCAACTTTGAAAGGGTCTGAGGGGTCGAACTTAGCCCCTAAACATTCATTACATTGATATTATAGGAGGTTAACGTAGAAACTTTTAACGTCAAATTCGTTATGTAATAGTAGAGATGCGTTAAAAAAAACTTACGTCATTTCATGAAGACATTCTAATCAGCATTCATACCAAGTTTCATCAACTTTGAAAGGGTCTGAGGGGTCGAACTTAGCCCCTAAACATTCATTACATTGATATTATAGGAGGTTTACGTAGAAACTTTTAACGTCAAATTCGTTATGTAATAGTAGAGATGCGTTAAAAAAACTTACGTCATTTCATGAGGACATTCTAATCAACATTCATACCAAGTTTCATCAACTTTGAAAGGGTCTGAGGGGTCGAACTTAGCCCCTAAACATTCATTACATTGATATTATAGGAGGTTTATGTAGAAACTTTTAACGTCAAATTCGTTATGTAATAGTAGAGATGCGTTAAAAAAAACTTACGTCATTTCATGAGGACATTCTAATCAACATTCATACCAAGTTTCATCAACTTTGAAAGGGTCTGAGGGGTCGAACTTAGCCCCTAAACATTCATTACATTGATATTATAGGAGGTTTACGTAGAAACTTTTAACGTCAAATTCGTTATGTAATAGTAGAGATGCGTTAAAAAAAACTTACGTCATTTCATGAGGACATTCTAATCAACATTCATACCAAGTTTCATCAACTTTGAAAGGGTCTGAGGGGTCGAACTTAGCCCCTAAACATTCATTACATTGATATTATAGGAGGTTTACGTAGAAACTTTTAACGTTAAATTCGTTATGTAATAGTAGAGATGCGTTAAAAAAAACTTACGTCATTTCATGAGGACATTCTAATCAGCATTCATACCAAGTTTCATCAACTTTGAAAGGGTCTGAGGGGTCGAACTTAGCCCCTAAACATTCATTACATTGATATTATAGGAGGTTTACGTAGAAACGTTTAACGTCAAATTCGTTATGTAATAGTAAAGATGCGTTAAAAAAACTTACGTCATTTCATGAGGACATTCTAATCAACATTCATACCAAGTTTCATCAACTTTGAAAGGGTCTGAGGGGTCGAACTTAGCCCCTAAACATTCATTACATTGATATTATAGGAGGTTTACGTAGAAACTTTTAACGTCAAATTCGTTATGTAATAGTAGAGATGCGTTAAAAAAAACTTACGTCATTTCATGAGGACATTCTAATCAACATTCATACCAAGTTTCATCAACTTTGAAAGGGTCTGAGGGGTCGAACTTAGCCTCTAAACATTCATTACATTGATATTATAGGAGGTTTACGTAGAAACTTTTAACGTCAAATTCGTTATGTAATAGAAGAGATGCGTTAAAAAAACTTTCGTCATTTCATGAGGACATTCTAATCAACATTCATACCAAGTTTCATCAACTTTGAAAGGGTCTGAGGGGTCGAACTTAGCCCCTAAACATTCATTACATTGATATTATAGGAGGTTTACGTAGAAACTTTTAACGTCAAATTCGTTATGTAATAGTAGAGATGCGTTAAAAAAAACTTACGTCATTTCATGAGGACATTCTAATCAACATTCATACCAAGTTTCATCAACTTTGAAAGGGTCTGAGGGGTCGAACTTAGCCCCTAAACATTCATTACATTGATATTATAGGAGGTTTACGTAGAAACTTTTAACGTCAAATTCGTTATGTAATAGTAGAGATGCGTTAAAAAAAACTTACGTCATTTCATGAAGACATTCTAATCAGCATTCATACCAAGTTTCATCAACTTTGAAAGGGTCTGAGGGGTCGAACTTAGCCCCTAAACATTCATTACATTGATATTATAGGAGGTTTACGTAGAAACTTTTAACGTCAAATTCGTTATGTAATAGTAGAGATGCGTTAAAAAAACTTACGTCATTTCATGAGGACATTCTAATCAACATTCATACCAAGTTTCATCAACTTTGAAAGGGTCTGAGGGGTCGAACTTAGCCCCTAAACATTCATTACATTGATATTATAGGAGGTTTACGTAGAAAGTTTTAACGTCAAATTCGTTATGTAATAGTAGAGATGCGTTAAAAAAAACTTACGTCATTTCATGAGGACATTCTAATCAACATTCATACCAAGTTTCATCAACTTTGAAAGGGTCTGAGGGGTCGAACTTAGCCTCTAAACATTCATTACATTGATATTATAGGAGGTTTACGTAGAAACTTTTAACGTCAAATTCGTTATGTAATAGAAGAGATGCGTTAAAAAAACTTTCGTCATTTCATGAGGACATTCTAATCAACATTCATACCAAGTTTCATCAACTTTGAAAGGGTCTGAGGGGTCGAACTTAGCCCCTAAACATTCATTACATTGATATTATAGGAGGTTTACGTAGAAACTTTTAACGTCAAATTCGTTATGTAATAGTAGAGATGCGTTAAAAAAAACTTACGTCATTTCATGAGGACATTCTAATCAACATTCATACCAAGTTTCATCAACTTTGAAAGGGTCTGAGGGGTCGAACTTAGCCCCTAAACATTCATTACATTGATATTATAGGAGGTTTACGTAGAAACTTTTAACGTCAAATTCGTTATGTAATAGTAGAGATGCGTTAAAAAAAACTTACGTCATTTCATGAAGACATTCTAATCAGCATTCATACCAAGTTTCATCAACTTTGAAAGGGTCTGAGGGGTCGAACTTAGCCCCTAAACATTCATTACATTGATATTATAGGAGGTTTACGTAGAAACTTTTAACGTCAAATTCGTTATGTAATAGTAGAGATGCGTTAAAAAAACTTACGTCATTTCATGAGGACATTCTAATCAACATTCATACCAAGTTTCATCAACTTTGAAAGGGTCTGAGGGGTCGAACTTAGCCCCTAAACATTCATTACATTGATATTATAGGAGGTTTACGTAGAAACTTTTAACGTCAAATTCGTTATGTAATAGTAGAGATGCGTTAAAAAACTTACGTCATTTCATGAGGACATTCTAATCAACATTCATACCAAGTTTCATCAACTTTGAAAGGGTCTGAGGGGTCGAACTTAGCCCCTAAACATTCATTACATTGATATTATAGGAGGTTTACGTAGAAAGTTTTAACGTCAAATTCGTTATGTAATAGTAGAGATGCGTTAAAAAAAACTTACGTCATTTCATGAGGACATTCTAATCAACATTCATACCAAGTTTCATCAACTTTGAAAGGGTCTGAGGGGTCGAACTTAGCCTCTAAACATTCATTACATTGATATTATAGGAGGTTTACGTAGAAACTTTTAACGTCAAATTCGTTATGTAATAGAAGAGATGCGTTAAAAAAACTTTCGTCATTTCATGAGGACATTCTAATCAACATTCATACCAAGTTTCATCAACTTTGAAAGGGTCTGAGGGGTCGAACTTAGCCCCTAAACATTCATTACATTGATATTATAGGAGGTTTACGTAGAAACTTTTAACGTCAAATTCGTTATGTAATAGTAGAGATGCGTTAAAAAAAACTTACGTCATTTCATGAGGACATTCTAATCAACATTCATACCAAGTTTCATCAACTTTGAAAGGGTCTGAGGGGTCGAACTTAGCCCCTAAACATTCATTACATTGATATTATAGGAGGTTTACGTAGAAACTTTTAACGTCAAATTCGTTATGTAATAGTAGAGATGCGTTAAAAAAAACTTACGTCATTTCATGAAGACATTCTAATCAGCATTCATACCAAGTTTCATCAACTTTGAAAGGGTCTGAGGGGTCGAACTTAGCCCCTAAACATTCATTACATTGATATTATAGGAGGTTTACGTAGAAACTTTTAACGTCAAATTCGTTATGTAATAGTAGAGATGCGTTAAAAAAACTTACGTCATTTCATGAGGACATTCTAATCAACATTCATACCAAGTTTCATCAACTTTGAAAGGGTCTGAGGGGTCGAACTTAGCCCCTAAACATTCATTACATTGATATTATAGGAGGTTTATGTAGAAACTTTTAACGTCAAATTCGTTATGTAATAGTAGAGATGCGTTAAAAAAAACTTACGTCATTTCATGAGGACATTCTAATCAACATTCATACCAAGTTTCATCAACTTTGAAAGGGTCTGAGGGGTCGAACTTAGCCCCTAAACATTCATTACATTGATATTATAGGAGGTTTACGTAGAAACTTTTAACGTCAAATTCGTTATGTAATAGTAGAGATGCGTTAAAAAACTTACGTCATTTCATGAGGACATTCTAATCAACATTCATACCAAGTTTCATCAACTTTGAAAGGGTCTGAGGGGTCGAACTTAGCCCCTAAACATTCATTACATTGATATTATAGGAGGTTTACGTAGAAAGTTTTAACGTCAAATTCGTTATGTAATAGTAGAGATGCGTTAAAAAAAACTTACGTCATTTCATGAGGACATTCTAATCAACATTCATACCAAGTTTCATCAACTTTGAAAGGGTCTGAGGGGTCGAACTTAGCCTCTAAACATTCATTACATTGATATTATAGGAGGTTTACGTAGAAACTTTTAACGTCAAATTCGTTATGTAATAGAAGAGATGCGTTAAAAAAACTTTCGTCATTTCATGAGGACATTCTAATCAACATTCATACCAAGTTTCATCAACTTTGAAAGGGTCTGAGGGGTCGAACTTAGCCCCTAAACATTCATTACATTGATATTATAGGAGGTTTACGTAGAAACTTTTAACGTCAAATTCGTTATGTAATAGTAGAGATGCGTTAAAAAAAACTTACGTCATTTCATGAGGACATTCTAATCAACATTCATACCAAGTTTCATCAACTTTGAAAGGGTCTGAGGGGTCGAACTTAGCCCCTAAACATTCATTACATTGATATTATAGGAGGTTTACGTAGAAACTTTTAACGTCAAATTCGTTATGTAATAGTAGAGATGCGTTAAAAAAAACTTACGTCATTTCATGAAGACATTCTAATCAGCATTCATACCAAGTTTCATCAACTTTGAAAGGGTCTGAGGGGTCGAACTTAGCCCCTAAACATTCATTACATTGATATTATAGGAGGTTTACGTAGAAACTTTTAACGTCAAATTCGTTATGTAATAGTAGAGATGCGTTAAAAAAACTTACGTCATTTCATGAGGACATTCTAATCAACATTCATACCAAGTTTCATCAACTTTGAAAGGGTCTGAGGGGTCGAACTTAGCCCCTAAACATTCATTACATTGATATTATAGGAGGTTTACGTAGAAACTTTTAACGTCAAATTCGTTATGTAATAGTAGAGATGCGTTAAAAAACTTACGTCATTTCATGAGGACATTCTAATCAACATTCATACCAAGTTTCATCAACTTTGAAAGGGTCTGAGGGGTCGAACTTAGCCCCTAAACATTCATTACATTGATATTATAGGAGGTTTACGTAGAAAGTTTTAACGTCAAATTCGTTATGTAATAGTAGAGATGCGTTAAAAAAAACTTACGTCATTTCATGAGGACATTCTAATCAACATTCATACCAAGTTTCATCAACTTTGAAAGGGTCTGAGGGGTCGAACTTAGCCTCTAAACATTCATTACATTGATATTATAGGAGGTTTACGTAGAAACTTTTAACGTCAAATTCGTTATGTAATAGAAGAGATGCGTTAAAAAAACTTTCGTCATTTCATGAGGACATTCTAATCAACATTCATACCAAGTTTCATCAACTTTGAAAGGGTCTGAGGGGTCGAACTTAGCCCCTAAACATTCATTACATTGATATTATAGGAGGTTTACGTAGAAACTTTTAACGTCAAATTCGTTATGTAATAGTAGAGATGCGTTAAAAAAAACTTACGTCATTTCATGAGGACATTCTAATCAACATTCATACCAAGTTTCATCAACTTTGAAAGGGTCTGAGGGGTCGAACTTAGCCCCTAAACATTCATTACATTGATATTATAGGAGGTTTACGTAGAAACTTTTAACGTCAAATTCGTTATGTAATAGTAGAGATGCGTTAAAAAAAACTTACGTCATTTCATGAAGACATTCTAATCAGCATTCATACCAAGTTTCATCAACTTTGAAAGGGTCTGAGGGGTCGAACTTAGCCCCTAAACATTCATTACATTGATATTATAGGAGGTTTACGTAGAAACTTTTAACGTCAAATTCGTTATGTAATAGTAGAGATGCGTTAAAAAAACTTACGTCATTTCATGAGGACATTCTAATCAACATTCATACCAAGTTTCATCAACTTTGAAAGGGTCTGAGGGGTCGAACTTAGCCCCTAAACATTCATTACATTGATATTATAGGAGGTTTATGTAGAAACTTTTAACGTCAAATTCGTTATGTAATAGTAGAGATGCGTTAAAAAAAACTTACGTCATTTCATGAGGACATTCTAATCAACATTCATACCAAGTTTCATCAACTTTGAAAGGGTCTGAGGGGTCATTTTTAACCCATTACCGGGTGCATTTCTGAAATGTCAAATTGTTTTTTGCGGTTCCTTAAGTTGTCTTCCCTGAGATTCTGTTAATTTATGGAACTGAATTTTTTTGTTACCATTTTTCTTTCAATCTAACTGAAAATAGCCAATTCATGATATATTCATTTTTATTTTACTGGTATTTCCTCATTTTTCTTCAGGTATTCGAATAAGTAACCAACTTCAGATTTAGGCGAATGTTGAATAAGTAACTTACTTCAGAAATCATTTACTTTTTCAATGTTGAAAGTTGCAATGTTGAAAAAGTAACCAACTTCCGATACCCACCCTCGTCAGTGATCCTCAGTCTAAACAATGTAATATGGCCAAAAAGTATGAGAATTATTATGTCAAAAATGTACCAAAAGACGTAGCAGAATGGGTGGGATATGATGCTACAGGACCCACGTTTTAGAAATTTCAAGAAATTTTGTAACAGAATCTTACTTCAGTATTAACGGCGATAAAGGGACACGTGGCAAAGTATTGTTAAAGTGTTCTAAACAAGAGTGATGTAAACTTTTGTAGGTGATGGAGCTTTCATATTTCGTATGTATGTTCCTTGTGACAAGACCTTTCCATTGATACCATAATTCATGACCCCATGACCTTGACCTTTGACCTACTTTTCAAAAACTTTAATAGCGAGCGGAGTATGTGAAATATGTGTAGGAATTCCGTCTTTTCGATTTTACAGTCCTACATTCGATTTGTGCAGGTATCTGACGTAAAAGTATTGTGACGTCATTAAAATCCTTTCAAAACGTCATATATGTAACCCTGTTTCCCTGAATTTCATGCTGGTTTTCATAGAATTTGATGACGTCACAATGCGTTGACGTCAGATACCTGCACAAATGGGAAGTGACTCTCTATTTCGAAAAGACGGAACATGATATATTTCATATACATATATGTAAAACATGTGTTATAGCAAGCGAAGCTCGCCCTTATGGTAAAGCGTATACACTTACTTTATTGAGAAAAGATGCTGAATCAGTGAATGAGAATGTACTACAATGCTTCCAAAACCTTTCGTCCTGTCGCAGAGTTGATGCAGATATGCTGGATATTGCCATTTACATCTTTTGTCGACATGCAAGTTGACGTATAAGCTTTACTCAATTTTTGTTTACTAGTTAAATTTATTGGCATAATCTTTTGTAAAGCAGATAACGAAATAGCATCTACAACTCGGCCTAAACCCGGAATCTTTTAGGAAAGCCGACATTTCCGTTCGAGTATTTTGTTTACTGTGCTCCTATGGCGTCATTGACGTCATTGACGTCATTGCGCCAAATCGCTAATGTCACTTTGACGTTGTAAGTTTTTCCTTTAATGGACGTATTTTGCTTGACGTAAACGTTTTTAAAGAGATCAATAATCCGGCCAAAGTATTCCCATGGGCGATTTTGTGTCCAATCCGGATGGCTTCATGGTATTAAATAATTTTGAAGTCCCGCGATATTGAGTGGTTGTCTTTATTGAAATGTTGTGAAAGAGGCTTTGGACGATTTTGTCGAACATCTGCGAGATGTTCTTTTTTTCTTTTGGTCGATAGGCAATGAGTTATTTATTTTCATTTAACCTTTTTCTTTAAAAAAAAATAACCAGGTCGGTTTATAAATCCTTGGTCTGACTAGTTCAAGCACAGATGCCGACTACTAGCTGAACCGCTGTCTACTGAGTTCCTTAAACTAGATCGTTGAAATAAGTTTTCAAAATCAGACACTTTTTGTTTGCGCTCGTAGTTTCCGTAAATCTGACTGCCCCCCCCCCCCCCCCCACCTCATCTAATATTTGCTTGTCTAGGTCAAAACAGGGATGTATAAAGAACCATATTTTTAGCCTCCCTTAAAATGTTCATTTGCTGATCTAGACCAATTTTTCAAAATTCTTCCGTGTTTCCACTCACCTTATACTACCTCTTTTTCTTTTTTTTTTTTGGCAATTGGGGCTTCAAACAGAAAGCTTTTAAGAAAAAGAAAGATCTTTTATATTTCATACAACCATGTTTAATTTCTCTCCGCTCGCACAAAAAGGCTTTGCTTTGATTCATATTATTGAGAATAAATTTTGAATGGTAAGTGATAGGGCTTTCATGTTTCACATGTGTATTCCTTGTGACAGATATCACCTATGATTCAGTGAAACACAAGAATGTATAATTTCAATATTGAAATCAAATGAATCAAATAAGAATCAAATCACATAATCAAATAAATCACATATGAAATCAATATAATCAGCAGTTAAATTTGATAAATCACATAAATCAAACAGCTGCCACTGTTCCAGGCCTGGACAATAATCTTCTAATTCATATGTATTTGATTAATTGTTCATAATTCTGCATTCATATTAGTACATGGTATCTTCTAGTTAATTCAGCAATCACTGTAAATCCCAAGGCTGAACTGAGCTCTCAGCCCCAGGAATGTCCTTTTCATGTGGGATGGGTCCAATATGATAGAGGTGATAAGGATACCACGGAATGTTCCATTTGATAATATTACATTATATTAGATACAATGATCAATACACATTAGCATAACACCTCCCCCTTAAAGAAGTTTTAACATAGTGAAAACTTATTTAAAATGAATGTAAATGTATCAATTAAAAAATGTGCTTAGTTTATCAAATAAAGTGTTCATAGTTAACAGTCCTTCAAAGCACATTTACATAATTTCTGCAAAAGTTCTGAAAATACATCTAAATGGTTAATATCAAACACAATGTAATATAATACAATGAATTGTAATGAATGTTAAACGTCTTTAAATTCAATAGCATCATTTAAAACCTGATAAATTTACAGCATGGACCAGACATGCACGTTTCGGGTACTAAACCCTCGTCAGTGATCCTCAGTCTAAAAAATGTAATATGGCCAAAAAAGTATGACAATTATGATGTCCAAAAATGTACCAAAAGACGTAGCAGAATTGGTGGGATATGATGCCACAGGACCCACGTTTTAGAAATTTCAAGAAATTTTGCAACAGAAAATTTCAAATGCGTTGAATAGACAGACGATCAACCGAAGTTGATCGAACTTGGCTACATGTGCCCTCGGGGACTCTTGGTCCACCAGCAGTGACACTCACCAAGTAGTTCAAATGTTAAACGTCTTTAAATTCAATAGCATCATTTAAAACCTGATAAATTTACAGCATGGACCAGACATGCACGTTTCGGGTACTAAACCCTCGTCAGTGATCCTCAGTCTAAAAAATGTAATATGGCCAAAAAAGTATGACAATTATGATGTCCAAAAATGTACCAAAAGACGTAGCAGAATTGGTGGGATATGATGCCACAGGACCCACGTTTTAGAAATTTCAAGAAATTTTGCAACAGAAAATTTCAAATGCGTTGAATAGACAGACGATCAACCGAAGTTGATCGAACTTGGCTACATGTGCCCTCGGGGACTCTTGGTCCACCAGCAGTGACACTCACCAAGTAGTTCAAATGTTAAACGTCTTTAAATTCAATAGCATCATTTAAAACCTGATAAATTTACAGCATGGACCAGACATGCACGTTTCGGGTACTAAACCCTCGTCAGTGATCCTCAGTCTAAAAAATGTAATATGGCCAAAAAAGTATGACAATTATGATGTCCAAAAATGTACCAAAAGACGTAGCAGAATTGGTGGGATATGATGCCACAGGACCCACGTTTTAGAAATTTCAAGAAATTTTGCAACAGAAAATTTCAAATGCGTTGAATAGACAGACGATCAACCGAAGTTGATCGAACTTGGCTACATGTGCCCTCGGGGACTCTTGGTCCACCAGCAGTGACACTCACCAAGTAGTTCAAATGTTAAACGTCTTTAAATTCAATAGCATCATTTAAAACCTGATAAATTTACAGCATGGACCAGACATGCACGTTTCGGGTACTAAACCCTCGTCAGTGATCCTCAGTCTAAAAAATGTAATATGGCCAAAAAAGTATGACAATTATGATGTCCAAAAATGTACCAAAAGACGTAGCAGAATTGGTGGGATATGATGCCACAGGACCCACGTTTTAGAAATTTCAAGAAATTTTGCAACAGAAAATTTCAAATGCGTTGAATAGACAGACGATCAACCGAAGTTGATCGAACTTGGCTACATGTGCCCTCGGGGACTCTTGGTCCACCAGCAGTGACACTCACCAAGTAGTTCAAATGTTAAACGTCTTTAAATTCAATAGCATCATTTAAAACCTGATAAATTTACAGCATGGACCAGACATGCACGTTTCGGGTACTAAACCCTCGTCAGTGATCCTCAGTCTAAAAAATGTAATATGGCCAAAAAAGTATGACAATTATGATGTCCAAAAATGTACCAAAAGACGTAGCAGAATTGGTGGGATATGATGCCACAGGACCCACGTTTTAGAAATTTCAAGAAATTTTGCAACAGAAAATTTCAAATGCGTTGAATAGACAGACGATCAACCGAAGTTGATCGAACTTGGCTACATGTGCCCTCGGGGACTCTTGGTCCACCAGCAGTGACACTCACCAAGTAGTTCAAATGTTAAACGTCTTTAAATTCAATAGCATCATTTAAAACCTGATAAATTTACAGCATGGACCAGACATGCACGTTTCGGGTACTAAACCCTCGTCAGTGATCCTCAGTCTAAAAAATGTAATATGGCCAAAAAAGTATGACAATTATGATGTCCAAAAATGTACCAAAAGACGTAGCAGAATTGGTGGGATATGATGCCACAGGACCCACGTTTTAGAAATTTCAAGAAATTTTGCAACAGAAAATTTCAAATGCGTTGAATAGACAGACGATCAACCGAAGTTGATCGAACTTGGCTACATGTGCCCTCGGGGACTCTTGGTCCACCAGCAGTGACACTCACCAAGTAGTTCAAATGTTAAACGTCTTTAAATTCAATAGCATCATTTAAAACCTGATAAATTTACAGCATGGACCAGACATGCACGTTTCGGGTACTAAACCCTCGTCAGTGATCCTCAGTCTAAAAAATGTAATATGGCCAAAAAAGTATGACAATTATGATGTCCAAAAATGTACCAAAAGACGTAGCAGAATTGGTGGGATATGATGCCACAGGACCCACGTTTTAGAAATTTCAAGAAATTTTGCAACAGAAAATTTCAAATGCGTTGAATAGACAGACGATCAACCGAAGTTGATCGAACTTGGCTACATGTGCCCTCGGGGACTCTTGGTCCACCAGCAGTGACACTCACCAAGTAGTTCAAATGTTAAACGTCTTTAAATTCAATAGCATCATTTAAAACCTGATAAATTTACAGCATGGACCAGACATGCACGTTTCGGGTACTAAACCCTCGTCAGTGATCCTCAGTCTAAAAAATGTAATATGGCCAAAAAAGTATGACAATTATGATGTCCAAAAATGTACCAAAAGACGTAGCAGAATTCGTGGGATATGATGCCACAGGACCCACGTTTTAGAAATTTCAAGAAATTTTGCAACAGAAAATTTCAAATGCGTCGAATAGACAGACGATCAACCGAAGTTGATCGAACTTGGCTACATGTGCCCTCGGGGACTCTTGGTCCACCAGCAGTGACACTCACCAAGTAGTTCAAATGTTAAACGTCTTTAAATTCAATAGCATCATTTAAAACCTGATAAATTTACAGCATGGACCAGACATGCACGTTTCGGGTACTAAACCCTCGTCAGTGATCCTCAGTCTAAAAAATGTAATATGGCCAAAAAAGTATGACAATTATGATGTCCAAAAATGTACCAAAAGACGTAGCAGAATTGGTGGGATATGATGCCACAGGACCCACGTTTTAGAAATTTCAAGAAATTTTGCAACAGAAAATTTCAAAATGTCAATATAAAATTCAACATATTCTTGACAATGTATCTGCGAAAACTTGTTCTGTACTCTTGATATGACAAATCTGAATATTAAATTCTTGTAGCAAGAGACTGTATCTAGTTAGCCTTTCATTTTTATTTTTCATTTTATTGATAAAGATCAAGGGTTATGATCAGTAAAGACTAGAATGGAGTGAGTGAACCGTGGTACGTAAGTAAACATCAAAATGTTGAAGTGCAAGAAGGAGAGCCAAACACTCTTTTCCATAGTAGAATAATTTCTCTGACTCTTTGTGATTTTTTTAGAAAAATAACTGATAAATGGTCTATCCCAGTCTTCTCTTGCATTAAAACTGATCCAGCAGCTAAATCACTGGCATCAACATACAACTTGAATTGTTTTTCATAGTCAGGTGTGATCAAAACAGGGGAATTCATAAGAATTGACTTCAGACTATCGACACTTTGCTGACACGACTCATTCCACCTGAAGTTAACCTTCTTCTGTAAAAGTTCAGTGAGAGGATGTGCTATGGTAGAAAACTTCTTGCAAAACTTAAAAACTATAAAATCCTACCATTCCAAGAAATCGCATGACCTCTTTTTTAGACCTAGGTATGGGAAATTTCAAGATTGATAGTAAGATTGGCTGAGCGTACCCTGTCAAAGAAAGCTTTAATACATTCTAAATGGTGATCCCCTTTGTCTGTATACACTATAACATCGTCAATGTATGCTTCACAACATTCAAGGTCACGTGTAACTTCATTTATCATTCTTTGAAAAAGTTGCAGAGGTATTTTTCATCCCTATATTGAAAGAAACCATACGGTGTAACGAAGGCTGAAATTTTCTTAGCCTTATCTGTGTGAGGCACTTGCCAATACCCTTTTAATAAATCAAACTTGGTGACAAACTTTGCATTAGCTACCTTATCTATCATTGAATTGATTTGTAGTATAGGGTACGAATCCGTCTTTGTAACAGTATTTACGCGCCTAAAATCAGTACAAAACCTGTACGAACCATCAGGTTTGGGAACCAGTATACATGGTGAGTTCCATTCACTGAAACTTTCTTCAATAATACCATTACTAAGCATATAGTCAATTTCCTTCTTCATACTTTCTGACTTAAGGGGATTAACACGATATGAATGCTGCTTAATAGGAGATGAACCTTCAACATCAACATCATAAAATGCAGCAGAAGTTCTATTAGGAACATCAAGAAACACACTCTGATACTGCTCTATCAATCTTGACATACCTTGTTGTTTGAATTTATCCATGTGACCTAATTTGACAGATCGATTTTTCAATATTTCAGAGTTGTTCAGTTTTACATGATTATCTACAAGTGTATCATCAGAATCTCAATTTCCCACTCCAACAACATTCACTATAGGTTTCACTTGACCTTTTTTACCTCTCTCTACATACATCTCAAGCATGTTCACATGACACAACCTTTTACCTTTACGCCTATCAGGAGTCTCAGCTATGTAATTCAAATCATTGACCTTTGACTGTATTATGTAAGGTCCATAAAACTTAGCCTGCAATGGATTCCCTAAAATAGGTCTAAATACTAAACCCTTATCTCCAGGCTTAAATTCTCTCCTCCTGGAATCTTGATCATACCAAGCCTTCATTCTTTTCTGACTCTGTTTGAGGTTTCTCGGAGCCACCAAACAAGCTTCATACAACCTCTGCTTGAAATCACACACATAATCTAACAAATTATTATCTGACCTTTCATCTAGCCATCTTTCTTTGAGAACCTTCAAAGGTCCTCTTACAGAATGTCCAAATATCAACACAAAAGGACTAAATCCTAATGATTCCTGTACTACCTCTCTAGCAGCAAATAGTAACATATGTACTCCTTCATCCCAATCCTTATCATACTCTAAGCAATATTTTCTCATCATTGATTTGAGAGTTTGATGAAATCTCTATAAAGCGCCTTGTGACTTCGGGTGATAAAAACTTCATTTGCATTGCTTAATGCCTAACTCATAAATCACTTGTTGGAATACATTCGACATGGAATTTGACCCTTGATCACTTTGAATTGAGTTTGGTAAACCAAATAATATGAAGAACTTCATTAGAGCCTTGATGGTTGTTTTAGTCTTTATATTCCTCAGAGGAATTGCCTCTGTGAATCTTGTAGATGTACACATAATTGTTAAAAGATACATATTTCCTGACCTTGACTTTGGTAAAGGTCCAACACAATCAATAAGAACTCTACTAAATGGTTCATGAATTGCAGGAATAGGCAACAGTGGGGCAGGTGATATCACCTGAATAGGCTTTCCTCATCAGCCTAACCTTTTCCTAATCTTTCCTAACCTTTTCCTAATCTTTTTTTTTCACCTACTGTCCTTGTGGACACGTTATTACTGGTGACCTTAGGATAGTCAAGAACGACAAGTTGAGAGAATTGTTAAAAAAAGGGTCCCAAATACAGAGAAAGTATGTCCTTTACATGGAACCAAAATTTCAAAATTATCATGGACTCTTGTGAGGAATATGCAAGACGTTAGGCAAAGAAAGAGGATGTACAGCTCAACACCCTTTCCGAATGGATAAAATCCATCAGAGGGTTACATTTATCTAGAATTAACCGATTAAAATCTAAAACTGTGAACACCAGATTCGAGTCTATATTTAAAGACCCTGATGTTATCACAGTGCTTACCTACCTCCAAGAACATTATGTCATCACACCAGAGGACAAAGCCTCAAATAATTACACATTTACTTGCAGAAAGTACTATTTCGACAGTCTAGATAAAGAGTTGGGTTTAAATTCGACACCTGGAAATCCCACTTACACCCCAACAAACCTTTCTGCATCTGAAATAATAGACAACAACAAATCAGCTCTTGCTTCCTTTGGCTTCGACACTAACAACTTAGATTTAGATTTACCATACTTATACTGCTTACCTAAAATGCAAAAGAATCCGTACAAACAACGTTTCATCGCTGGTTCCTCAAAATGTTCTACCAAATCTGTATCGATCTTACTAAGTTTTATCTGAAATCAAATCTGGGCATCAAAATATTGTTAGACAGTATACTCTCGCAGTGGTATCAACCAGATGTGGATTTGAAAGAATTCGATGGAACTTTTAGAACATGTGAAATCCACCCATTTTAGTAGAATCCATTCGATCAAAGCCTTCGATTTTAGACACTTTACACTACAATTCCACATTATAAATTGAAAGAAAGACTCGACAAAATTATAAGTAATGCGTTTACAAGTAAGAACGGTAATCACAAAATTTATTGTTGTGGACTATGACAAAACTTACTTTGTAAAAGAAAAGTCCGATTCTGAAAATAAGTACACTGAAACAGATATTATTCAGATGTTAAACTTTTTGATCGACAACATTTTTGTGGTGTTTGGAGGAAAGGTCTTCCAGCAAATTGTCGGAATTCCAATGGGGACCAATTGTGTCCCACTCCTTGCCGACATTTTCCTTTACTCGTACGAAGCTGAATTAATTCAATCTTTGGTCTCTGATGGGAAACGATACTTCACTTACCGATACATTGACGATGTGTTGTCAATCAATAATCCAAAATTCACGGATTACCTGAGCAGTATCTAACCTTCAGAGCTTGAAGTCAAAGAAACTACAGTGACAAATAATTCAGCATCCTATTTGGACATAATGATGTCCTACGACACTGATGGTCACATGAACACCTAACTCTATGACAAACGTGACGACTTCAGTTTCAGCATTACAAAATTTCCTTTTCTGAGTAGCAACATCCCTTCATCGCCAACTTATGGCGTATTCATATCTTAGTTGATACGCTATGCCAGAGCAAGTACCAAATATACGGATTTTGTTCTGAGAGCTATGCGTCTTTCAGATTAAGCTTCTTAGTCAGGGATATATTTGTGACCGACTAACATCGTCACTGAGGAAGTTCTACGGTCGATATGGGGAACTCGTCATACACTATGATGTCCCACTCTCCAGAATGGTGGATGATATTCTGTCATAGACCATTTGAACCATCCAACGAAAGATTGTACTCTATGTCTTCCGAAATGGAAGTAAGCGGATGTGACAGTTCTACCTAATTGAAGCGGCGGGTGTTGCATGCAAGCAGGAGATGCTTACTCTTCCTGGGCACCTGGTCTCACTCCCATATCGGGGGTTCGCTTCTTTTCATATGGTGGAGATTTTTGTTTGTTTGCTTTGGTTCCTGATTTATACTGATTTTGTATGCCTTCGGTTTCTGATTTTCTGAATTATCGATTTTGTGCTGTATACAGGTTTATGGTCATTATCCTACAATTTGGCATGTATGACATGATCTACAATAATTCACAACATCACTCTTTAAACCTGGCCAGAAGATATGACTAAGAATCCTTTGATATGTCTTATTAATACCCATGTGACCTGACTTCACAGAGTCATGAGCCATTCTTAAAACTTCATTCCGATAAACCTTTGGTACAACAATCTGATGTACTACTTTCCATTCCTCATCAATACATGCATCTAGAGGACAATATTTCCTCATTTAAATTCCTTCCTTCAATTAAAAAATAACAGGTTCCTTTACTACCTGATCATCTCTAACAACCCTTTTTTTTGAAGTTGATTTAATCAAGGACTTATAAACAGAAGGATAAAAATCTCGTCTTTTCCCATTAACATCTCGCGTGCCCTTTTGATATGCAAATTAGGCAACGAGATGTTAGGGTTGTGATATTCATGCCCTAAATATGTAATTATGACAACATAAAAACGACTTGAATAAGTAAAATAGATTATCCTGATCGTTTTGGTACCAATATTTTGATATTACGTCTTGAAATAGTCGAGAAAATGGTAAATTAAATCGGGCCTATTTATATAGGTCACGTCGTACTCGTAGTCGTAATGGCGAGTGCGAACTTGTGTCGAGATCCCTTATATCTGAGGCAGTTATATTATGGTCAATTATCGACATCTATAATATATACAATATTCCTTGTGTTTATCGTGTCTTATTTGAGAAAACGGGTCAGAGCGTTGACCTGTCTACGTCTTTAGGAAAAATGGCCGCGCGTACCGACGAGTGAAAACACCCATTTTCGAAGCCCTGTAAAACAATGAATTTGTCGAGTTAATTAAACAAAATTGGTCCTAATGCACACTTTAGGTTTTAGTCTTTATTTTGATAACACAATTTCATATGTAAATCTTGTCTATTTTGAGAGAATGGGTCAGAGCGTTGGGCTGTTTACCGTTTTCAGAAAATGTCCGGGCATACCGAAGGGGGAAACTTCTATTTTTGAACCTCCGGTATACGATGAAATCGTCGAATTAATTAATTCGATTTGCCACCAATATCTTATATGTAAGTCTAGTAATGACTGAGAAAATGGGACAGAGCATATGCCTATTTAACTCTCTTTGACAATATCTGGGTCATAACGGCGAATGTCAAGGCTCCGCTTTGAAGCTAGATATTATAACAATACATCAATATATTTTGATAGAATTGGTATTAATTGAAACAGTAAGGTTTCTTCTACATGTACATATCAATATTTTATATGTTTATTGTGTGATGCTTGAGAAAATCATGTTATTTGATCACCCTTATCGGATAGGACTGGACAATCTTTTGATCTCGTTCAGATCTCGTTACACGCGAGTTTTCGTCACTATTCTCAAGGCGGCGTAGAGAGTTGCGAATCCTTCTGTTTATAAGTCCTTGATTTAATTTAAGAGTTTTCCCTATCTAAAATGTCTCCATTAATGTCTCTTATAACTTCAACTTTAGAACCAGGCTCAGATAACCTTTTATTACCTTGATCATAATCAGCAAGATTAGCCATAAATGTTTCAATTAAATCAATAAATTCCTTTTTACCTTGACTAACATCATTCTTAGATGTCTCATTGTCTACCTTTCTAGACACACTCCTTGTAACCGCACATGACGGATAAATGTCAGTATCTGACAAACTAGGATCACAATCTTTGTAATCACTATCTGAGATAACAAGATTAGCTGTGACTTTAGAACCAGCTAAATCATTACCAAGGAGAGGTGTAATTTACTCTAGGAAGTGTAGGTCTCACTCCTACTACGGCACATCCAGTAATCAAATTAGACTGTAAATAAATTCTATGGAGAGGAACACTGATGTACTACAAGCCCACACCCTGTAGAATAACTGACTCACCTGTAGAAATAAAATCAGATAAAGGTAAAACACCTTGTAACAAAACAGTATGTGAAGCGCCAGTATCAAGCAAAATCTGAACAGGTTGGGTAGGAGAATGCTCAGTTATAGAAACTAAACCCTCAGATACAAATGGTCTATAATCATCCATGTACTCTGAACTGGAATTGTCATTGTGTCAACGTGGTTGACCTTGATGCACACTTTCATATTTTGTGGCATAACAACCTTCAGGTTTTAAAGAATCCTTCTGATTCTTTTTCTGTAACTTAAAACACTCAGATATAATATGTCACTTCTTTTTACAATAGGACAAAGTAGGTTCAGATTTGTTTTCAATTCCCTTTGTGGATATGTATCCTTAAGAATGGTACCATCAGGTTTAACATGTTTATCTGCCTTTATACTAATGGGATATAAAGAGGAATTGTTCTGACCTAGCGACTGATTGCCGACTTGACTTTTTTTAATGAAACTTTCCTTTGAAGTTAGTGCATAATTATCAGCCATTTTGCTGCCTCATCTAAAGTATTTGCACCTTTGTGATCAATATGAGTTCTAATGTCAATAGAAACACACTGTTTAAATTCTTCTAATAAGAATAATTCTCTGAGCCTATCATAATTACCATTGACATTTTTAGAAACTAAACATTTGTCTAGCAACTCAACATTTTCACGTCCAAATTCAACATAAGTTTGGTTATCAAACTTAATATAAGCTCTAAAAGTTTGTATATAAGTTCATACGCTTTACATATTTCCTGTTTCACAGTATCATAATTAGAATTTTGTGCAACAGAAAGTGATGCATACACCTCGGCAGCTTTACCTACTAAAACACTTTGTAAAAGTGATGCCCATACATCTTTAGGCCATTTAAAACTAGTAGCTACCTTTTGAAATGAGGAAAATACTTGTCGAAATTTTTCTCTATGAAATTTGGAACTAACTTAATGTTTTTAGATGCATCAAATGCGGGTTGTCAGATTTTAAAACTTAAGGTTGAATAGCCAAATCAATTTCTGTCATTCTAACTTCATGTTCCATCCTATCTTTTTCTCATTGTAACTCTAACTCTTTTTCTTTCCGACTTTGTTCTATCCTAGCTTGTTCTATTTTCAACTCATATTTTAATTCTGTCTTAACTTCAAAGCACTTGTAGTTTCTTTAACATATTCTAAAGCATCATAAGAAAATATCTCTTCATCAACTAAACCCTCTATAACAAGATTTTTAATCTATTGGTTTCTCATAGAAACCTTATATGAAATCTTATAATGTTTTGCTAAACTAGTTAATTCTTCCCTTTTCACGAAAGATGTCATGATGAATTTCTAATGCTTCACTGAATAAATAATAAGATAAAATATGAATTTCAGAATTTTGAATGAAATAAAATCTAATAAAATTATTCCATCCCGGACGAGCCCCCAATTTCTGTTACAGGCCAGAAATCACCTATGATTCAGTGAAACATAAGAATGTACAATTTCAATATTTTAATCAAATGAATCAAATAAAAATCAAATCACATAATCAAATAAATCACATATAAAATCATTATTATCAGCAATTAAAGTTGATAAATCACATAAATCAATCTTAGTTGTCACTGTTCCAGGCCTTGACAATAATCTTCTAATTCATCTGTATTTGATTGATTGTTCATAATTCTGTATTCATATTAGCACATGGTATTTTCTAGTTTATTCAGCAATCACTGTAAATCCCAAGGCATAACTGAGCTCTCAGCCCAAGGAATGTCCTTTTTATGTGGAAAGGGTCCAATAGGATAGGGGTAATCAAGATACCACGGAATGTTCCATTTGAAAATATTACATTATATTAGATACAATGATCAATACACATTAGCATAACACAAGACCGTTTCATTATACAAAAAAAATTACCTCATGACCTTGACCTTTGACCTACTTTTCAAAAGCTTTAACATTGGGCATAAGTTTTGAATGCTAAGTGATAGGGCTTTCATATTTCACATCTGTATTCCTTGTGACAAGAACTTTCCAATGTTGCCAAATTTGATGACCTTGACCTTTCACATACTTAACAGAAAATGAAGTTAATACTAACAAAGATGCCAACGGGGGCATTCCTTTTTCACAAACACAGGCTTTATTACTCTTCATCTCAGGTCTAAAGATGTATTTCCAATTAGAAATTTAAAAGCTGACTTATGAATTCAACGCAAATTTACTTTGCTATTTCGTCTAGAGATGGAAACGATAACCTTAATCTTCATAAATAACAGAGTCGATATTTGATCCCCTTTTCTTTGTCTTGTTAATATTTATATATATCTATTGAATAATAAGCTTTCAAGTTCCAGAATCTTAGATATAAACATCGTTTTGTTAGCGCGCAAACGTGCAAGATAAGAATTTTGTCTTTTCATTTTTATTTAACATTAAATCAAAGCTTTTATTCTGAATTAAACTAAATATGATCTGACGACGAAGTCAACCACCCTGACTAAATACAATAATATCCTCTTTCCGTATTTTCTTTTCATGATAGTGGAACCTTCACAGGCAAAGTTCCATCAACTACCGTCCAGCAGGAAACAGATTACTCTCCAGCCTCTGACAACGCTAGAGACCAGTCATTCCAGATTTGGACTGTCGTTGTTATAGTCTTTGGAGTCTTAATTGTTCTTGTAGCTGTTGTTTTGATGATCATTATTATTCGGAAGCGGAAAATAAGAGGTTTTCAATTTCTATCAAATGTATAACGAAAAGGGAAGATTCTCCAACATGACCATCCTGCACTACCCAGCGAAACAAAACAGAAAGATAGTGAGTCAATGATATGTAAATCACTTTGCATAAAATACAAACCGCTTAAAGGCACAACAATGTTCACTAGAACATCATACAAAACAACAGAAGCAGACGTACAGAAACATCAAACATAAATGAAAACACATAAAAGGAAGGAGACCAATGGCGCCGACATTGGACGGCCATTTGCTATTAGCAAACTGTGTGATTATCCGGAATACGTGTTCACAACCCTACCACTTATCCGAATACACAATGTTCTGTATAGACGCACATACATAAATCATAACACTTCTCACTGTAAGGTGTCATCACAGACATGTTTGTTTCTATCGAAAAGGCTGCTTCCAACAGTTCCAGGAGGCAGCCTTTTCGATAGAAAGAAACATGTCTGTGATGACACCTTACAGTGAGAAGTGTTATGATTTATGTATGTGCGTCTATACAGAACATTTGTGTTTTAGTATGTTTTTCTTTTTTAGTATGTTTTTGTTTATTATTATATTGTGTTTCATGCTTCTATTTAGTGGGTGCTGTTGAGATTATCGTCAGGATCTTCTTTAACTCATTTGTGTCACACTTTTGCCCTTTGCCGTGTGGAGCTCGTAAAAAATGTCCCCGCGAGGGGTTTGACAGGAAGTGTTTTGAATATTTTCTCCTGACATGATCGCCCTAACACTCTCTATATAGACATAACCTCAGACAGTGCATGCATTTTATATGTTTTCATTTTCGTGCGTGAACATCGACGGCGGGTGCGGCTAGCCAACAGGGGATGCTTACTCCTCCCGGGCACCTGGTCCCACCTCTAGCTTGCTAGGGGTCCGTCGAAGCTCAATTTTGTGCTCTATTGTGATTGCTGTTGAGCTTATCGTCAGGATCTTCCTTAACTCATTGGTGTTCTTTTTTTCTTTTGCGTCTCTTTCTGTCGGTGTCTGCCCTTTGATTTTTGCATTTGGTGTTTTGGGGTTTTGCTGTGGGTGCTTCGACCGATGTTGTTGGAGATCCCCTCCTTTCTTTTATTCACATTCGTTATTTTCATCGCTGCAGAAAGGAGTTGGTTAACCGTTCTCAGTGTCTTAATGGTGTTTCAATTTATACATTCCCATTGCTCCAAGAAAGAAACAAATGATTATTCATTATTTGAAAATTTGTCACATTGATTCTGTCAGGTGGTTCGATTTCTTTCTAAATTAAAATCATCAATCATAAGCCATCTATTGCTTTTGACATTACAGTGGTATTTCTCATTCAATTTTGATAATTTCTTTTGCACACAGATATAAAAAACTACGATTGTTTTGCGTTGCGAACTTATCCAATGACCAATTAGACTTTGAAAATAAAGTTAACGGTAAAATTCTAGTGTTCTTCAAAAAATAAAACCAAAGAGCGCTGTTGAAATGAATATTGGTGGCTGCTACAAAATCTCTTTCCACTGATAAGGATGTGATATTCGAACACATGTCTGGTGATAAAACTTGGTTTGAAATTTTCTTTAAGAAGGCATAGAGGTGGAACGCTTTCGTGTTATAAGGTGATCAGTGTGGCTTCTCGTCCTCTTGTTTATGTAATTTCTTCAACAGTAAACCATCCTGATCTTCAAAAGATGGAAAGGTGACTGAACTATTTTCTCTCCTCTCATTCCTACATCTCACATTTTTTATCTTTTAACATAGTTCTGCCGAATCATATGAAAAAAAAACAATCATGAATATAATATTATTAATTCGTAATTATTAAAGGCATGTGTACATCGAATGGTGGGTCGTCACAAGACCCTGAAGGAGGTATATTTCATAGAACATAAATAAGTGTAACTTTTCATATATTTTGAAAAACCACCTGCAAATTTTTCAATATGTTTTCATTATGATTGGGTCTATAAATACTGTTGAGTTATATGCGCAAATATGTTTCTTAAAATCAAAAATATTTATAACACATAAACACACAGTTTCTAAAGTGTTGTGTTGACTTGTCTCCAATACAAGCCCCAGCTTTGAAGTCGGTGTCAATCAGAGTTCTATCTACTTATGTCGATGAGAGGTCGGCATATGTCGCAGTAAGTCAGGGCGGGTCGGGATAGGTCGGGAACGCACCTCGACAGAGTATTACATGTATGTTTTTAAGTCGGGGCTAAGTCGAAGTAAGGTCGGGTTTAATAGGGGTGAAATCTGAACATACGAACATAACTACGATTAACACCTGCCTTCACTTTGACTCACCACGACTTATGCAGACTTCAGCAGGACTTTACCTTGACCTGCCCGACTTAGACCAAAGTAACCCCGATAATGATTTAGTTTCATAATTATCGAAGGACCTACGGATTAAGTGGCTCAAAAGTAAATTACAATTATGAACCAATTGTAGATCCCAGGTCGTTAGACTTTTGAAAATCATGTTGCGTTGTATTCGAAAACTGACTACTGAAACAATGGAAATAAAAAGATACATATTTTCTATATATGCATCATTTGTTTTGAAGGTCAAGTCGGTAAAAATCGGAGTCAAAGTGGCATAGGTCGGATTTCAATCGACATTGTTCAGAGTGCATTCGGGAGAGATTGTTATAAATCGTGCTTAGTCAGTAAAAGTCGGGACTTACCGGAAAAGGTCGTTGTGAGGCGGGACAAGTCGGCGATCAGTCGGAGCTATGTAGGCAATAGTAGGCACTTTGAGTGGCAGGGGTCGTGGAATTAACAAATCGTGAACTCTTTGTCGCTGACCTCCCCGACTTTTGCAAAATTGCAAGTCGAGGAGAGTCTGGGAAAATGTATGCACAGTGAGGCCTGCGCTAAAGATACTAAACAACAGACATTTGATGTGACCCCACAAACCTTTTCGCTATTTTCGAAAACCAGAGTTACTGGTGTTGTTGGGGATCCCCTCTTTGTTCCCATTTGAAACGGTATCTGACGTACACTGATTATGACGTCATCAAATTATATGGAAACAGTCCTAAAAGTCTGGGAAGTAACGGTATAAAATCGACGTTACCATACCATTTTTATGACGTCACAATAGTTTTTCGTCAGATACCTTCTGTAAGGGAAATAACTCTGTATACCACAAAGACTCAATATTACCAGTTCAAGCTACACAAAACAATTATCAAAGATGGATTGGCGAAAGATAAATAAAGCTGTGTGATTGTCAAATGTAAATTTAAAAAAAATGCGAATAAGAATCTTCGCATTATTCAGTAGACGTTCATGTTACTTTACAAAATTTAGACGTTTTATATAAATTTTAGAAAGCAAGAGGTCCGTTGAAATGCCGTTCATTGAAAAGGAAACAGAAATGAAAAAGAAATCAGCAGGAAACAAAGGTACGAGGTTTATAAATGTTTTTGAGTGATTTTTTTTCCTCGATTTTCTTTAGGATAAATTGTACACCTAAAAAAATCGAAGAAACTTTAAAAGCATCTTTAGAGCCGGATTTTAGGTTTGATTGTCATTCCATGATCACAATTTCTTCAATTTATAGAGCAAATGTTATCGCCGATTTGAAGAATATATATGGTATATATATCAGCTGTTATCAGGTGAAGTGGTAGATTGGTTTTCAAGTAAAAACATTTTGTATGCTATATGGGCAATGCCAATTCAGTGATGGACATGGTTTTCAACCACCGTAGACCTCAATTGATAATATTTTACGCAAGAAGCTAAGAATAGGCTATAAAAATCGATTTTTAGAACAAAACAAAGGAGATGATTTAGAATTTTCATACGTATTGATTGTTTAACTATATCTATATGCCCTTTCTGTAAAGATATGACCCTGACAAAAGTATCTAAAATGTACCCACTCTTTGTTCGATTTTGTTGATTTAAGAACAAAAATTCTTGTAGGGATGAAAAATTTCTTCACAATTAGTTATGAACGCAAATTAATATGGCTAATTCAGAGAACAACCAGCGTACATACAGTTATATGTACTAATTTGACAAATTCTTCCTGGTAGGGAATAAGCAGAAGTAATTTGCGTTCACGTTCAAATCAAAGAAAATCCATTTGTGCCTGAATTCATTTTTTAACCAAATATTTTGTTTATAAATAGCACACAAATCTTAGGGTTCGTATGCCCTCTATATTTCATAAACACAGGTTCACAATGATCTTTAATACGATTAACATTACATTAACTGATGCCATTATTCTTGATTCAGCATATCCTCAAGATGAAACCAGTATCAAAGAATCAACAAATCATGAACATGCGGACATTTTTGACAAGGATCTTGTAAACCGGATATTCAGGAGTGTACTTGATATATCAGACGGTATAGTATCTTACGGTGAACTCATGATGCACTTTGTAAAGGAGGATGATTGTTCGGACATTACAGGTGACCTTGAAAATATACTGAAAGGAAATGGAAACGTGTTTCGTCTTTTAAAAGATCCAAGTATTTGCTTCGTAATAGCATATTTTTCTGACGCTGAGATATGTGATAATTACAATCAAGCATCACTCGGAAGACGATGTACAGATAAAAGCTGTTGGAAATTCCACATTTGTTCGTTGTATGTGAAAGGTATGTGTAATGAACCGAATTGTAAACTATCCCATACATACGGAGATGCGCATAACATGAAAGTTAAAGACAGACTAGGACTATGCAGTTATTCAGACAGTGATATAAATAAGATTCTCCTTAATTGCTATCCAAAAATATGCTCGATCGCTGGTTGCGATAAAGAAAAGGATTGCCCATTTTTACATATGTGTAGTAAGTTCTGCTTTGGAAAATGTCCAGATGGATCAGTATGTCGACTCAAACATACTTTTAGAACTGAGCACAATTTATGGATCCTTAATGCGTATGACATTTCAGAGGAGGATATTTGGACTGGATCGCCACTGGCAAGAAAACTTACAATTGCAAAAAAATAAGTAAATCAGAATATCTCGAAAAGGTTGATCATTTAAGTTCAATAATTGCTCTTTTTTCAATTGAATTCAAGGCGGCGCCTGTTATTTATGACCAAGCAGGCGTGTGCGAAGCAGGCCGTAAACATGTTTCTAACACTGCAAATGAATTTCTATGAATCTCATATGCTGTTTAGCCGTAATTATGAGACTATATTACCCTTCTGCAGCCGTAAATTTAGAACTCTGTGACGTCACCGATACCTTATTGTTTATTGATGTCATAGCGAGCATTTCGAAATTTCCTCTCACTTCAGATTCATTCATTCTATCTTTCTGCTAAAATGATCTTCATTCGTGGTTTATTTATTTTGAACAACCGATGTCCGGGTACGATCTTTTTAATGGTGAAGAAAATTTTACAATTAATCAATCAGTAAAAAAAATTATAAGTTTTGCTGTTGATGCCATTTTGAAATAACAATTTATAAGTGATTTGCAGTATGACAAAAATGTTATTATTGTTCCAGACAGGTAATATGGTCTGATACAGGTAATATGGTCTTATATACCTTCGGCTTGGGAAATATAAATTCCAGACAAGGTATCGGTATATCAGAGCATATTACCCGTCTGGAACCGTAATAAAGTATATTATGAAGGAGGGTTGTCCCGTGGCATTGTGTTACATGTATGAAAGGCGTGATATTTATATCTATGCAGGATGAAGTTCACGTACGGAGTGTACCGATTTTCTACAAATAATCTAAGAAACTTAATTGTAACCTGCATGTATATTAAATGAGATTCAATAATTCAATTTAAAACGTTTTGAAACTCTCAAGTTTATATATTGGGATACTTTCCAATAGATATTTCCTTTTATTGCGAAAAGGCGATTTGAAAGAACATGTACGCTTTTTAACCCTCCATTGAAAAATGTGACACGTCTTCTAATTCACATTATGATTTAAGAACTGTATAGATAAATTTGTAGCATTGATTAGACATTCACGTTTCGGATACTTAACCTAGTCAGTGATCCTAAATCCAAACAATGAAATATGGTCAAAGACTGTAAACTTCATACCTAAAAAATATCGAATTTTCGTACTTGTTGAGTAAGTCCCAAGTCAGTCAATTGTAAGGATATTTCTATAAGTTAACTTATTTAGCATTCTTGTTGAATAATCATGATATTTGAAATATTAAATGTTACTTTTACCATAGCTTTTATGAATATATGGAATAATAAATAATCGATAAAAAAAAAGATAGAGGATGGAGCTATAATATACTTTTGAGAATAAGATGGGAAATAAGATAGGAAATAAGCGCAAAATTTCCTCCTTGCACGAATGCGTTGTTTTTGTTTGTTTGGTTGTTAGTAACTCCTCTGTCTGCGAATATGTTTGTTGTAATTGTTGTTGTTTCTGTGTTTCTCTGATCTATACTCAGCAGAGTTATTTTGCAAGGGTTATTGTGCATGCAACTGTGACACACAGAATAAGAACGTCATATGTATTCTGACATATTAGATCACTTGTGCAAATGTTATAAATAAATGTAGTCAATAAAAGTAGTAATTAATGTGCTATTCGCATTAAACTTGCTCCCTTCTACTAAGTGATATTATGTTTGATGGAATGAATAGACACGTACAATATGCAAGACCCAAATGTTGTATTGATATATCAATATTGGTAAATCTTGAAATCGTTCATTGGCAAAGGAACGCTTTTCAAACAATCTATAAACCAACGAAGACTAATTTTCTGATGATGTATAACATTAATCTTTGTGTTGGTACTCTGAATGGTAAATCAAAGAGAAGGATGATTCATGGCAGCAGATTTTTAACACTTTAATCAAATACTGATGACATTAAATGTAATTTTTCACCTTTGTCTGGATTTTTGGCAAAACATGTCATCCTCTTCTGTGAAACTTCTAACTATTAGGGGTAATGATTGGATCTCTTACAAAACTTGAAATGTTAAACGTCTTCAAATTCAATAGCATCATTTAAGACCTGATAAATTTACAGCATGGATCAGACATGCACGTTTCGGGTACTAAACCCTCGTCAGTGATCCTCAGTCTGAACAATGTAAAATGGCCAAAAAGTATGAAAATTATGTCCCAAATGTACCAAAAGACGTAGCAGAATGGGTGGGATATGATGCTACAGGACTAACTTTTTAGAAATTTCAAGAAATTTTGTCACAGAAAATTTCAAATGCGTTAAAGAGACAGACGATCAACCGAACTTGGTCCACCAGCAGTGACACTCACCAAGTAGTTCAAATGTTAAACGTCTTCAAATTCAATAGCATCATTTAAGACCTGATAAATTTACAGCATGGACCAGACATGCACGTTTCGGGTACTAAATCCTCCTCAGTGATCTTCAAAGCAGCATCCACAACCAATAAAAAATTAGAAGAAACACCAAATGATAAATCACAACGGAGACACGTATAGAAGGAGACGCAAAAAGAAAAGGGAACACAAAATTACATCATAGAAACACCAAATAGAAAAGATAAAGCATCAACGATGTAATCGATGGCGATTTAATACGGCCATCTGCACATCAGTTGCAGATGGTGTAGTTATCCGGATTAAATCAGTGATCCCCAGTCTGAACAATGTAAAATGGCCAGAAAGTATGAAAATTATGTCCAAAAATGTACCAAAAAGAAGTAACAGAATGGGTGGAATATGATGCTACAGGACTCACTTTTTAAAATTTCAAGAAATTTTGTCACAGAAAATTTCAAATTCGTTAATGATACAGACGATCAACCGAAGTTGATCGAACTTGGCTACATATGCCCTCGGGGACTCTTGGTCCACCAGCAGTGACACTCACCAAGTAGTTCAAATTTTAAACGTCTTC
Source organism: Pinctada fucata (assembly GCA_028142955.1). NCBI lineage: Eukaryota > Metazoa > Mollusca > Bivalvia > Pterioida > Pteriidae > Pinctada > Pinctada fucata. Next base: position 48,459,886 of record AP027112.1, on the reverse strand, counting down.
AAATTCAATAGCATCATTTAAGACCTGATAAATTTATAGCTTGGATCAGACATGCATCTTTTGGGTACTTAACCCTCGTCAGTGATCCTCAGTCTAAACATTGTAAAGTGGCCAAAAAGTATGATTTATGTCCAAAAATGTATCAAAAGACGTAGCAGAATGAGTGGGATATGATGCTACAGGACACAATTTTTGGAAATTTCAAGACATTTTGTCACAGAAATATCAAATTCGTTAAAGAGACAGACGATCAACCGAAGTTGATCGAACTTGGCTACATGTGCCCTGGGGGACTCTTGGTCCACCAGCAGTGACACTCACCAAGTAGTTCAAATGTCAAACGTCTTCAAATTCAATAGCATCATTTAAGACCTGATAAATTTACAGCATGGACCAGACATGCACGTTTCGGGTACTAAATCCCCCTCAGTGATCTTCAAAGCAGCACCCATAACCAATAAAAAAAAAAAAAGAAGTAACATTAAATGCAAAATCACAACGGAGACATGTATAGAAGGAGACGCAAAAAGAAGAAAGAACACAAAATTACATCATAGAAACACCAAATAGAAAAGATAATGCATTAACGATGTAATCGATGGCGATTTAAGACGGCCATCTGCACATCAGTTGCAGATGGTGTAGTTATCCGGATTAAATCAGTAATCCTCAGTCTGAACAATGTAAAATGGCCAAAAAGTATGAAAATTATGTCAATAGATGTACCAAAAAGACGTAGCAGAATGGATGGGATATGATGCTACAGGACTCCCTTTTTAGAAATTTCAAGAAATTTTGTCACAGAAAATTTCAAATGCGTCAAAGAGACAGACGATCAACCGAAGTTGATCGATCTTGGCTACATGTGCCCTGGGGGACTCTTGGTCCACCAGCAGTGACACTCACCAAGTAGTTCAAATGTCAAACGTCTTCAAATTCAATAGCATCATTTAAGACCTGATAAATTTACAGCATGGACCAGACATGCACGTTTCGGGTACTAAATCCCCCTCAGTGATCTTCAAAGCAGCACCCACAACCATTAAAAAAATAAGAAGAAACACCAAATGCAAAATCACAGCGGAGACAGGTATAGAAGGAGACGCAAAAAGAAGAAGGAACACAAAATTACATCATAGAAACACCAAATAGAAAAGATAATGCATCAACGATGTAATCGATGGCGATTTAAGATGGCCATCTGCACATCAGTAGTGTAGGTGTAGTTATCCGGATTAAATGTGCAAAATATTCCTACTTTTCCGATTATCCAGAGGTCTCCAAGAACAGACAGTTGTAAATTACAGTATACTCCTCAGTGTTAGGTGACACTACAAAGCAACACGCAGATCAAGTAAATGGATATAAAATCTAAAGGAGTACAGTCCGTGCTCTGTCGACTGTAGCAAGCTTATGTATATTATCACTCGAGGAGTCCGATCGACATTCAGAGAGGAAAGGTTGTCGGGACCATGTCTTCTCAAAATAAATTAGAGATGAGGTTCACTTATACCTACGTAACTCCTTTTTTTCTGAATAAGCCATTAATCATCCAGAGCTACATGAGTTAAAGAAGATCCTGACGATAATCTCAACAGCACTCACAATAGAGCACCATGTTGAACATCGACGGACCCCTAGCAAGCTAGAGGTGGGATCAGGTGCCCGGGATGAGTAAGCATTCCCTGTTGGCTAGCCGCACCCGCCGTCGATGTTAATGCACGAAAAAAGTAAAAAAAAATGCATGCACTGTCTGAGGTTATGTCTACATAGAAAGTGCTATGGCGACCATGTCAGAGATACATAATTAAAACACTTACTGTCAAACCTCTTGCGGGGAACTTTTTTAAGAGCTCCACACGGCAAAGGGCATAAGAGTGACACAAATGAGTTCAAGAAGATCCTGAGGATAATCTCAACGGCACTCACAATAGAGCACCATGTTGAACATCGACGGACCCCTAGCAAGCTAGAGGTGGGATCAGGTGCCCGGGAGGAGTAAGCATCCCCTGTTGGCTAGCCGCACCCGCCGTCGATGTTAATGCACGACAAAAGTATATAAAATGCATGCACGGTCTGAGTTTATGTCTACATAGAAAGTGCTATGGTGACCATGTCAGGGAAATATATTCAAAACACTTACTGTCAAACCATTCATGTAACACTGAATATAGCTGAGTTAAACAAAGATGGTATAGCTACAGCTTTTATAGATTTTGATATCAAAATCAGTAATAGAGAAACTGAGACAGGTATACCACAAAAGAGACAACTTTGGCTGCAACATAGTTAATTTTCATTAGTTTAAATTGATCGTTATGTTCCAGGATTGCCATCTTGCGGCATTTACACCTCTCTAGGTTGTTAATATGTTTTGGACTACCATGATGAAATTTAACTAATTACTAAACATAACCTGATAATTCAAGGATTTAGATATCATAAACAATCTTTTTTGGAAATTTTACACTAACTATTTTGTAGCTCATTCAAGATTTGGGATAACACCAGCATCAGAGTATGTATCAATGGGAATTGCATTGCCTTCATTTTACGGTGACCTAACAAAATTATAAGGAACAAAGGCATATCAAACTTCAACAACAATTGTAAGAAAAAAGGGGTCGCCTGCTTTGCTGAGGATATGATCATAAAGTCATCAACAGAACACTGGACATGGTACTTAACCAATTTACAGTTTTGTACCAGTGTCTTTCCCAACAACAAAATGAGACGACAAGACCTGTACATTTTCTATTTTGCAAAATAGATTTAAAAGAATGAACACATATTGTCACCAGTAGCACATTGTGCAGGGTAACACATGTTACGTATAAATCATACACTTGAATTTTGTTTTCTCATAAGAGAAAGGAGAAAATCTCCAACAACACCTAGTTGCAGCACCAACAGCAAGCCCTCAAAACATCCACTTTAAAAACACAATGAAGACAGTCACAGAAAGAGACGTATTGGTACAATGAACGCCAAATCACAGAGAAACATCAATGACTACACATAAACAAACGACACCAATGGGCAACCGGTGCCGACTTAGGACGGCAAACTGCCAAGTCAGTAGCAGACGGGGTGGTTATCCTGGATTAAGTGCGCACAACCCTTCAACTTTTCCGATTACCAAGGTCTTGAAGAATGCCAATTGTGGTGTAAAATAACCTCTTTACTGTAAGATGAACATACAAACAGACAGCATGACGCATGACACGTGGGCCCAAGAAACAAAGATTGATATGAAGTTGGATATAAAAATCTGAAGGCATACGAAATACAGTCCGTGCTCTGCCGACTGTAGCAAGCTCATGCATGTTATCACCAAAGGAGTCCGACTGACATTCAGAAAGGACAGGTGGTCAGGGACCTGGCTTCTCTAAAGAGGTTTTGACAGGACTCGTCATGGAGTCCCGTCGTTACAGTCATAGTGCATTTCTTGAGAATGCGCTGGTACAAGTCTGTAGATTTGTCCAGTACCAAGCCAAATATCCACGATAAAAAAAGGTGTTTGACGATTCTAACACTTTTGGATGGTTATTCTGTCTCTCTTTGATCCTTTTTCAAAGATCATATCACCATAACATGTTGGTTGCGAAATACCTTTAGTAATACTCTTTGTTGCTTGCATTGGTCCGAATTTCTAAAGAAGTTGACATAATCTTTTGAAAAATTTCCAGAAAAATCTGGTTTGGGAAAGCGACATTTTTGACCTAGACGTTTCTTGGTAATTTGTAAATTTCTGCTATGAAAATCCAAAACATGAGTACATGCTCTACTGGATGAGCTGTGAAATGTAGATACCATATTACGGTAATATAGGAACATCGATATCATGTTAAGCCAGGTAATACTAAGTATGTTGAATCAAAAATTATTGCGAGGGAAAGAAAAAGATATTGCGTGGGAACGAAATAATATTGCGAGGGAATGAAATAATAATGCGAGGGAACGAAATAATATTGCGTTGGAACGAAATATTATTGCGAGTGAACGAAATAACATTGCGAGGGAAGGAAATAATTTTGCATGAGAACGAAATAATATTGCGAGGGAACGGAATAATATTGCGTGGGAACGAAATAATATTGCGTTGGAACGAAATAATATTGCGTGAAAACGAAATAATATTGTGAGGGAACGAAAGAATTCTCCCTTCTGCGCATGTGCAGACTTATGTATATATGTGCTCTACATGTATATGGAAGAAATATCAAATCAAAATCAGTCAAAAATTGCCATAAAATAAGGTAAAAATAAGGCATAATTTTGTCCAATTTCAATCTTTTTTAGCAAAAATATAATGCAAAATGCCAGACTGATAACACAATCACTTTTGTCAGTACAAAATAGATTTCATGTGACAAATATAATCACGGAAAAAAAATAAATTGGACCTTGTTTTGTTTTCCTACATTTTAGGTCAAAAATGGTTGCCATGGCAACTTTTCATTTGACACATGATTGCTATATCTCTTCAAATTGATTTTAAGCATGGTTTAAAAAACTTATGTTGCTGAAGTTTCATGTAGGCACAACATAATAAATAATTCTTTATTTGAGCACATCTAAAATTTGTGAAGGTCATTGACTCAAAGTTCAAGGTCAATTCACAATATAGATTCCAATTTGAATAAAATTTGCATTTTTATTTATTTATTTTTTTTTTTTTGTTACTAAATTTAGGCTATACAGTCATATATTTGTATCAAAAATACTTCTTTCGAAAATTGGCCGACAGGTAGGAAAAAAATACAATTTTTAGTTCAGAATATTTCTCCTAAAAAAATAAGCCCCAGTCAAAAATCATGATAATCTCACATTTTTTATATGTATGTATGAAATACTAGCTACAAATTAAGGATGTCATTGATTTTGAGATTTTTGAAACCTTGGTCATTATATGGGGGATATATCCAAAATCACAAATTTTGTGTTTGTTTTACTAAGATGAGATAAAAAAGATCCTGACGACAATCTCAACAAAACCTACAATAGAGCACCAAATGGAGCATCGACAGACCCCTAGCAAGCTAGAGGTGGGACCAGGTGCCCGGGAGGAGTCATCATCCCCTGTTTGGCTAGCCGCATCTGCCGTCGATGTTCATGCACGACAAATGTAAAATATACCACATGATTTTTGAGTAAATGCCTTTCATATTTTTGATAAATCACAGAATATTGCCCAATTTTGTGAATTGCATTCAAGATGACCTTGACATTGGGTCCTGTGACCTTGAAAATTTTTAAGGTGATTCTTTTTTTTTCTATTAATAATGTTCTTTTATACAAAATGTATGCACTTATAAAAAAATGCTTAAAAATATATAACGGACAGCTTAAAATTTATCCGTAAATTACTTTATGTGAAATAGCACTGAACAGAGTGTCACCATGGTAGCCATTTCTATACCCTTTTGAATAAAACTGTAAAGAGGTCCCACTCAAATTTAAATGTTTTCTTGGAGATCGAGAATTAAACTTTAAAGATAATTGGCAGTATAAATCAAGTTAGCCTGACATTTAAGATTATTTGCCCTTAAAATTGTTAAATTAGGAGCTTTTTCGGTCTTAAAAAGGGCCTCTTCAAAACAGAGTTTTGCCTACATTTTGAGCATATTGACAAAAAGAATAGCGGACAGAAGAATACTTCTTGTGAAATATTAATACTATGAAAGATATAAAAAGAAAAATTAAGGAAATTTCAGTTGACTATAATAGCTGTTACCATGGAAACGAGCCTTTTGAAAATGCCATGATACAAGTATTCTACTGATGCGTAAAATTTCAAACATGGTTTCCATGGCAATGAAAACTTAATTTGTAAAAAGGAAGTTTATTTTTGTCTCAGTACATCATATAAACCTTCCATACCAAAAATCTCCAAAATTGGAGACATGCTATTTCCACGTGCTCTAAAAATTATTTTAGTCCTTACAGAGAATTGCTATAAAATAGTAAGTGATTGGGCTTTAGTATTTCACATGTGTATTCCTTTTGACAGGACCTTTCCATGGATTCCAACATTTTTGATCTTGTGACCTTGAACTTTTGAAAATCTAAACTTTAGCTATGACTTTTGAATAGTAAGTGATAGGGCTTTCATATTTCACATATGGCTTTCTTGTGACAAGACCTTTCCATGCATACCAAATTTGAACTTTTGACCTTGACCTCAAAATGTGAACTACTTTTCAGCTGTTTTACCGACAAAGATGCCAGCGGGGGTATTCGTGTTTCACAAACACATGTTTTTTCTCTGACGTTCGGTTGCAATGGTAACCAATGTTTCGTATAAAAACTTCTTTAAACAAGGTATTTTATGCATCTCGTTCCCATGGAAACGAATGTTGAATGTTTATGTAATTTTCTTAACAGATTATCTAAATTCTCTTAAGTTAATATTATTTGATAATTCAATGCTCCTCATACTGTATATCATGTAAATTTGCTTCAATTTCAAGAAAAAAAATCTTATTCAAAATGTGTCATTTTGGGTCGATTTAGACCTGATTTTACTTATATTTCTCTTACTTTTGACATGAGTGATAATGCAGTTGCCCAAGATTTGAATTACATTTGCCTATTTTCTGAAAAGTATTATCCCTGTACTTCATGGGAATCGAAGGAACTTTATGTAAAAATAACATTTTTACAGTTTATATGCCTCTAAAATAGGTTACTAAGGCAACATTTGATACAAAGGTGTAAATACCTGTCATATGTAAAAGCTTCTTTATGACGATCTTTGCCTTATGCTTATTCCTCCCGGGCACCTGATCCCACCTCTAGCTTCCTAGGGGTCCGTCGATGCTCAACATGGTGCTCTATTGTGAGTGCTGTTGAGATTATTATCGTCAGGATCTTCTTTAACTCATTTGTGTCACACTTATGCCCTTTGTCGTGTGGAGCTCGTAAAAAAGTTCCCCGCGAGGATTTTGACAGTAAGTGTTTTGAATATATTTCCCTGACATAGTCGCCATAGCACTTTCTATATAGACATAGCGTCAGACAGTGCATGTATTTTATATACTGTGTTCTTTATCGTGTATTAACATCGACGGCGGGTGCGGCTAGCCAACAAGGGGTTGCTTACTCCTCCCGGGCACCTGATCCCACCTCTTGCTTGCTAGGGGTCCGTCGATGCTCAACATAGTGCTCTATTGTGAGTGCTGTTGAGATTATCGTCAGGATCTTCTTTAACTCTGTTATTGTTACAACATTTTGTATGTAGATGTATTATAGACAATTTGATGCTATCAAGACCTTGATCAATTTTCAAGGTCATTCAAAAATATTTTGGTATCAATGGAAAATTTTGCGGACAAACAGACAAACAGACAGACAGACGGACGGACAGACAAAAAAACTATATGCCCCCGAATCTTCGATTACGGGGGCATAAAAAACTTGAAGGTCATTTCGCTCTGAGGTCATCAAATACACCATTGACAATCCTGCTTTTGAATTATACAAGAATGAAATTTATCCACAAGAATTAACCCTTAACAAGGCAAACCTTTCAAATACAGAAACACCCTTTTTGGACCTAAATATAAAAATTGTAAACGGAAAGATTCATACAAGTGTATATGACAAAAGAGATGATTTTGGATTCAACATAATAAATTTCCCTTGGCTTGACGGTGATGTTCAAAATTTACCGTCATACGGCATTTATATATCACAGCTCATCCGGTACGCTAGAGCATGTACTGATATTTTGGATTTTCACAGTAGAAATTTACAAATTACCAAAAAACTTTTAGGTCAAGGTTTCCGCTTTCATAAACTAGTTAAGACTTTCTGGAAATTTTACAAAAATAACAGTCAACTTCTTTTAAAATTCGGATCTATACATGCAACAGAGTACATTACACAACCTGTCTTTTATGGTGATATGATAAACAAAATAAAAAGGATCAAAGGTAGGCAGCATAACCATCGAAAATGCGTCCTAAATGATCCTAATGTCACCAGACGGACACTAGGCTTGGTACTTGACCAATCTACAGTCTTGTATAAGCGCATCCCTGAGACAGGACTCCATGACGGGCCCTGTCCAAACCTCTTTAGAGAAGACAGGGCCCCGACCACCTGTCATCTCTGAATGTCAGTCGGACTCCTCGGGTGATTACATACATGAGCTCGCTACAGCCGGCAGAGCACGGACTGTATTACGCATGCCCTCTTTTTATATCCATTTACATATTCGTTTGTGTGTCTGGGGCCTCTGCGTTTCGCGGTCTTGTTTGTGTGATGTCATCTTACAGTGAGGAGGTTGTTTTACACCACAACTGTACGTTCTTCGAGACCTCTGGGTAACTGGAGAAGTGAGAGGGTTGTGCGCACGTAATCCAGGATAACCACACCATTTGCTACTTGCGTGACAGATGGCCGTCCAAAGTCGGCACCGGTTGCCCATTGGTCTCGTCGGTTTATTTGTAGTCTGTTGTGTTTGATGTTTACATGTCGTGTGTTTCTTTTCCGTCTCGTGCTGTACTCGTCTTTTGTGTTTTTGCATCGGGTGTTTTACTGTTGATGCTGCAACGGGGTCTTGTTGGAGATCTCCTCCCTTCTTTGTACACAAAAAAAAAATCCAAAATCTGACACATGTCGTTGCCAAACATGTCTGAATTTTTAGGTTTTACATATAATTCATATTAAAAAGTATTGAAAAGAGATTATTTCATTCCATGAAAGGCAGTCATGGCATACATTACATGCAATAGAGTTAAAGAAGATCCATTAAAGAAGATCCATTAAAGAGTTAAAGAAGATACATTACATGTAGAAGAGTTTAAGAAGATAGAAGTAATACATTTTTTGTTAACATGATTGCTGACCAAGTGCCCCTCTGACCTTAATCTTGTAAAAAGTATTTAGATGATAGAAATGAAAACAGAACTCTTTCATACTCTTCGTATTTATTTACACATTCCAAATATAAGAGTACTACATTCTTAGCCTTAATTCTTGTCTACCAGTATTATCTGTTCTTAATTGATGCTATTAAACTTCAAGACGTTTACAATTGAACTTCACTTTGGACTTTGACTTGGATCTATTAATCATCATATGTATAATCAATACTTGTGATTAAACATTATAACATGTATAGCAAATGATAAAAATTATATACATAAATCTGCACATGCGCAAAAGGGAGATTCATTTCGTTCCCTTGCAACATTATTTCGTTACTACGCAATATTATTTCGTTCCCACGCAATATTATTTCGTTCCCTCGCAATATTATGTCGTTCCCAAGCAATATTATTTCGTTCCCTCGCAATGTTATTTCCTTCCCACACAATATTATTTCCTTCCCTCGAAATATGATTTCGTTCCCTAACAGTATTATTTCATTCCCTTGCAATATTATTTCGTTCCTACGCAATATTATGTCGTTCCCTCGCAATATTATTTCGTTTCCTCGCAATAATATTTCGTTCCCAAGCAATATCATTTCGTCCCCTCGCAATGTTATTTCGTTCTTTCGCATTATTATTTCGTTCCTTCGCATTATTATTTCGTTCCCTCGCAATGACAAATATGGATAATGACCATATCCCTGTATACAGCACAAAATCGATGATTCAGAAAGTCAGAAACCGAAGGCATACAAAATCAGGATAAAACAGGAACCAAAGAAAACAAACAAAAACCTCAATCATATGAAAAGAAGCGAACTCCCGATATGGGAGTTAGACTAGGTGCCCAGGAAGAGTAAGCACATCCTGCTTGCATGCAACAGCCGCCGCTTCAATATCATTTCGTTCCCACGCAATATTATTTCGTTCCCACACAATATTATTTCGTTCCCACACACTAATATTTCGTTCCCTCGCAATATTATTTCGTTCCCACGCAATAATTTCATTTTTCACACTGCCCTTTACGGCCACCGTACTTTTATCATACATACTTGTATTAATCTCTCCATTAACACTTTTGATATTTAGGTCCAAAAATGGTGTTTCTGTGTTTGTAACGTTTGCCTTTTGTATAGTCAGTTCAGTTTTTGCGGATAAATTCGTTTTATACTTTTTCAAAAACAGGATTGTCGGTAGTAAGAATATCATCTAGGTACCTAGACATCAAGTTGACGTACTTCGGACTTCGCACTCCGGACTTCGCACTTTAGGGGTCATATAAAAAAATCAAGTGAAATCAAAAAAGTAAAATATGAACAAACATAGACGAACTTACGCTTGAGAGTTTTAAATAGGTATATTCATACATAGAAATAAATAATTTCTTTCATAAGGTACATATTCAAGGCTCAACGGGATAACATCAACAATTTACGTTTGTGACATAGTCCCCTCCATGTGTGGTGTCTGAAGTCCGAACTGCGCGAACATGAAAAATGTCAATTAATAGTACAATTGAAACATTTCACATCATGTTTCCTTTTTGGATGATGTTGGATAAATTATTTTCATACGTGTAAATAATTTTACGTGTATGTGTACGAAAATACGTGTATGAAAATAAATCTGCAACAACAGACGCACAATTAGTACCAAAAGGGATACCTATAACCTACTTGTAGGGATTCCTACCAAATCTTACATAAATGTTGAGGGACAAGGCCATACAAAGGTCACTACATGTCCATCATATGAATGATTTGTATTCTGTAGTGGAAAAGAAACTCTTTGATTCAGATGTACAAATGTAAGTTTCCCTCTTCGATTAAAGCACCATTTAATGCGTTGGGACAATTGATCATTAATTTGTCATGGAGAAGCGTGGTGTACATATTTGAAAAGTCCTATGAAGAAATCGTACTCGCTTGAAAATTTCTAGATTTCATTTTGTCAATCGAATACTCTTAATCTTAAATAGACAAAAATAAATTATCATCATTCCTATTCAAAACATTTTTACCATATTTTGCTACCTGTTCCTTTACCGCCTTGAGTGCTGACGTCAGATTTCTAGACAAAATTGTAATCGAGCAGTTGCTAGAATTAACAATGTAACAAAACTTAAAAGGAGACTTATGCAATTTTGGTATTCACTATAGTGTAGGAAGATCCAAATTAGAAATAGGAATGTACAATGAAGAAATTTCGTTGTTGTACTTGCTCCAAATGTTAGGAACACTTTAATTGCTTTTTAAATAAGTATTTGTAGACGAATGTTCCGAAATCAAAGTTAATATGTAGTTACGTTTTCAAATTATTATGGTGTTGTTGGCTGCTTAAATATCAAAATACCTTAATATCAAAATTGTTAATGGAGAGATCCCTACAAGTGTGTGACAAAAGAGATTATTTTGGATTTAGCATAGTGAATTTCCCCTGGCTTGACGGTGATGTTCCTAGATTACCGTCCTATGGTATCTATATTTCACAGCTCATCCGGTATGCTAGAGCATGTACTGATGTTTTGGATTTTCATAGTAGAAATTTACAAATTACCAAGAAACTTTTAGGACAAGGTTTTCGCTTTCACAAAAGACTTTCTGGAAATTTTACAAAAATTATTGTCAACTTCTTCTGAAATTCGGACCAATACAGGCAACAGAGTATATTACTTTGGGTATTTCACAACCTGCATTTTATGGTGACATTATTAACAAGATAAGAAGGATCAAAGATAGACAACATCATTATCGAAAATGCGTCAGATTCATAAAACGCCTTTTATACCGTGGGTATGATCCTAATGTCACCAGACGGACACTAGGCTTGGTACTTGACCAATCTACAGTCTTGTACAAGCGCATTCTTAAAACTTGCACTTTGACTGACTGTGACGACGGGACTCCATGACAGGGCCCCGACCACTTGTCCTCTCTGAATCTCAGTCGGACTCCTCGGGTGACAACATACATGAGCTCGCGGCGGCAGAGCACGGATTGTATTACGTAGGCCCTCTTTTATATATTTACATATTCATCTGTGTTGCTTGGGCCCCTGCGTTTTGCGGTCTTGTTTGTGTGTGGTCATCTGACAGTGAGGAGGTTGTTTTACACCACAATTGTACGTTCTTCGAGACCTCTGGGTAATCGGAAAAATGGGAGGGTTGAGCGCACGTAATCCAGGATAACTATACCTTCTGCTATTTCCGTGGCAGATGGCCGTCCTAAATCGGCACCGGTTGCCCATTGGTCTCGTTGGTTTATGTGTAGTCCTTTGTGTTTGATGTTTCTGTGTTGTGCGTTGACGTTCCTTGTCCCTTGCGCGTCTCTTTTTGTGCTTTTCTGCTTTGTGTTTTTGCATTGGGTGTTTTTTGGTTTTGCTGTGGGTGCTACAACTTGGTGTTGTTGGAGATCCCCTCCTTTGTCTACAGGAGCAAAGACACATCTTTCATGTAAATTGTGTAATCTGGATTTGAGATATCTTTCAGATTAAGAACTTGGCTTTTCAAAAAGATTAGTATTTTTGTAGAAGTTATCTATTCCAATATCAATAATATCCAATATGAGGTTTTCCAGTCATTCGGAGAAATTCAATGTGATTCTTCTCCTTCCGATTTACACCATCCTTTTGCACAGTAATCTAAGGCTTCCTTTTAGTACTTTGCGACAGTTGATGAAATCGATCTTTGATCTTTGCCGTGTGGAGCTCGTAAAAAAATTCCCCGCGAGGGGTTTGACAGTAAGTGTTTGGAATATACTTCCCTGACATTGTCGCCACAGCACTTTCTATATAGAAATAACGTCAGATAGTGCATGATTTTTATACATTTTCATTTCCATGCTTCATTAACATCGACGGCGGGTGCGGCTAGCCAACAGGGGATGCTTACTCCTCCCGGACACCTGATCCCACCTCTAGCTTGCTAGGGGTCCGTCGATGCTTAATTTTCGGCTCTATTGTGAGTGCTGTTGAGATTCTCGTCAGGATCTTCTTTAACTCCTTTGTGTCACACTTATGCCCTTTGCCGTGTGGAGCTCGTGAAAAAGTTCCCCGCGAGGGGTTTGACAGTAAGTGTTTTGAATATATTTCCCTGACATTGTCGCCATAGCACTTTCTATATAGACATAACCTCAGACAGTGCATGAATTTTATATATTGTTTTCATGACGTGCTGAAACATCGACGGCGGGTGCGGCTAGCCAACAGGGGATGCTTACTCCTCCCGGGCACCTGGTCCCACCTCTAGCTTGCTAGGGGTCCGTCGATGTTTAATTTTGTGCTCTATTGTGAGTGCTGTTGAGATTCTCGTCAGGATCTTCTTTAACTCATTTGTGTCACACTTATGCCCTTTGCCGTGTGGAGCTCGTAAAAATGTTCCCCGCGAGGGGTTTGACAGTAAGTGTTTTGAATATACTTCCCTGACATTGTCGCCACAGCACTTTCTATATAGAAATAACGTCAGATAGTGCATGATTTTTATACATTTTGATTTCCATGCTTCATTAACATCGACGGCGGGTGCGGCTAGCCAACAGGGGATGCTTACTCCTCCCGGACACCTGATCCCACCTCTAGCTTGCTAGGGGTCCGTCGATGCTTAATTTTCGGCTCTATTGTGAGTGCTGTTGAGATTCTCGTCAGGATCTTCTTTAACTCCTTTGTGTCACACTTATGCCCTTTGCCGTGTGGAGCTCGTGAAAAAGTTCCCCGCGAGGGGTTTGACAGTAAGTGTTTTGAATACATTTCCCTGACATTGTCGCCATAGCACTTTCTATATAGACATAACCTCAGACAGTGCATGAATTTTATATATTGTTTTCATGACGTGCTGAAACATCGACGGCGGGTGCGGCTAGCCAACAGGGGATGCTTACTCCTCCCGGGCACCTGGTCCCACCTCTAGCTTCCTAGGGGTCCGTCGATGTTTAATTTTGTGCTCTATTGTGAGTGCTGTTGAGATTATCGTCAGGATCTTCTTTAACTCATTGGATGGGATTCTATACTAATGTCCTTTTTTAAGAAGACTGCAAAGCTGCCTGTCCTGGATACTTGAAAAGTCACCTGTAACATAATGACCAGCTGGTTTATGTAGGTATTCAGACTTGGCACCGCGCCCATCGCTGCGCCTATTGTTTGTTTGTAAATTTTATCATTAAATTCGAGGTAATTGTTATCAAGTACAGTGTGCAACAGAAATAAAAGATCTCTGACATCTGGACAAGGAATGCTTGTATGACCTTGAGCATCAGATGGATCGTATGCTCTTTTCACTGCTCTGAGTAATTCATCGAATGTCATATTTGTATACATGCTTGTCACATCATAACTCACTAAAAGACATTCCCTTGATAATCTCAGTTTTTCAATTTTTGTGATAAAGTCTGCTGTATCTCTGATATATGTGTTTTGATTATGCACAATTGGCTTCAGAAAATAATCACAAAATCGACCTATTTTCTCACCGACAGTTCCTATTTGTGAAATGATAGGACGACCTGTTGGATTTGGTACATTATGCAGATCCCCATTTGCTATGTTATCAAGAGTTTCTTTGTCAAATTTATGTATCTTAGGGAGCAGATACAAATATCCAATATTTTGAACCTTATCAAGACACGACAGATATTTGAATGTTTCTTCGTCAAGTGAACCTTTTTCGTGCATATCATTTAATCTGTCTTGCACTTTTTCTTTGATAGCAGTAAGATTAGGAAAATCAACTTCTCTGTAATGATTAGATGAGAGTTGTCTCATGCCTTCTGCTATGTATTTCTGTCTGTTTAAGATGACAATCGTGTTACTTTTGTCAGCCTTTTTGATAATAATATCTTTATTTTGTTTAAGCGTAGTCAAAGCTTTTCTTTCTTCATTTGAGATATTTTGATGATATTTTCGTATGTATAGAGATGTTAACTCAAGTCTAGTTTTGTCAATGTATGATTCTAAGGCCGCACTTGCCTTTTCTGGCACAAAACCTGAATTTACTCTGAAAGGATGCATCTTTTTTTCTTCCTTTTTGTGAAAGTGATACTTGCATCTTAGTTTTCTGGCAAATTCTAGAAAGTCTTTCATAATGTTACGTCGTGTATTGTAAACACGAGGGCTTGGTATAAATTTAAGCCCTTTTGCCAGTATTGTAATTTCACTGTCGTTTAAATTGTAATTCGACAGGTTGAGAACAGCAGTTTTTAAATTTGTAATTTTTGTAATTTGCTGTCTCTTTCTTTGAGCAATTTTGTTATTAGCTCGAGTTTTTGCCTGCTTTATTTTATGTGATCTGTTAAAGCGTCTAGCCATTTTGATAGCTAGATCGAGAAAAAAAATCAATATTTATAATCAGAAACCAATCATCCACGCATATCAAAAATTCGGACCCGACACCCAATACACTTCGGTATCTTTGTAAGTGAAATCATTTCTGTATCATGCAGTATCATACAATTTGTATCAGGCGTTTCGGCGGCTTTAACATTGACATATCATTCTATATAAGGTCCGCCATCATCAGGAGTCCCCTTATATAGTTTTCTATTTTTTATGCGTGAACTAATCACTAAGTCTGTTATGTTTTTATGTTTTTTGTAAGCTATAATTGGCACTTGGTTGAATATCGATTTACAATGTTCATCATTCTCAATTATTTTCCAATGTTTTGTCAATCTGCGTTTAAGTCCCTTAACTTTTGGGTCGTATTTTGTGATCATTACAAGAGGAACTTCAGCTTTTTCATCTTTTATCTTGTGTTGCAACACTGATGATCGTTCCATCGACAATGTGTTCGTAATTATTGGGTCAATTTCAGTTTGTTTATATCCTCTTTCCAGAAGGTGACATTTGAATTGTGAGAGGTTTGATGTAAGTAAACCATGATCGCTAGTGTTCCGTAATTTTTTATACGTTCACCTTTCATGAAGCCTCTAAAGACTGACGGACTATGGGCACTATTTCTGTGTAAATAGTGAAAATTATTGGTAGGCTTTACATATGACTTAATATCAAGGATACCAGTTTCTATGAAGCGCTTTCCTTTGTAAAGTTCTGTATCTAGAAAAACAATACTTGAGTCAGAAATCTGGTATGTAAGCTTAAGTAATTTATGCAGAGCATTTCCTATCGAGAAGAAGTTTTCTATTTCTTCCTTATTTCCTTCAAATAGGATAATGCCGTCGTCTCTATAGCGACCATGGTAGATAATTTTATTTCTATGTATAAAATTATCTGTAATTTCTTGTGTAATTTCAAACATTCTTATGTCACACATTTCTGGACTTGGCACCGCGCCCATCGCTGCGCCTATTGTTTGTTTGTAAATTTTATCATTAAATTCGAGGTAATTGTTATCAAGTACAGTGTGCAACAGAAATAAAAGATCTCTGACATCTGGACAAGGAATGCTTGTATGACCTTGAGCATCAGATGGATCGTATGCTCTTTTCACTGCTCTGAGTAATTCATCGAATGTCATATTTGTATACATGCTTGTCACATCATAACTCACTAAAAGACATTCCCTTGATAATCTCAGTTTTTCAATTTTTGTGATAAAGTCTGCTGTATCTCTGATATATGTGTTTTGATTATGCACAATTGGCTTCAGAAAATAATCACAAAATCGACCTATTTTCTCACCGACAGTTCCTATTTGTGAAATGATAGGACGACCTGTTGGATTTGGTACATTATGCAGATCCCCATTTGCTATGTTATCAAGAGTTTCTTTGTCAAATTTATGTATCTTAGGGAGCAGATACAAATATCCAATATTTTGAACCTTATCAAGACACGACAGATATTTGAATGTTTCTTCGTCAAGTGAACCTTTTTCGTGCATATCATTTAATCTGTCTTGCACTTTTTCTTTGATAGCAGTAAGATTAGGAAAATCAACTTCTCTGTAATGATTAGATGAGAGTTGTCTCATGCCTTCTGCTATGTATTTCTGTCTGTTTAAGATGACAATCGTGTTACTTTTGTCAGCCTTTTTGATAATAATATTTATAATCAGAAACCAATCATCCACGCATATCAAAAATTCGGACCCGACACCCAATACACTTCGGTATCTTTGTAAGTGAAATCATTTCTGTATCATGCAGTATCATGATGATGGCGGACCTTATATAGAATGATATGTCAATGTTAAAGCCGCCGAAACGCCTGATACAAATTGTATGATACTGCATGATACAGAAATGATTTCACTTACAAAGATACCGAAGTGTATTGGGTGTCGGGTCCGAATTTTTGATATGCGTGGATGATTGGTTTCTGATTATAAATATCGATTAAATACATTTAAGAAACTTGGAGTAAAGACCAAAGAGTCTGCAACGGCAAAAAGCAAATTTGACGAGCAATTAAACTCTCTGAATGAAAAACTTACAGAGGAAATACGGAAGTATAGGGAGGACCTTCACTCTTTACAATATGCGCTTAAACCTGGAAGCACTAACAGAATCAAGGGATACAGGCGGCCATATAGAAGTGTAAGGGGTGCACATGGACGCAAACCGAGGACTTATTAATGTCAATTGATAATGCTTATGTAAACAGAATGTATATCTATCCATTTATTGGATCTTAGTTCGTATTCATAACATGTATGAATTTGAATCATTAGATTATAATACATATTCATTCTGAGCTCATGTATGAATTATCTGTTTATCTGTTGTAAAAACAGCCAATGGAAGTTTTTGATGTCATGAATGGGTGGAGCTTATATAGAAAACTTCTGGTAAGACAACATTATTCCCAGTCATTTCTCGATCTAGCTATCAAAATGGCTAGACGCTTTAACAGATCACATAAAATAAAGCAGGCAAAAACTCGAGCTAATAACAAAATTGCTCAAAGAAAGAGACAGCAAATTACAAAAATTACAAATTTAAAAACTGCTGTTCTCAACCTGTCGAATTACAATTTAAACGACAGTGAAATTACAATACTGGCAAAAGGGCTTAAATTTATACCAAGCCCTCGTGTTTACAATACACGACGTAACATTATGAAAGACTTTCTAGAATTTGCCAGAAAACTAAGATGCAAGTATCACTTTCACAAAAAGGAAGAAAAAAAGATGCATCCTTTCAGAGTAAATTCAGGTTTTGTGCCAGAAAAGGCAAGTGCGGCCTTAGAATCATACATTGACAAAACTAGACTTGAGTTAACATCTCTATACATACGAAAATATCATCAAAATATCTCAAATGAAGAAAGAAAAGCTTTGACTACGCTTAAACAAAATAAAGATATTATTATCAAAAAGGCTGACAAAAGTAACACGATTGTCATCTTAAACAGACAGAAATACATAGCAGAAGGCATGAGACAACTCTCATCTAATCATTACAGAGAAGTTGATTTTCCTAATCTTACTGCTATCAAAGAAAAAGTGCAAGACAGATTAAATGATATGCACGAAAAAGGTTCACTTGACGAAGAAACATTCAAATATCTGTCGTGTCTTGATAAGGTTCAAAATATTGGATATTTGTATCTGCTCCCTAAGATACATAAATTTGACAAAGAAACTCTTGATAACATAGCAAATGGGGATCTGCATAATGTACCAAATCCAACAGGTCGTCCTATCATTTCACAAATAGGAACTGTCGGTGAGAAAATAGGTCGATTTTGTGATTATTTTCTGAAGCCAATTGTGCATAATCAAAACACATATATCAGAGATACAGCAGACTTTATCACAAAAATTGAAAAACTGAGATTATCAAGGGAATGTCTTTTAGTGAGTTATGATGTGACAAGCATGTATACAAATATGACATTCGATGAATTACTCAGAGCAGTGAAAAGAGCATACGATCCATCTGATGCTCAAGGTCATACAAGCATTCCTTGTCCAGATGTCAGAGATCTTTTATTTCTGTTGCACACTGTACTTGATAACAATTACCTCGAATTTAATGATAAAATTTACAAACAAACAATAGGCGCAGCGATGGGCGCGGTGCCAAGTCCAGAAATGTGTGACATAAGAATGTTTGAAATTACACAAGAAATTACAGATAATTTTATACATAGAAATAAAATTATCTACCATGGTCGCTATAGAGACGACGGCATTATCCTATTTGAAGGAAATAAGGAAGAAATAGAAAACTTCTTCTCGATAGGAAATGCTCTGCATAAATTACTTAAGCTTACATACCAGATTTCTGACTCAAGTATTGTTTTTCTAGATACAGAACTTTACAAAGGAAAGCGCTTCATAGAAACTGGTATCCTTGATATTAAGTCATATGTAAAGCCTACCAATAATTTTCACTATTTACACAGAAATAGTGCCCATAGTCCGTCAGTCTTTAGAGGCTTCATGAAAGGTGAACGTATAAAAAATTACGGAACACTAGCGATCATGGTTTACTTACATCAAACCTCTCACAATTCAAATGTCACCTTCTGGAAAGAGGATATAAACAAACTGAAATTGACCCAATAATTACGAACACATTGTCGATGGAACGATCATCAGTGTTGCAACACAAGATAAAAGATGAAAAAGCTGAAGTTCCTCTTGTAATGATCACAAAATACGACCCAAAAGTTAAGGGACTTAAACGCAGATTGACAAAACATTGGAAAATAATTGAGAATGATGAACATTGTAAATCGATATTCAACCAAGTGCCAATTATAGCTTACAAAAAACATAAAAACATAACAGACTTAGTGATTAGTTCACGCATAAAAAATAGAAAACTATATAAGGGGACTCCTGATGATGGCGGACCTTATATAGAATGATATGTCAATGTTAAAGCCGCCGAAACGCCTGATACAAATTGTATGATACTGCATGATACAGAAATGATTTCACTTACAAAGATACCGAAGTGTATTGGGTGTCGGGTCCGAATTTTTGATATGCGTGGATGATTGGTTTCTGATTATAAATCCTGTTTTATCCTGATTTTGTACGGCTTGCGTTTATGATTTTCTGAATTACAGATTTTGATATGTGTATTAGGATATGTTCATTATCCATATTTTTCATCTCAGCACTATCCCTCCAAATTTGAACATAGATTTAATTTTATTTTGATATGCTTCAAAATTGACCGTACCGAAAATTGAAGCAGCGTACTCTCTGCAAATTGTACAAACTTAATTTTAGAAACACCAGGGACGCTACCGTAATAAATGTTGTCTGTGTCTAAAAATCCCTTTGGCTGGAAGCATCACTGATGAGAATTAAATATCCGAAACAGGTGTCTGATGCATAATAAATTGGTTTGAAATTTTCTTCGGGGAGATATAGAGTTGAAACACTTTCATATTCTTATTCAACTGAGCTGATAACATGGCATTACTCTCTATCTAATAATTATTATCTCATCCAGTCATAACCGTGTAGTTTTATTTTATTCATCTAAAAATTGCGAACTAAATGGTCTACCTAACAAATAAAGTAAAAAGTCATTTTCATCCATTGCTGATAGTTCAGCCTACACCTACAACATCCTACAATGAACGCATCTCATGTAAAAAGTAAGCTTCTTCTGTTAACCAACAACACCAATTACTACGTTCAGTTGACAATATCCATATGAATGTTTTATGGGCCCTGCGTCATGCAGTGTATTTGTATGTCATCTTAATGTGAGAAGGTTATTTTACACCACAATTGTTCGTTCTTGGAGACCTCGTGGTAACCGGAGAAGTGAGAGGGTTTGCGCACGTAATCCGGATAACCATAGCGTCTGCTACCTACTTGGCAGATGGCGGTCCTCAGTCGGAGCATTTTATCTATATTTACTATTTCGGACCTCTGGGTATTGGGAAAAGTGGAAGGACCTAAGTCGACACCGGTTGGACTTTGGTCTTGTTGGTTAATGTGTGGTATTTTGTGTTTCATGTTTCCATGGTGTGAGGTGATATTCCTTGTTCCTTTTGCGTCTCTTTCTTCCAAACCTCTTTAGAGAAGACAGGGCCCCGACCACCTGTCCTCTCTGAATGTCAGTCGGACTCCTCGGGTGATAACATACATTAGCTCGCTACAGCCGGCAGAGCACAGGTCGTATTACGCATGCCCTCTTTTTATATCAATTTACATATTCATCTGTGTTGCTTGGGCCCCTGCGTTTTGCGGTCTTGTTTGTGTGTGGTCATCTGACAGTGAGGAGGTTGTTTTACACCACAATTGTACGTTCTTCGAGACCTCTGGGTAATCGGAATAGTGGGAGGGTTGTGCGCACGTAATCCAGGATAACCACACCGTCTGCTACTCACGAGGCAGATGGCCGTCCTAAGTCGGCACCGTTTACCCATTGGTCTCGTTGGTTTATGTGTAGTCATTTGTGTTTTGTTTTTCTGTGATTTGACGTTCATTGTACTTCTGCGTCTCTTTCTGTGCGTGTCATTTTTGTGTTTTACAGTGGGTGTTTTGGGAGGTTGCTGTTGATGCTGCAACTAGGTGTTGTTAGAGATCCCCTCCTTTCCTTTCTGTGGGTGTCTCCTCTGTGTTTTGTAATTCTGAGTGTTGATTGAGATCCTCGTCTTTCTTCTACATACTCAACAAAATTTCAGAAACAAATAATTGCCATTTTTAGTTTATAAGAAGAACTAGGGGATCAAGATTTACGAAAATTCCTTAAATATTTGATAGACATGCAGCAAGTCTCTGTCCCATATTGAGAGTTTGCTTCTTTAAGTGTAGTGGAGGTTTTTGTTTGTTTGCCTAGGCTCTTGTTTCATCCAAATTTTGTATGCATTCAGTTAATGGATTTCTAAAGCATCGATTTTGTACTGTGTATTTGGATATGGTCATTATTATTTGTCATTCTACATCCGAGTGTGTCTACAACAGTGTAGACATCGAGCAGTAAAAGTATGAACATATTTTTCATAATTCAAATAATCTGAAGACATTAGAAAAATTACTTCTACACATGTAAGGCTGTAAAAACAAAATCGTCGTTTGTACATGTGACGTTTAATGGAAGTGCTCACTTTGCTATTTGGTCATACATTTTATTGAACTAATCTACTGAATCGACCAAACAGGATATTTGGAAACGAGTACTTGTAAAGCACAAATCAAAGTTAGAAAGAAATCTAGATGGAACTACTAAATTACATTTGGCTGTATTTGAAAATAATGTCGGCATTGTTAAGAACTACTGATGAGGAATTACTATCCGGAACACGTTTCTGGTACATTAAAAAAGTAAAGAAAATATGATGATTTGAAATGTTTCATTGGTACTTTTAGGTACCTGGATGATAATTTTGGACCTAAATATGAAAATTGCCAATGGAGAGGTTCATGCAAGTGTGTATGACAAAAAATATAATTTTTAAATTCAGAATCACTGACGAGGGTTCAGTACCCGAAATGTGCATGTCTTGACCATGCCGAAATTTGATATGTTCTTAAATGATGCTAGTGAATTTGAAGACGATAAACATTTGCATTCAGCATAGTATAGTTTACCTGGCTTGACAGTGATATTCCGACATAAAACGGTATTTAAATCACAGCTCATCCGGTATGCTAGAACATGTAATGAAGTTTTTGATTTTCAAAGAAGAAATTGTGAATAAACGAACAAATTTAAATTCTAGCAACACAACCTGAGGGCGCTAGTAAAATGAATGATGGAAAGCACTTTGGCTTGCGTTTTCGGCTGCAAATTTCCTGTTATTTTTTGAAGTTAAATTTGTAAATCTAAAACAGAGAGTGCATGGCTCCAAATTTCCTGTGGGGTCGAATCAGTAGCATATCCAAATAAAATCTATGTTCAAAATAGCATTGGAGGGATGGTGCTAAGATGCTAAACTCCATTGATTTCGATGATATCGGTAAAATGGCTAGTTTCCGAAATAGGAAAAAGAAATATATATGATGTCACATTGATAAAAGGTCAAAACAATGCTCCTATCGGGTGATAGAGCTGGAAAAGGTAATTAATACACTTGACAAACATCAGGTCACGGGGATCGATTTTAACAGCTCCATACTGCAACGTGAAATAAGTGTTTATATTAATAATGTCGAAGGGTTCTAACTCTATACCTTCCTGAAGAAAATTCCAAACACATTTTCATGCACCATACATGTGTTTCGAATATTAAATTCTCATCAGTGATGCTTCCAGCGGAGCCACAAAAAATAATTTCAGTAGCGCCCTCTTTAATTTTTTGAAGTTAGATTTGTACATTTACATGTACATTAAAGAGAGTGCACGGCTCCAAATGTCCTGTAGGGTCGATTCAGTAGCATATCCAAATAAAATATATGTTCAAAATAGCATTTGAGGGATGTTGCTAAGATGTAAACATCCTTTAAGGTTGGTCCCTACTCGAACCGTTATAGGTTTTCCTAATACACAGCAGTCTGCGTACAACGTTTCACAAAAATTGGTGGCGGACGAGCCAGCACATTGAAAAACGCAGACAAATTGCTTAAATGCCAAACGAAACAAAAAATTGGGCAATCTATCAATGTCCACATCCATCATATAGTTTATATATATTCTTAGTTGAAAATGCGATGAATTTCAGAAACAAGGGGGTACCCTTATGTTTGGAGCCATATCTTGATCATTTATGTGTATATGAAACTGTGTATATGTATGTGATTTTTTTCACCATCTATATACATTATCTTATGAAATGATGCAATATGAAAAATTCCATCTTTTCTTTTTTTGCAAAAATTGGAATATACTATCTTTTATTTGTCAAAAATGTGATGAAATTATATGGGGGTAGTTGGAGCCATATCTTGATCATTTATAAAACTGTGTACCTGTATGCTATTTTTTCTTCATCTACATACATAATATCATGCAATATTACAAAACAAAAAATCCATCTGTTTCTTTTTGCAAAAAGTTGGATTTAGTATATGATATTGGTAAAAAATTTGATAAATTATAAGGGGGTGCCCTTATGTTTTGAGACATATCATAATTACATTTACGTTAAAATATCATTTTATGTGTTATATTTCTTCTATATGACTTGTTATTATATAATAAAATAAAATAGATAAACATACTATTATCATTACTGAATTTGGAGGGTTCAAAAGCATTTCTGTATATTTGATATTCCTCAGTCTTATAGGGAAAGGGTACTTTATAATGTACTGTACCTTTGATTAACAAAAAGTTGCATATCTATGTCTGTGTTTTATTTCCAATTTGGACAATTTTGTTTAGGAAAAAAACCTGAAATACAAATTTTATCAGTTAAATCTATGAGTAGGGACCCACCTTAAATTCGGTGATAGTTTAGAATGGAATGACAAGTTTTCGAAATAGCAAAATAATATCTATGATGTCAAATCGATAAAGGGAAAAAAAGCTTTTATCAGGCGACATAATTGGAAATAAGTAATTATTTCACTTCTAAACATCAGGTCACGGGAAAAGATTTTCACTGCTCCACACTGCAAGATAAAATAGTATTTATAATACTAATATAATTGGAAGTGTTCCAACTCTATACCTTCATGAAGAAAATTCTGCACCAGAGAGGTGTTTTGAATATTAAATTCTCATCAGTATGCTTCCAGCGGAGCCACCAACATTCATTTCAGTAACGTCCTCTTGCATGTTTTGAATTAAGATTTGTGCATTTACTTTACAGAGAGAGCGCGGCTCCTAGTTTCGTGTAGGAACGATTCAGTAGCATATCCAAATAACATATAATTATGTTCAAAATAGCATAGGAAGGATGGTGCGAAGATGTTAACCTCCTTTAATTTCGGTGATAGTTTAGAATTGAATGACATGTTTTCCAAATAGAAAAATAATATCTATAGTCTTTGGCCAATTACATTGTTGAGATTAAGGATCACTGCCGAGAGTTAAGTACCCGAAACGTGCATGTCTGGTCCAAGCTAAAAATTCATCTGTTCGAAAAGAAAGGAGGGGAAGGTAAATGATGCTATTGAATTTGAAGAGGTTTAACATGATGCCAAATCGATAAAACACATCTTTTTCAGGCGACAGAGCAGGAAAGAAGTAATAAACACATTTCTTAACATCAGGTCACAGGGAAAGATTTTCACTGCTCCATGCTGCAACATGAAATAGTATTTATAAAAATGATACGGAAGTGTTTCAACTCTAAACCTTCATGAGGAAAATTTCAAACCAATTTTTCCTGCACTAGACAGGTGTATCGAATATTAAATTCTCATCAGTGATGCTCCCAGCGGAGCCACCAATATTCATTTCAGTAGCGCCATCTTGAATGTTTTGAATTTAGATTTGTGCATTTACTTTACAGAGAGTGCGCGGCTGCAATTTCCTGTCGGGTCGATTCAGTAGCAAATTCAAATAAAATATATGTTTAAAATAGCATAGGAAGGATGAAGCTCAGATTTTAACCTCCTTTTAATTTCGGTGATAGTTTAGAATGGTGTGACAAGTTTTCAAAAAAGCAAAATAAAATGTTTGATGTCAAATCGAAAAGGGGCCAAAACAAAGCTTTTTTCAGCGGATTCACCAAAATTCATTTCAGAAGCGCCCTCTTTAATGTTTTGAATTTAGATTTGTACATTTATTTTACAGAGAGTGCGCGGCTGAAATTACCTGTCGGGTCGATTCAGTAGCATATCCTTAACACCCGTCACATCAATTCAGTTGAATTGTCACATCCGGTTACTTCCATTTCGGAAGACACATTCAAGTATATTCGGTGCTTGGATGGTTCAAAAGGTTTTAGACAGAATATCGTCCTCCATTTTGGAGAGTGGGACATTATAGTGTATGACGAGTTCCCCATATCGACCGTAGAACTTCCTCAGTGACGAGGTAAGTCGACCACAAACGTATCCCTGACTTAAAAGCTTATCTGAAAGACGCCTAGCTCTCTGAACTAAATCTATGTATTTGTAAAAGAATAAAAGAAAGAAACCTCCGTTTGTGTATTCATATTTTGCTGCTTTAAGATAATGAACTAACGTATTTGGCCATTTAAGTCAAAATAGAATAAACTTAAATTGCACCCTTCCTCTTAGTCACTGAAGATGTTTTCTCTACCAGCTACATTCCCGATTCTTTAAAATAATATTGAAATTCTAACCTCAAACCTGCTGTGCAATCTTCACAAAAAAGACATCTTAGGTTTCACTCCCATATCGGGAGTTCGCTTCTTTTCATATGGTGGAGGTTTTTGTTTGTTTGCTTTGGTTCCTGTTTTATCCCGATTTTGTATGCCTTCGGTTTATTATTTTCTGAATTATCGATTTTGTGCTGTATACAGGGATATGGTCATTATCCACATTTGTCATTCGATGATTTGGTGTAATTTGTTAATAATAGAGTGCTTAATCGCTTTTAAAAACGC
Source organism: Pinctada fucata (assembly GCA_028142955.1). NCBI lineage: Eukaryota > Metazoa > Mollusca > Bivalvia > Pterioida > Pteriidae > Pinctada > Pinctada fucata. The sequence goes on along the minus strand of AP027112.1, from coordinate 48,433,676 downwards.
CTATGTGTAAGAACCAGACCTATTGAACTAATGACGATCCCTTTAAAAACCTAAAACATAGATCAGGAAAGGAATATTCAGTTATATAAGATGTCTAGTATGTTTCCTTTCTCTTGATGCTTTGATTAATAACCAAATCAAGATATGGATGGTAGTCATATGGGAAATCTGGAATTTTATGTATGTTTTTTTTTTATTTTTCTTTGTCCAAACAACTACAAGTTATGAAACCTCAATATGTGAAATGCATCTTCTATATTCATATTCTATGTCATGAACCATCAACCTGCAGATTTACAGCTGATGTTATGTTATGTCATCACCAAACAAGAGATTACTTACCTGATCTGTACATAAAAATGTACATCGAGACAATCACCGAATTTGACAGGTTTCCATGGAGCTGTTGCGACGGGTGTTGTATGCAATCAGGAAACAAAGGAGGGGATCTCAAACAACACCAGGTTGCAGCACCCGCAGCAAAACGTTTCGATGGGAATTCTCATGATTTTGCCTTGCCTTCTCGATTTTGAGACTGATTAATGGTTCGGTACTTCTTTGATGTTTAACTTGATATAGCTTTGAACAGAAATAATATCTTGAACACCAGGTTGCAGCACCCGCAGCAAAACCCCAAAACACCAAATGCAAAAACACAAAGCAGACGTGCGCACAACCCTCCCACTTTTCCGATTATCCAGAGGTCTCGAAGAACGTACAATTGTGGTGTAAAAACAACCTCCTCACTGTCAGATGACCACACACAAACAAGACCGCAAAACACAGGGGCTCAAGCAACAGGAGACGCTGACTCTCCCCGATCACCTGGTCTCACTTAGGAATGTTGTTCATTCCGGGGTTCGCAAACGTTTCGATGGGAATTCTCATGATTTTGCCTTGCCTTCTCGATTTTGAGACTGATTAATGGTTCGGTACTTCTTTGATGTTTAACTTGATATAGCTTTGAACAGAAATAATATCTTGAACACCAGGTTGCAGCACCCGCAGCAAAACCCCAAAACACCCAATGCAAAAACACAAAGCAGACAAGCACAGATAGAGACGCAAGGGACAAGGAACGTCAACGCACAACAGAGAAACAGCAAACACAAAAGACCACACATAAACCAACAAGACCAATGGGCAATCGGTGCCGACTTAGGACGGCCATCTGCCATGGAAATAGCGGAAGGTGTGGTTATCCTGGATTACGTGCGCACAACCCTCCCACTTTTCCGATTATCCAGAGGTCTCGAAGAACGTACAATTGTGGTGTAAAAACAACCTCCTCACTGTCAGATGACCACACACAAACAAGACCGCAAAACACAGGGGCTCAAGCAACAGGAGACGCTGACTCTCCCCGGTCACCTGGTCTCACTTAGGAATGTTGTTCATTCCGGTGTTCGCAAACGTTTCGATGGGAATTCTCATGATTTTGCCTTGCCTTCTCGATTTTGAGACTGATTAATGGTTCGGTACTTCTTTGATGTTTAACTTGATATAGCTTTGAACAGAAATAATATCTTGAAGATCGGGAAAATTCACTTTTACTTGATTAAATGATGGCAAAAGTACATTTAATCAATTTGAATTCGAATGAGACACATCGCAACGAGATCTGTAGTTGGAAGAAGATACTCAGCACACTGCTTTAACCTTCAACTATCATTCTACTTAGTCTGAGATAATCATAATCACTTCCTTCCTCTTCTTGTGTGGCGTGACTTCTGTCGTTTAACTCAGTTACATAACCTTCATTCCCACTAGGCGGTTTAGTTCTTCTGTTGCAAAAGAAAAATAAAACCCCAATACTAAACTGATAGAACATTTAAAACCTCTTCCATTTACTACATGCTCTACTTTCTTTGTATTTAAATAGCAAAATGTCCCATTGAATCAATGCAATGAATGAATTCACCTTTGATGTAGTAAATTTTCTAAAACTCATTAGATTGAGAGAAATTTAGATATATCTTACACCTTGTACCATTTGCGTCAAACATAATTCTATAGTATTATAAGCAATGTGTAAAACCAAAAGGAAAGAGGGGATCTCCAACAAGACCCGGTTGCAGCTGCAACGCCAAACGACACAGAAACATCAAACACATATGACTACACATAAACCAACGAGACCAATGGACAATCAGTGCCGACTTGGGAAGACCATCTGCCACGTCAGTAGCAGACTGTTAAGTAAAACGGATTACGTTCGCACTACCCTCCAACATTTCTACCATACAAATCCAAAACATCAGTACATGCTCTAGCATACCAGATGAGCTGTGAAAAGTAGATATTATATAACGGTAATCTAGGAACATCACCGTCAAGGAAGGGAAAATTACATGTTAAATCCAAAATCATCTCTTTTATACAATACACAGTTGTATGAATTTCTCCTTTAAGAACATTGGCATGTAGGTCCAAAATGGTGTTAGTTTGTAATGTTTGTAAATTGTTCAGTACCAGAAAAGAAGAAACAGTACCAATCGTAGTTCAGGAGTAAAGGATACATGGAAATACGAAACAGCTGGTTAGAAAAAGAAGGGAGGAGATCTCCAACAAGACCCCGTTGCAGCATCAACAGTAAAACACCAAAACACCCGATACAAAAACACAAAAGACGAGTACAGCACGAGACGGAAAAGAGACACACGACATGTAAACATCAAACACAAAAGACTACACATAAACCGACGAAAGTATGCAAAATGATATTTTGTTTACAATGTTCTGTGATTCGGAAAAGAAACGACCAATTACACAAATTTATGTGGAATGAACTATTACAACACAAAGTTTGATTTGATATTTTGATCCAAAGTTGTCGTTGAATATATTTATTTTGGACAATCAAAAGTATAAACTTACCCCAAACAATTCAACAAACAAAAAAGAACTGTAAACAAGAGCCCCAAGGGGCACAACGCTCACCTGATACCCATGCATGCTCTAATTGACATACTGCTATTGAATACTGATAGTGCCAGTACCGGGATTTTAGCCCACAACCTTTCTAAAAACATTTTTGCCGGATGCAGAGAAGTTTTTTTTTTTTCAGACAACCTTTAAAAGTACAAACAAGAAGAAATAGTCACATTTCAAAACAATAACTTTTTTTAAGTCATATGCCCAACTAGTATAGTTCAATTATGCAACATCAAAAATAAAATCATATTGTAAAATCCCACTTTAATGCGCAGCAGAAAAAGAATAAAACAATGAAATGATTTCATAAATTAAGTTTATTTAAAACTGAACGACCATACCTTTCATTATTGATAGCTAGCATGCCAGAAATTATAAAGCCTGACAGGCTGTGTTTGTGAAACGAGAATGCCCCCGGCGGCATCTTTGTTAGTATAAACGCCATTTTCTGTTAAGTATGTGAGAGGTCAGGGTCAGCGTAATATTGGTATCTATGGAAATATCTTGTCACAAGGAATACACATGTAAAATATGAAAGCCCTATCACTAACCAATCAAAAGTTATGCGCAATGTTTAAGTTTTCGAAAAGTACGTCAAAGGTCAAGGTTATGGTCACGAGGTCAAAATTTTGGTATCAATGGAAAGGTATTGTCACAAGGAATACACAAAACCAAGTAAGTATAAAATAATAAGTGACATTAGAAATGTAAATTTTAGTTCAGATCTCTCTGTTCTTATAGAGACAATAAATCTATATTCAATAATAAAATTTGAACTATTTCACCAAATAACTTTGATTTATATCCAAGGAATTAGCCCATTTAAGCTTTTACAAAGCTTATTTCCAAAGACACTCACTAGGACTTTTACAATATTTTTTTTTTGAAGATGAATTAAAATGGAATATTTTCATACACTTGAATCTTTAAGACTTGACTTACCACTGCAGTAACTTTTTCCCTTGCAACCCCCTCCAAATCAAATTTTCTGACTATTAATGCAAACAACTCATACCCCCCCCCTTGCATTTGCAGAGATATCTTTGTGTAGTGGTTCCGGTAGTAGCAGGTACCAATAGTTCAGTACAAGTTCTAAGACTGAGTTCGATTCCCCGAGTCCGTCTCCTGCGAACTACTTCATTGGCGACGAGGTGAACGGGCCAGCTCGATCTGCAGGAGAGGTCGCAGAACCGTGCCAGGGGTTGGAGAGTGGCCACACAGCGGGGTACATCCACGGCCCTCAACGGAAAAGGGGGAAGGATGTAGTGGTTCCGGTAGCTCGATCTGCAGGAGAGGTCGCAGAACCCTGCCAGGGGTTGGAGAGTGGCCACACAGCGGGGTACATCCACGGCCCTCAACGGAAAAGGGGGAAGGATGTAGTGGTTCCGGTAGTAACAGGTACCAATAGTTCAGTACAAGTTCTAAGACTGAGCTATTGGGATGTCCCTTTAGCTCACTCGTCAACGAGTCTATCAACCGGACGGCCGGGGTTCGATTCCCCTAGTCCGTCTCCTGCGAACTACTTCATTTGTATGCAATAGTCGCTAAGAGCGAAATATTACTTATAGTCCTAATATTGAATTTCTATGGGATATTTAACCAAATCAGCATGCAGCAAGTAACATGTCACACTACGTATATGAATACATAGCCATAGGCCTAGATCCAACTTGAAAACATGTTTATACATCAAAATAATTTAAACCTAGGAATTGATTACTTCAAGAACTATACCATCATGTATTTGTTTTAACATAACCGGTGTTACTAATCTAATTTATGTGAAAAATCGCTGACTTACCTTCACGGCGCTTCGTTGTTTCGGTACGTATATTGAAAGTGAAAGTACTTTCTATGCCTCCCGGTGGGGGCGCTGCGGACACGTGAACATATTGTGCTATTTTTAGAGTCGGCGATCCCTCTTGATATACGTCGAAGGTGTAACTACAGTTAATCATTTTAGCAGGGAATCCCTTCCCTTTTGACTGGTGAACCGGGCTGAATAAAAGGTGTCACCTCATTGGACATAACTATTGAAAATTTAAAAATAGCACATAAAATCAATGTATGATTCCCTCCTGTCTGTAGAAATTGAGTTTTGAACATGATTTTGCCTTATATGTAATCAATAGATCGATTTGAAAATATATAAGAATTAGCAAATTTTCAATTCGGAAGGAGGGGTCATTAAACAAGTGAATTTTGCAGAAAAGGTATGCATGACCCCCTTTTTTCTTTCGTTTTTATACGTGCCAAAGATGACCTAGGCCAAAAATATTCCTTAAAAATCTAAAAGTGGATATCTTGACAAAATTCTTTCACTTGTAGGGTACCATGAGTACCTCATACCTACCAAGTTTCATGACAATCAAAGGAAGTTAGATATGATAAATATGCAGTAAATGAGTGTGTAAAATCATACACTTATTGAGTTATTTAAAGAAATAGTGCAAAAATTAGCATTTCTGACTAAGTCCGAAGAGACGTCAAAAAAGCGTCAAAAATTTGAGTTTGGAGTGGAACCAAAAATAACAACACTTCTTAAGACATCTCTCTAGATCATCCTGATGCTTTCGGTTTGTCGATACGTGCTTCCGTTCTGAAGAAGAAGTTTGTCAAAGGAGGGTACCCCCCGTGACCTACTTTTGCCTGTGGTGGCGCCACCTGTTGAGGGATCCGGACGAAAAACAACAACACTTGTAGGGGACCATTAGTACTTTATACCTACCAAGTTTCATCAAAATCCCTTTAGCCATTCTTGAGAAGAAGTCGAAAATGTGAAAAGTTTACGACAGACAGACGACACACGACACACGACACACGACACACGACACACGACGGACGACGGACGCCGGACGGATCGCTATGACAATAGCTCACTAGAGCCTTTGGCTCAGGTGAGCTAATAAGGGAAGAAAAATTTTTGTTGGGGTCCCGCCGGGGTTTGGAGCCACTCCCCATGGGTCCATTGGGCATGGAAAACATACACTATACCTATGTACAATCTTAAAAAATATTCCTTAAAAATCCAAAAGTGGATATCTTGACAAAATTCTTTCACTTGAAGGGTACCATGCATGAGTACCTCATATCTACAAAATGTCATGACAATCTGAAGAGTGGTTATAGAAAAGAAGCAGAAAATGTATGAAAATCACCCCCCCCCCCCTTCCTTTTTACATAAGAAAAAAATTCATAAAAAATCAAAAAAATAAAATTTAAGCATAAAATTCATATCAAAGCAAATATTAAGTTAGATATGATAAATATGCAGTAAATGAGTGTGTAAAATCATACACTTATTGAGTTATTTAAAGAAATAGTGCAAAAATTAGCATTTCTGACTAAGTCCGAAGAGACGTCAAAAAAGCGTCAAAAATTTGAGTTTGGAGTGGAACCAAAAATAACAACACTTCTTAAGACATCTCTCTAGATCATCCTGATGCTTTCGGTTTGTCGATACGTGCTTCCGTTCTGAAGAAGAAGTTTGTCAAAGGAGGGTACCCCCCGTGACCTACTTTTGCCTGTGGTGGCGCCACCTGTTGAGGGATCCGGACGAAAAACAACAACACTTGTAGGGGACCATTAGTACTTTATACCTACCAAGTTTCATCAAAATCCCTTTAGCCATTCTTGAGAAGAAGTCGAAAATGTGAAAAGTTTACGACAGACAGACGACACACGACACACGACACACGACACACGACACACGACGGACGACGGACGCCGGACGGATCGCTATGACAATAGCTCACTAGAGCCTTTGGCTCAGGTGAGCTAATAAGGGAAGAAAAATTTTTGTTGGGGTCCCGCCGGGGTTTGGAGCCACTCCCCATGGGTCCATTGGGCATGGAAAACATACACTATACCTATGTACAATCTTAAAAAATATTCCTTAAAAATCCAAAAGTGGATATCTTGACAAAATTCTTTCACTTGAAGGGTACCATGCATGAGTACCTCATATCTACAAAATGTCATGACAATCTGAAGAGTGGTTATAGAAAAGAAGCAGAAAATGTATGAAAATCACCCCCCCCCTTCCTTTTTACATAAGAAAAAAATTCATAAAAAATCAAAAAAATAAAATTTAAGCATAAAATTCATATCAAAGCAAATATTAAGTTAGATATGATAAATATGCAGTAAATGAGTGTGTAAAATCATACACTTATTGAGTTATTTAAAGAAATAGTGCAAAAATTAGCATTTCTGACTAAGTCCGAAGAGACGTCAAAAAAGCGTCAAAAATTTGAGTTTGGAGTGGAACCAAAAATAACAACACTTCTTAAGACATCTCTCTAGATCATCCTGATGCTTTCGGTTTGTCGATACGTGCTTCCGTTCTGAAGAAGAAGTTTGTCAAAGGAGGGTACCCCCCGTGACCTACTTTTGCCTGTGGTGGCGCCACCTGTTGAGGGATCCGGACGAAAAACAACAACACTTGTAGGGGACCATTAGTACTTTATACCTACCAAGTTTCATCAAAATCCCTTTAGCCATTCTTGAGAAGAAGTCGAAAATGTGAAAAGTTTACGACAGACAGACGACACACGACACACGACACACGACACACGACGGACGACGGACGCCGGACGGATCGCTATGACAATAGCTCACTAGAGCCTTTGGCTCAGGTGAGCTAATAAGGGAAGAAAAATTTTTGTTGGGGTCCCGCCGGGGTTTGGAGCCACTCCCCATGGGTCCATTGGGCATGGAAAACATACACTATACCTATGTACAATCTTAAAAAATATTCCTTAAAAATCCAAAAGTGGATATCTTGACAAAATTCTTTCACTTGAAGGGTACCATGCATGAGTACCTCATATCTACAAAATGTCATGACAATCTGAAGAGTGGTTATAGAAAAGAAGCAGAAAATGTATGAAAATCACCCCCCCCCCTTCCTTTTTACATAAGAAAAAAATTCATAAAAAATCAAAAAAATAAAATTTAAGCATAAAATTCATATCAAAGCAAATATTAAGTTAGATATGATAAATATGCAGTAAATGAGTGTGTAAAATCATACACTTATTGAGTTATTTAAAGAAATAGTGCAAAAATTAGCATTTCTGACTAAGTCCGAAGAGACGTCAAAAAAGCGTCAAAAATTTGAGTTTGGAGTGGAACCAAAAATAACAACACTTCTTAAGACATCTCTCTAGATCATCCTGATGCTTTCGGTTTGTCGATACGTGCTTCCGTTCTGAAGAAGAAGTTTGTCAAAGGAGGGTACCCCCCGTGACCTACTTTTGCCTGTGGTGGCGCCACCTGTTGAGGGATCCGGACGAAAAACAACAACACTTGTAGGGGACCATTAGTACTTTATACCTACCAAGTTTCATCAAAATCCCTTTAGCCATTCTTGAGAAGAAGTCGAAAATGTGAAAAGTTTACGACAGACAGACGACACACGACACACGACACACGACACACGACGGACGACGGACGCCGGACGGATCGCTATGACAATAGCTCACTAGAGCCTTTGGCTCAGGTGAGCTAAAAACTGATGATAACATAAACATCAAATACCTCATAGATGAAAACCGACATGTCTTTGTAACTCATATCGTATGATACATACCTTTTCCTATATCCAACTATTGCTAGTGCTATGGTCAAAGCTATAAGACCTGCTAAAACACCTACGTAATGGATAAAGTCTATGTTTGAGTGTTTACCGAATTACAATTCAAATCGGGTAATAATAATGTATAATAAGTCTGAAATAGCAGATAAAAAAATTATTGCACATTTATCTTATGCGATACTATATGTTTATAAAGGTGGGTCCCAACTCGAACCGTTAAGGTTTTTCCTTCTTCGCAGTATTAGTTGAAAAAACCCGATGAAATTATATTGGGGTACCCTTATGTTTGAAGCGACATATCTTGATCATTTCTAAACCTGTATACCTGTATGTAATTGTTTTACCATCGATAGACATTATAGTATGAACAAATGCAAAATGAAGAACTCCTACCATATAGTTTATGCAGAAAGTGGATTATACTATATATTCCTAGTTGAAAATGTGAGGAATTTATACAAATATAAGGTTGGAGCCATATCTTGATCATTTATAAAACTGTGTACCTGTATATGTTTTTTTTTCTTTGTCTACATTCATAACTTTATGTAATATTGCAAAACGAAAGAAAAAAAATTATACTAAATGTTGGATTTAGTATATATAATTGGTAAAAAATGTGATGAAATTATAAGGGGGTTAACCTTATGTTTGGAAACTTATAGTCAGATTTGTATTTCACTATTATTTTATGAGTTACTTTTCTTCTATATGACTTGTTATCAAAAATAAAACAAAACAACCTTACATATTATTATCATTACTGAATTTGGAGGTTTCAAAAGCATATGCTGGATATTTGATATTCCTCAATCTTAATGTGCAAAGGTACCTTTCTAAAATAAACTGTGATTAATGAAACAAAAACATATTCTATATCTGTGTTTTATTTCTCATTTGGGCCATAGTGTTTAGGAAAAAGTCCTAAAATACAAATGTCATTTGTTAAATCTATGAGTTGGGACCCACCTTAAAAGTTATCCACATAATGTTTGTTATATGATTGACTCTGCAATATCAAAGCATATATGAATATATTATAGAAGAAAACATATTCAGTCATCCATGGGATAACTGCGTTATGATTTCTGCCTCATGTATTTTGTAACCCTCCCCCTTTTGAAGAAGTATGATACTACACCTGTTATCGGTAGATAAACAGTTAGTGGATCGATCTCGTCTTTTTCATTCATCCCTTCCGTCCTTTTATTCTTCAACGTACTCTGTACTAGAATAAATCAAGCGAATAAAAAACATATAAGCAATTTGCTCGATCTACAAAAACAAGAAACAAGATTACTTGAAGTAAATACATACAGATACTTCATTTAATCATGTTCATTATTCTGCATTGGTATACCCTTATCGGTATCTATATATAAAAGCTCAATCGGTAACAAGCCCATACATTCCAATATTTGACCAAGTAATCAATAATAACATCAATGTTGGAACTAGGACAATGGTTGAAAAACGTTATAAACCCTACTTTCTTCCGCGCTATTTCTCTTAAAGACCAAAATGAATGTAAGCATGCCGGGTCGTAGTTGCCGTATTGAAGCAAGGTATTATAATAACAAAAAAATCATATATTAATTGTCCGAGAGCGAGATAACTAAGTCGTAATCACAACACACCAAGTCTTTATTTAAGAAATAACAACTAGCTAGTCGTGGTTTATTGTCCAGTAATTCCACGAGTCCCATGAACCAATCAAATTATATCGGAGCCGCGAAGCGGCGAGGTGATAATTTGATTGGTTCATGTGACGAGTGGAATTAATGGACAATGAATCACGGCTCGCTAGTTGTTATTTCTATTCTAGTATAGCACGTGAGTGAGCGGAGCACAGCGCACTGGAAGTTTGTTGGAGATTTTACACCATGCGAGTTCTATGGTACATATAGGGAGAAAATCTCAAGTCATATTAGAATTATATTAGATAACTTAGTCGTATCAACGAGATAAGTAAGTCGTAATTAGGATATAGTTAAGTCATATAACGAGACAACTAAGACGTAAATATGAATACTAAGTCGTAATTATGACATACTAAGTCGTAATTACGACATACTAGGCCGTAATTACGACATTCTCAATGGTAGTTACGACATACTTCGTCGTAACAACGACTTAATGATTTTCACTTTGGTTGGTACTCAGCGGCTCTCGTAGTATTTTGATGAGTGTGCATTTAATTCCGATTCTATGATCTGTCATTCATGTTTCACTGTTTATTTGCTTGTTAGATGGGCATTTCGGTGTGCTATTTTTCTTTTGTTTTGTAGCCTTTATGTCTGCATTTCAATATTATATCCGTTTGAATGTTCAAACTGTTAGAATAATTGATTGGCGCCAATTGCTCGTTATTTTCATTGTCTTCTACTATGTCATCTCGCTCTTCATCTATCCCAGGGTCTCTTAGATGTACATGTATATCGTTAAATTAAATGTGACTGGAATGTAGGGATCATCTCCAATAAGTGATGTTGAATTAAAATTAATAGTTGCTTACCCCTCCTATCCGCTTGACTTCCTGTCGTTGTTTCCAGGCTGTTTCTAATAGGTAAAAAATATGAACAGTGGCTGATATTTAATTTTGAAATATCATAAATACAATATTTATGTGTAATTGTAATTGATCGATAGTGGGGTGTGTGAACGTAAAACAAAGGAGGGGGTCTCCATCAACACCAGATTGCAGTACCTACAGCAAAACTGTAAAACACCCGATGCAAAAACACAGAGCAGACAAGCACAGAAGCAGAAGCAAAAGGGACAAGGAACACCAACGCACAACACAGAAACATCTTCTATGGGTTGTAATGAGGATAGAAGGATAGGGGGGTAACACACAAAACTCGAATCAGAATTTAACCGTCAGAAAAGGACATCTGAAACAAACCAGAAAACATAGTACAAGGAGCAAAAGAAAATCTAAATTGGAAGTGAGAGTAAAAAACATCTCCCGTCGGTAAGCTGCACAAATACCCGTATGATCTTTTATATTTGTTCATATAGAGTGAATACACCGAATTAATTGAACTTACTATAAAACATCGGGTGCATTTAAGACAACTGGACACCGTACTATAACATATTTGTTCCCATATCGAGTGAAGTAATGGATGTTCATTAAAACGTCTTCAATATCGTCTACTTTCTATATGCAATATGGAAGATCACAATTACTTCTCACCAACATCATATGAATTATATGAATGTTCTCGTGCAGTGCTTTATTATTCTTTATTGTTTTGACGTCATCAATTTTCTTGGATAGAAAAGGTGACTCAAGTTTTGATCAAAGACTTAGAACACGTACGAACGGACATGCTGATCGTGATGTAGTTGCGATCTTGCGTATTCTGATTGTATATGCAATTTACAAAGGAACAATTTATACATGTATACACTAATGAAAAAGAATTTATCCAATATCTTCAACAGCAAAGGAAATATGATGATGTGAAATGTTTCATCGGTGCTTCTAGATACCTGGATGATATTCTTACTATCGACAATCCTGGGGTTTTTTTTAAGTATAAAGATGTTATTTATCCACTTAATTGTACTTGTGAATTGAAATATTCCCCATCAAGGTAGTTGCTTTTGTATGGAATTCATCATCTTTTAGAAAACAATGGCTGCACATGAGGTCATAACCTTAGTAACGTTAAATATTTCTTTCGTGAGAATGCCCTATTTCCTTGTGTTTATCAACATTTGAATATTTTCCCCTGACATTGTCGCCATAGCACTTTCTATATAGACTTGGCCTCAGACAGTGCATGTATTTTATATATTCTTTTCATTTTCGTGCGTGAACATCGACGGCGGATGCGGCTAGCCGACAGGGGATGCTTACTCCTCCCGGGCACCTGGTCCCACCTCTAGCTTGTTAGGGGTCTGTCGATGCTCAATTTGGTGCTCTATTGTGAGTGCTGTTGAGACTATCGTCAAGATCTTCTTTAACTCATTTATGTCACACTTATGCCCTTTGCCGTGTGAAGCTCGTAAAAAAGTTCCCGAGGGGTTTGACAGTAAGTGTTTTGAATATTATTCCCTAACATTGTCGCCAAAGCACTTTCTATATAGACGTGGCCTCAGACAGTGCATGTATTTCATATATTCTTTTCATTTTCGTGCGTGAACATCGACGGCGGGTGCGACTAGCCAACAGGGGATGCTTACTCCTCCCGGGCACCTGGTCCCCCTCTAGCTTGCTAGAGGTTCGTCGATGCTCAATTTGGTACTCTATTGTGAGTGTTGTTGAGATTATTGTCAGGATCTTCTTTAACTCATTTGACTAAAGTGTTAACTAGAATCACTTCAAAACTTACGCTTCAGTTGAATGTGAACTTTGATTGATTGTTGTACGTGAATCAGGATTTGCTATTATAAAATAAACTTGGTTTAGTAATGCATCTAGAAAATGTAAATCATCATCATCATCGTCATCATCATCATCATCATCATCATTAAACTGTTCCTTCTTTTTGAAATAATTGTCCTCCTATAGCTTTAAGTGATTTTCTGTTGTTTGATTAACATATTACTATTTAGCATTTATATGTATGTAAAAAATATCCCTCTTTCATATGTGGACTTAGAGAATAAAGAAATATCACTCTTAATTCGAATCTACTTTGAAAATCAAAACATAGAAAGTAACTCTTCCTACTAAAATTGTCACAAATGGAAAGTAACTGTTTTTACTATAAATCTTAATCATAGAAACGAATGCTTATTTCTCATGCAAAATAGGAATTTCTCCAAAGGGTTTCAAATATCAATAGTTCAAACAAATATTTCTACAGAACCCACCCCATTCTAAACCATAGTTATACCTATTGAATTAACTAGAGCTCCCACACTAAATGAGAAATCCGCTCCTGTTATATGCGGAAATTGTCGATTTAAAGTACTTCTCGATGTTTTAATGGATTTGTAAATGCCTATCAAACAACGCAGGAAGAGGAACTTAGCATCATAATTTAGTATTGCACAAATTTACACGTCCAGTCATTTGTTTGTGACTTTTCATTGAGCCTGAGATCGATATGGCGTAGATATACTTAGTCTGTGTTCGAATTCACTTATCAAACACTGTAATCTTCAGCTTATTCAAAAACGGGTTGTTGGTGTCCGAATTCATTAGTAATGTTCCATCGGATGTTCGACTATGATAAAAACCTTTTAAACAAAACAAAACAAAACAAATGAAAAAAAAAAGAATTTAAAACAAAGAAAACAAAAACCAGACAAACAAAAACCAAACGAACCTTCTGATTGTGTAATCCCTTTGATTGAGTATCCTTTGCTAGATGCAGTCCTAAATAAAATCAAAATATTACATTGATCATAATTCATATTAATTACGAAAATGTCATTTCAAAAATGAACAGAAACTTGAACCAAATTCAACACATGCACATTACAGAATTGTCCAGTTTAAACGTATCCTCACATCATATTATCATAGCTAGCGATGTGTTCGTTGTCTTTCCGTCCGTCCTCTTTTTGTATACTTTCACATTTTGGACTTCACCAGAATCGCTGAAGAGATTCTAATGTAGAGCATCCCTCGGGTCTCAGATGCTTATATTTCCTAGATAACAACTTTTACAATATTATAATTTCCATACATTCAAAGGTAATGTTAAAACTTGTGTACAAACAAAATATAATTCTTAAATCCATGATTATACCGATAATTTAAGCTATTTGAACTTTTTTCGACCCTTAGGGAAATGTAAGAAAAATCCATTTTTATAGATGGTAAAATATAAGTATAAAAGTTTCTTTTCCCTTAACCATATTATTTTTATAATCTGAGCAATATTCTGAAGAGAGAAAATAGGGTATCCAGGTAAGAAATTTCCAATATTGACCTGAGGGATACTCTACCTTAATTAAAAATTGTAGATATGATGTATGAAGATATGAAGACGGAATAATTACAGAATTCTATGACGGAATAATTACAGAATTCTAAGACAGAATAATTACAGAATTCTACAAAAATTATTGGTATTTGATTAAAACAGAATTTTGCTCACTTATTAAAGAAATATTTAGATACGAGGAATTAGTGAAACTCAAAATCGAGGGATAATATCCTTATTATTTAAAAAGGGAGATGAGGCAGACATCCGTAATTGGCGTCATATAACACTATTAAATACCGACTATAAGATAATCTCAAAAACAATAGCAAACAGACTTAAAAAGTATTGAATAAAATTATACATCCAGATCAAAAAGGCTTTGTGCCAGGAAGAAACATTCATGACTCAAATAGACTTTTATGTGATATTATTTATTACACTGACAAAGAACAAAACGAGGGGGCGATTATATCTTTGGATCAAGAAAAAGCTTTCGATAGAGTAGAGTGGGGATGGACAGACGAATGTCTAAAAACTTTTAATTTTGGAACTAAATTTAGAAAATGGGTCAGGATGTTAACTCTAAATGCAAAAGCCAGTATCATCACAAACGGATATATGTCAAAATACTTTGAGATTAGCCGTTCAGCAAGACAAGGCTGTCCAGCATCTCCTATCATTTATATAATTCAAATGGAACCTTTTGCGTGTACATTGAGGGCTTCAAAAGATGTCAAAGGCATATCTTTGCCTGACGATGAATTTAATGAGACAAAATTGAATATTTTTGCATATGACACACAGTTGTTATTAAGAAAAATTCAATAAAAGAAGCTTTTTAAAATTCTTTCTATATTTGAAAAAGCGTCCAGCTCTAAAGTTGATATAAACAAAACCATAGGTTTATATATTGGTAAATGGAAAGGAAAGCAACCTCAGTTTGGAGAAATTAAATGGACAAATACATCAGTAAAAACAATAGGAATAGAACATGGCTATAGAATAAATACTAAAGAAATATGGATGGAAAAAATTACTAGAATCAAGAATTGCATCTATGTTTGGAAATCGCGAAACCTGTCTCTAGCAGGGAAAGCTTTAATAATAAAATCTCTTATTCTTTCAGTTATTAGCTTTGAAATAGAGTGTAAAGGGATCCCAGGTATTTATATGAAAGAAATCAATACACTTATTTGGAATTTCTTCTGGGGTGGTAAAACCAATCAAATCGAAAAAAAATGTAGTTATGCTTGATAGAGAAAAAGGGGGGATGAATATGATAGACGTGGAGATGACCTTGAGAACGAAACAAATAAACTTTATTCATAAAAAATGCACTCTGAAAAAGAGGCATGGAACATAAAAAGGAGAAGATGGCTCCAAAACTTTGACCAGGAATTCGACGAACCCTTTTTTCTTTGTAAATGTACAGATACCACAGGTTTAAATTTTTCACATATGTCAGACTTTTATTTAAATGCGGTCAAAACATGGACTAAGTTTATTGCAGAAATTCCACCAACCTCTAAAGAAAATATGTATAATCAACTTATAATGGGAAATAAAAATGTGTCATTTAACGGGAAGACAGTTTTCCTATCAAATTCTAGTAAAAGTAACTTGAAAAGAATAAAAGATTTATATGTGGCAGATAAGTCTAGATTACTATCAGTTGAAGAAATTTTCACGAACTTGATCAATCGAAGAAATTGGATTTCTGAATGGAATACAATCAAATCAGCATTAAAACATTTTGAGTTATGTATGAGACTTTATAAGGAAGAAACGAGTTTGGGAATGGAATATAGAGAATTTTCATTTTATTCGTTAAAACAAAAGAAAATAATTAACAAACTTAAAGTACATGTAAGTATAATCAAGAAAATATTTTCAAAAAATGAAATTGCGAAATTTCAAATTTATTTGGAAGAGAAAACCAATGAGGATCTTGATTGGAGAAACATTTGGTCCTTTACGCATAAAAGTTCCTTCGTTCCTCAGAAAATAAGATTATTACAATGGAAAATTATACATCGTATTGTTTACACAGAAGTTAGATTATCTAAAATGAATTTGTCAACTGGACAGTGTCACTTTTGTTCTGAAAATGAAGATATTATACATTTGTTTTTTACATGTACAAAATCGAAAGAATTTTTGAATCATGTCCTTTCCTTGTTAAGAAATATTGCCCAAAAATTTAGGATAGACGAAAGATTTGATTTTTCTAATATGCATTGTGTTATGTTTGGTTTTTAACAAAGCTCAAAATACTATGATGTCTTTAACTTTATTCTGCTTTTCGCTAAATGGAATATATGGTTAGAAAGAAACGAAATGAAATATCAAAAGAAAAGTATTATCATTTTAGCGACCTTTCATAAATTTCAGCTTTTGTTTAAAGAACAAATAAATTTATTATTGATGTTAAAGAAAACAAAAATTGATAAAGAATTATGGAAAACGGTATTGCAAAGGGTTGAGAATTTTGATATATTTTGATGTATTATCCTATGTTAACAGTATTGTTTAGTGTGTATTTGTATCAATAAAATTAGAAATAAAAAGTCCTTATTTTGTCCTATAATTTTTGTTGTTCGGAACCGCGAAGTATGTATCAACAAACCACAAACATCAGAATTTTGTAAAAAGATTTCGCAAGAAATGTTTCATTTTTTGTGTTACTCCGATTCCCATTTTTGAAGCGTGTTTTATTACTTTTGTCTTTATCATATTTTGACGTATGTTATTAGATATATCTATCTATTATATATAGGGACTCGAGCGGGCTTATTATGACACATGTACATTGATCGACTCCTTCTCCCGAAGCTAGGTAGGTATCAAATACAATTGGTTTCCTAAAAGGGATGCTGATTTACGTTCTAATTCAATAGGAGTTCCTTCCAGAGGAACAGTATGTCGCAAAATTCTCCGGAACTTAAGCATATCGACAAAATGAATACAACGTACGACCGAGAGTGATGTCGTAGGAAGTGTTTTTGATTTTCCAACCTCGAAGTCATTTTTTTTTTTTTCGTTTCAGAAATTATTAGAAAGTCTTAATAAATGTGTATGCTATTTATCTGAAAATTATATGTTGACCTTGCTTATGTACTCCATTTCTACTTGTGTTTCATATTAATTTATACATAATAATACGGACGTGTTTCGACACTATACCTCCTTGAAGAACGTTTCAAACCAATTTTTATGCACCAGATACGTGTTTCGAATATCAAATTATCTTCAGTGATGCTTCCAGTCAAACTGCTTTTCATAAGCCGCCCAAATTCATTTCACTAGCTCCCTATGTTTTTAATATTAAGAATTCAAATTTCTTCATTTAATTAACATAATCTAAATTTCTGCATTTATTTTACTTTTCTTTATTTCAAATCAATTCTTTAGATTGATCTTATTTGATGACATTTTTCATGATTTTTTATGAATTAAGTTCTATGTAAAAACGGACTTATTCTAATATATTTTTCCAAATTTATACTCAAGTACTTAGGGCCTAATGTGGATGAAACTGGGAATCTAAAGGCTCCTTGTGTCTGACATTAATCACACTTCTCACGAAATTTATTCTAATGATTGAAACCATGTGCTGAAGATTCTTATTAGTTTAAAGAACATCCACTGTCATCATAGTCTGTGATGTATCACTGGGTTGGGTGCAACCTTCCTTGATCCCCTAAAACCGGTCTACTTTGTAGCATTTTTGCGCTCTTTCAGATAACAATTTGTCTCATGGAATGACAAATATGGATAATGACCATATCCCTGTCTACAGTACAAAATCGATAATTCAGAAAATCAGAAACCGAAGGCATACAAAATCAGGATAAAACAGGAACCAAAGCAAACAAAAACAAAAACCTCCACCATATGAAAAGAAGCGAACTCCCGATATGAGAGTGAGACCAGATGCCCAGGAAGAGTAAACATCTCCAGCTTGCATGCAACACCCGTGGCTTCAATTCGGTAGAACTGTCACATCCGGTTACTTCCATCTCCATTGCAAAATTGATGACTTTTGGGGAAAACATGTTTTTTAAGGACAACTATATTTATTGAATCTATAGAATTTTTTGAATAGTCAATAATTTATGTAATTTCTTGAATATATTTTACAACTTTAATTATTTAGGTTCATTCATAAATTACATGTTTGAAACATAAAAGGTATATTTTCTACTTAATGTTTGGGCAAAATGCCTACTTTTTTTCTTTACAAATTATAACAGATTTCTGGGAAAATTCTATAAATTCATTCTCTTTGGTAAAACGAACGATTTAAATGCAATTAAATGTAATGAAACATTAAAACCAACATTTTTTGGTAAAATATGTATGCTTTATGCAAAACCACTTATTTTGAGAAAATAAGTACTAGTTCTTTTAATCTGCCATAATTTATTTATTTTAGCTTTGATATTATGCTGTTTCTTATTATTACATTGTAAATGTTAGGAATGTCAATTGATATTTGTAATCTAATTTCTCTCCTATTTTTGGGCAAAAAACACTAATTTAAGTTCAAAAATCACTCATTTCTGTGGATACTGTTTAAAAATTATATTTTTCAAATTAATCAAGGCAGGAGAGTTTTCCTATTATTTGATGACATAACAGTGATCAAGTTTAATGAATTAGAAAAAAAAAGACGTTTATGTTGCCATTGGGGGTCATCTAACAATGAGGAGGTTGTTTTACACCATAATTGTGCGTTCTTCAAGACCTCTGGGTAGTCGGAAAAGTGGGAGGGTCGTGTGCACGTAATACAGAATAACCACACCATCTGCTACTTACTTGGCAGGTGACATATGGCCGTCCTAAGTCGGCACCGGTTGCCTTTTGGTCTCGTTGGTCAATGTGTGGTCTTTTGTGTTTAATGTTTCTAACGTGTGAGTTGGAGTTTTCCTTGTCCCTTTTGGGCCCCTTATTTGGGTGTCTGCTCTGTGTTTTTTGTATTCAATATTTGGTGTTTTGGGGTTTTGATGTGGGTGCTGCAATCGAGTGTTGTTGGAGATCCCTTCCTTTCTTTCATGTAAAATTCATATCAATTTCACATAAGATTTATGTAAAAATGTAACACATGAATTTCACTTAGATTACTTCAGAAATATGTGATCTTTATGCAAATTTGAATTTATATGAAATAAATTTCAAACCCTTCAAATGAACTTTACGTAAAAAAAATGTCATGTATATTTCATGTTAGTGCTAATTTTAGATTAATTTTATGTGAACTTAAATGTAAATTTTCGTATTTAGCAGAGTTTGCTGTTTAGGCAATAGAAAGCGGAACAAATCAAATTAAAAAATAAAGATTATTACTTCTCTTACTTTTTTCTATTTTATATAATGTATATATAAAATGTTTATAATCATTATGATTAATTAGACTTTCATAATGTCAATGAATCCTGACATTTTATTGTCTCTTCTATATTAATATAAGATTGTGTTTATTGACAGTGCCTTATAACTTCTATTAAATCAATCTAATGTTACTTCACTAGTGCCTCAACTGGTTACATACAGATTCATCTGCAATTATACAGATACATAAAGGGACTAAATTGTATTGATGAATTGAGTGATCCCCAATCAAGGTAATTCCTTTTGTCTAGAATTCATCAACTTTTAGAAAACAATGGCTGCACATGATGTCACAACCTTAGTAACGTTAAAAACTTCTTTCGTGAGAATATCCTATTCCCTTGTGTTTATCGATATATGACAAAAGTGTTAAGTAAAATCACTTCAAAACTTACGCTTCAGTTGAATGTGAACTTTCATTGATTGTTGTACGTGAATCTGGAACTGCTATTATTATAAAATAAACTTGGTTTAGTAATGCATCTAGAAAATGTAAATCATCATCATCATCATCATCCTCATCATCATTTAACTGTTCCTTCTTTTTGAAACAATTGTCCTCCTATACCTTTAAGTGATTTAGTGTTGTTTGATTTACATATTACTATTTAGCATTTATATGTATGTAATAAAAATCCCTCTATCATATTTGGACTTAGAGAATAAAGAAATATCGCTCTTAATTCGAATCTACTTTGAAAATCAAAACATAGAAAGTAACTGTTCCTACTAAAATTGTCACAAATGGAAAGTAACTGTTTTTACTATAAATCTTAATCATAGAAACGAATGCTTATTTCTCATGCAAAATAGGAATTTCTCCAAAGGGTTTCAAATATCAATAGTTCAAACAAATATTTCTACAGAACCCACCCCATTCTCAACCATAGTTATACCTATTGAATTAATGAGAGCTCCCACACTAAATGAGATATCCGCTCCTGTTATTTGCGGAAATTGTCGATTTAAAGTACTTCTCGATGTTTTAATGGACTTGTAAATGCCTATCAAAAAACGCAGGAAGAGGAACTAAGCATCATAATTTAGTATTGCACAAATTTACTCGTCCTTTGTGACTTTTCATTGAGCCTGAGATCGATATGGCGTAGATATACTTAGCGTGTGTTTGGATTCACTTATCAAACACTGTTATCTTCAGCTTATTCGAAACAGGTTGTTGGTGTCCGAATTCATTAGTTATGTTCCATCGGATGTTCGACTATGATAAAAACCTTTTAAACAAAACAAAACAAAACAAATGAAAAATAAAACAATGTAAAACAAAGAAAACAAAAACCAGACAAACAAAAACCAAACGAACCTTCTGATTGTGAAATCCCTTTGATTGAGTATCTTTTGCTAGCTGCAGTCCTAAATAAAATCAAAATATTACATTGATCATAATTCATATTAATTACGAAAATGTCATTTCAAAAATGAACAGAAACTTGAACCAAATTCAACACATGCACATTACAGAATTGTCCAGTTTAAACGTATCCTCACATCATATTATCATAGCTAGCGATGTGTTCGTTGTCTTTCCGTCCGTCCTCTTTTTGTTTACTTTCACATTTTGGACTGAAGAGATTCTAATGTAGAGCATCCCTCAGGTCTCAGATGCTTATTTTTCCTAGATAACAACTTTTACAGTATTATAATCTCCATACATTCAAAGGTAATGTTAAACCTTGTATACAAACAAAATATAATTCTTGGATCCATGATTATACCGAGAATTTAAGCTGTTTGAACTTATTTGGACCCTTAGGGAAATGTAAGAAAAATCCATTTTTATAGGTGGTAAAATATAAGTATAAAAGTTTCTTTTCCCTGAATCATACTATTGTGATAATCTGAACAATATTCTGAAGAGAGAAAATAGGGTATTCAGGTAAGACATTTCCAACGATATTGACCTGTGGGATACTCTACCTTAATTAAAACTGTAGATATGAAGTACTTATTTTGTCCTGAAATTTTTGTTTTTCGAAACCGAAGTATGTATGAACAAACCACAAACATCAGAATTTTGTATAAAGATTTCCTAAGAAATGTTTCATTTTTCATGCTACTCCGATTCCCATTTTTGAAGCGTGTTTTATTACTTTTGTCTTTATCATATTTTGACGTATGTTATTAGATATATTTATCTTTTATGTATAGGGACTCGAGCGGGCTTATAACTATCTGTATGACACATGTACATTGATCGACTCCTTCTCCCGAAGCTAGGTAGGTATCAAATACAATTGGTTTCCTAAATGGGATGCTAATTTAAGTTCTTATTCAATAGGAGTTCCTTCCAGAGGAACAGTATGTCGCAAAATTCTCCGGAACTTAAAAATATCGACAAAATGAATACATCATACGACCGAGAGTGATGCCTTAGGCAGTGATTTTTCCAACCTCGAAGTCATTCTTTTTTTTTATTTCGCTTCGGAAATTATCAGAAATGCTAAATGAATATGTATGCTATTTATCTGAAAATTATATGTTGGTATTGCTTATGTACTCAATTTCTATACCTCCTTGAAGAACCTTCTGATTGTGTAATCCCTTTAATTGAGTATCCTTCGCTAGATGCAGTCCTAAATAAAATGAAAATATTACATTGATCATAATTCATATTTATTTCGAAAATGTCATTTTAAAAAGAACAGAAACTTGAACCAAATTCAACACATGCACATTACAGAATTGTCCAGCTTAAACCTATCCTGACATCATATTATCATAGATAGTGATGTGTTCGTTATATTTCCGTCTGTCCTCTTTTGGTATAATTTCATATTTTGGCTTCTCAAGAATCGCTCAACTGATTCTTAGGTAGAGCATCCCTCAGGTCTCAGATGCTTATGTTTTCTAGATAACAACCTTTACAATATTTTCATTTCCTTGTGTTAAACCTTGTATTCAAGCAAAATATAATTCTTTGGTTTTTTTATTATGCCGATAATTGAAGTTCTTTGAACTCTTATTGGACCCTATAGGAAATGTAAGAGAAATCCATTTTTATGGGTTATAAAAAGTATCTATAAAAGTTTCTTTTGCCAAAACCATATTTTCTATAATCTGAACAATATTCTGATGAGAAAAAAATAGCGTATCAAGGTAAGAAATTTCAAGCAATTCTGACAAAAGGGATACTCTACATTAAGTTCGAAACAGAAGCATGTATCAACAAACCAAAAACATGAGGATTTTGTAAAAAGATTTCGTAAGAAAAGTTTTATTTTTCGTGCTACTCCGAATCCCATTTTTCAGGTGTGTTTTATGACTTTTGTCTTCATCACATTTTGATGTATGTTATAAGATATCTTTATTTATTATATTTAGGGATCAGAATCATAAATAATTTATTTCAGTGTCATATATCAAATTAACATGTTATAACCACAATAAAATCAGTAAAATTTAATAATTTTTTCCTCAATTCATCAATATGAACACAGAATAATCATTATGAATCACAGACAGCATAAATCACAATTTCCGTATGTTCAATTTTATCACTCTAGTGCTCATGACACTGCAACGTGAAATAAGTGTCTGTATTAATAATGAACAGGAGGAGAAATTGAGTACATGAGCAGAAACACGAGGAGAAATTGAGTACATAAGCAATATCTACATATTGTTTCAAATTAACAGCATACACATTTATTTAGTATATCTGATAATTTCCGTTTTCGTATGTTCAATTTTATCGTTCTAGTGCTCATATCTAAAATGATCATGATATCATAAATTATATAGATTATACTTCAAAATAGTCATTTATAGGAGCTCGAGGGGTTTTATAATGACTCCTTCTCCCGAAGATTGGTAGGTATCAAAGACAATTGGTTTCCTCAAAGTGATGCTGATTTAAGTGCTGAATCATTTAGAGTTGCTACCAGAGCAAGTCATTAATTAAGAGTTGCTACCAGAGCAATAGTATGTCGCAAAATTCTCCGGAACTTAAAGATATCGACAAAACGAATACATTGTACAACCATGAGTGATGTCGTATTAATTGCTTTTGATTTTTCCCACATCGAAGTCATTTTTTTTTTTTTGGAAATTATCAGAAACACTAAATAAATGTTTATGCTGTTAATTTGAAACAATATGTAGATATTGCGTATGTACTCAATTTCTCCTCGTGTTTCTGCTCATGTACTCAATTTCTTCTCGTGTTTGAACCCTTCGACATTACTAATATAGACACTTATTTCACGTTGCAGTGTGGAGCAGTGAAAATCGTTCCCCGTGACCTGAAGTTTGTCAAGTGTATTTAATACTTCTTTTCAGCTCTGTCACCCGAAAGAAGCTTTGTTTTGGCCTTTTATCAAAGTGACATCATATATATATTTTTTTTGCTATTTCGGAAACTAGCCATTTCACCGATAAATATCATCGAAATTAAAGGAGTTTAACATCTTAGCACCATTCCTCCAATGCTATTTTGAACATAGATTTTATTTTGATATGCTACTGAATCGACCCTAAAGGGAATTCAGATTCGCACACTCTCTGTAATGTAAATGTAAAAATCTAACTTCAAAAAATTAAAGAGGACGCTACTGAAAATATTTTGTAGGCTCCGCTGAAAGCATCACTGATGAGAATTTAATATTCGAAACACGTGTGCGGTGCATGGAAATTGGTTTGGAATTTTTTTCAAGAAGGTATAGAGTTGGAACTCTTCGACATAATTCATATTGATTTATACATAATAATACGGAATGTTCCAACACTATACCTTCTTAAAGAACATTTCAAACCAATTTTAATGCACCAGGTACGTGTTTCGAATATCAAATTTTCATCAGTGATGATTCTTTCCAAAGTATTTTTATAAGCCGCCTAAATTTATTCACTAGCACCCTCTGGATTAAATTTTAGAATTAAAATATCTGCATTTACTTTACAGAGATTGCGCGGCTCCACATTTCCTGTAGTGTCGATTCAATAGCATCCAAATGAAATCTATGTTCAAAATGTAAACCTCATTTAATTCGATATTATTTTTTTATGAAATGGCAAGTTTCCGAAATAGCAACAAAAATATATATATGATGTAGAAAAACGTTATGAATACACTTAAGAAACATCAAGTCACAGGGAACGATTTCTAAAACTGCTCCACACTGTAACAAGAAAGAAGTGTTTGTATTAATAATAAGGAATTGTTCCAGCTCTATACTGTCTTGAAGAAAATTTCAATCGAATTTCATACACCAGACAAGCGTTTCGAATAATGTTATTAGATTCTCATATGTGATGCTTCCAGCCAAAGCGCTTTTCTCTGAATGTCAGTTGGGTGATAACATACATGAGGTCGCTACAGCCGGCAGAGCACGGACTGTATTACGCACGCCCTCTGTTGATATTCATTTTCATATTCATCTGTGTTGCTAGGGCCCATGTGTTTTGAGATCTTACTTGTGTGTGGTCATCTGACGATGAGGAGTTTTTTTTCACACCACAATTGTACGTTCTTCGAGACCTCTGGGTAATCGGAAAAGTGGGAGGGTTGTGCGCACGTAATCCAGGATAACTACACCTTCTGCTATTTCCGTGGCAGATGGCCGTTCTAAGTCGGCACCGATTGCCCATTGGTCTCGTTGGTTTATGTGTAGTCCTTTGTGTTTGATGTTTCTGTGTTGTGCGTTGACGTTCCTTGTCCATTATGCGTCTCTTTCTGTGCTTTTCTGCTTTGTATTTTAGCATTGGGTGTTTTAGGGTTTTGTCTCGGGTGCTGCAACCTGGTGTTGTTGGAGATCCCCTTCTCCCTCTGGTTTTATATATAAAATTTAAATTTCTTCATTTACTTTACAGAATCTAAATTTCTGCATTTACATTCAATGAAATCATTGCTTGATTTATGTTATTCGATAACATTTTTCATGATTTTTATGAACTATGTTCTATGGAACAAACGGACTTATTCTAATATTTTGTCAATTTTATTTTCTAGTACATATGACCAAATGTGAATGAAAGTGCATATCTAGAGGCTTCTTGTGTCTGACATTAATGACACTTCTAACGAAATATACTCTTATTACTAAATCCATGTGCTGAATGTTCTTATTAGTTTTAAGAGCATCCACTGCCATCATGGTCATATGTCAAGTAATCTCAGTTGAGCGAAGTTACAACGGTCATGTACCACTTGGCGAGTGCCACTGCTGGTGGACCAGGAGTCCCAGCGGGCACATGTAGCCAATTTCTATCAATTTTTGTTTATCGTTTCTTCAAACGCATTCAAAAATTTCTGTTTACAACAATTTTTCAAATTTCTGAAACCTGGGTCCTGAAGCATCATATCCCAGCCTTCTTGCTACATCTTTCGGTCTATTTTCGACATACTTTTCACAGATGTC
Organism: Pinctada fucata; assembly: GCA_028142955.1. NCBI lineage: Eukaryota > Metazoa > Mollusca > Bivalvia > Pterioida > Pteriidae > Pinctada > Pinctada fucata. Next base: position 48,407,487 of record AP027112.1, on the reverse strand, counting down.
GGCCTTATTTCTCTGTTTAGATAGAGGATCACTGACAAGGAATAAATACCCGAAATGTGCATGTCTGGTCCATGTTGTAAATTTATCTGCTTTTAAATGATGCTAATGAATTTGAAGACGTTTAATATCTTGTTTTAGAAATTTTACCATCATTGTTAACAGTTAACAATAACAAAGACATAATAAACCTAGAGCAGTATTGTTCAATTAAGGTATCCTTTGTACAAATAAATATCCCGTATATCTTATAGTTAAAATTATAACATATCGTTACCTATAATACCATAATGCTACATAAAAGTTAGTTTCCAACATCAAATGTCAACATCGCCAACTGCTATCTAAGCCACGGAAACAATCGAGACGCTGCCGAAGATTACCGAGATAATTTTAACACTGTTAAAATGGACGAGAAGTCAACGATATCTCCATTTGTACATTGGATACGTTAATTATGTATCAATAAAAAACAGATTACATAATTGTAGTTAGCCCTTTGAATGTTGTTGTTGTTTTTTCTTGGTATATATCATAAGTACTGTTGTTCTCATAAGTCTTTGATCCAAGACACCTGGGATCTATTATGAAATTAAAAAAAAAAAACATTCATCGTATGATGATAATCGTTGAATCAAGTTATACATGGTATCATAATGTCATTATGTTATCAAATTGATTATAAAGTAATAATTTTTAAAAGGGTGAAGAAATAAACGAAAAAATAAACGTAAATACTTAACGACAGAATGAATACTTACATCTGTGCAACTCATTCGAGAGATAAAAGTCCTCTTCTTTATCCGGACATCCTCTTTTATCTGAGCAGTTGAAAAAATCTGTGATCTCGAACTGTCCTTTAGATAAATCAACCCATGGACAGCCAGCTATAAAGACATTTTCAACGCGCATTCTGACTGGTTGTAAGAAAAAAAAAACATTTCACGTTTCAGAAGACTGTTCAAGGTCGCTTCTGCAATGTGTTGCACATTGGTCTCTTTGGTTTATGTGTGGACTTTTGTGTTTCATGCTTCTGAGGTGTGAGTTGGCCTCGTTTGCTTATTTGTGGTCTATTGTGTTCCGTGTTTCTATAGTGTGAGTTGGTGTACCTTGTCAATTGTGTGCCCTTTCTTTGGGTTTCTGCTCTGTGTGTTTGCATTGGTGTATTGGAGTTTTGCTGTGGATGCTGCAGCCGAGTGTTGTTGGAGATCCCCTCCTTTTTGTAGATCCATATCCTAGTCATCTTGCTTCGTCGTTTGGTATGTTTTCGCAAATTATGGCCATAGTTCATTTTTGGGGGATTGAAGATCACTGTCGAGGGTTTAATAACCGAAACTTGCATTTCTGGTTCGTGCTATAAATGTATCTGCTTTAAATGATGGCACTGAATTCATTTCACTGCAGCTTTTTTCTGTGTACATTTGTATCTTTTCAATAGCTGTTGGGAATATCCGTTTTTATGGCTAATTGCTTATCACACGAGATCTTATATTCAATACTCTATAACATATGATATAGAATAAGCTAATATCAAATTAGTGATGATCTCCTGTATCTTGCTCTATTCAAGCAAAGTTGTAAGAGGGTGTAGCTCGAAATTAATCCTTTCTTTGTAAAGGAATATCAGACAGTACGTTTTGGGTATACAAAAAGTTAATGTATTATTACACGTTATTACGGTTCCAGACAGGTAATATGGTCGTATATACCTTGTCTGGAATTAATATTTCCCGAACCGTAATACCATTTCTTTCATACTGCAAATCACTCATAAATTGTCATTTTAAAATGGCGTTAACAGTACAATTTCTAACTTTTTTATTTGTTGACGGATTGTAAAATTTTCTTAACAATAAAAAAGATCGTACCTGTAAATGGTTTATTCAAAATGAATAATCCACGAACGAAAATCATTTTAGCAGCAAAATAAAATTAAAGGACCTGACGTGAGGGAAAAATTCAAAATGTCTGAACGTTTTTACGGAAATGCGCGCTATGATGTCAATAAATTATTAGGTGTCCGTGACGTCACAAAGCTCTATATTTACGGCTGCGGACGGGTAACATAGCCTCATAATTACGACAAGTGTTTATGACAAAAGATATGATTTTGGATTCAACATAGTAAATTTTCCCTGGCTTGTTGGTGATGTTCCTAGATTATCTGCCTATGGTATCTACATTGCACATCTTAACAGGTATCCTAGAGGCATGTACTGATGTTTTGAATTTTCATATTAGAAATTTACAAATTAAAAAGAAACTTTTAGGACAAGGTTTTCGCTTTCACAAACTAGTAAATGTATCTGGAATTTTTACAAAATCATTGTCTACTTTTGAAATTCGGACCAATACAGGCAACAGAGACCTCTGGGTTATCGGAATGTGTTGTTGGAGATCCCCTTCTTTGTTAATTATAACTGAGTAAGAAAAACGGTAGGTTCATTATTTTGTCACAATGTCGTGTCAGTTTAAATTCTAGATAACACTATTTGTATTCACTTTTGACACTTGTTTAATCATTCTTTGTGATGATGGTGTTCCGGTGCCATTTTGGTCAGTAGTCAACAAGAAATGGTTCAAATGCATAAAAGGGAATATTCATAATTATCATGTTTTTGCAAATCTTCCGTTGTTTCCTGGAGGGTGCATTTCTAACAAATGACTTTGGGTCCTGTAGCATCATATCCCACGTATCCTGCTACGTTTTTGGTACATTTTTGTGGACATATAATATTTTGCGCACTCTTTGGACATATTTCATTGTTTAGCTTGAGGATCACATACGAGGGTTAAGTACCCGAAACGTGCATGTCTGGTCCATGATGACATTTTATCGGTTCTAAAATGATGCCATTGAATGTGAAGACGTTTAACATTACATATTCTGCTTATGATATCTTTTATCTATCACGTTAGATTATAAGAATCCTTCAATCAACAGATTATCTTATAGTTTGTTTCTACTTTAAATGGCGTGATTTGACTAGAAGGTATAGAGAAAACCCACTGTGATTCTAAAATATTTGGAGCAGTATGAAGAATCTTTGGATTTTATACACTTGTAACCATTTTTTATCAAAGTTATTTATAAAACCTAATAATTGTATCATAAGAGATATTGCATAACAGTTTTCATTTAATTTCAGTGATGTCATTTCTTTCTTATTTTCTGTTTTGCGTCCTCGTGCTGGTAGGACCTGAGCCCAAAGTCACAAAACAAAACAAAATTAAAATGATTAAATCTTTCGAATTGAAAAATATTTTCTACAAAAATTTAGAAGATTTTTCTATCATTTCATATTTCATGTAAAAATGTAAAAGTACTACATTGATCAAAGATATCGCATAATCTATCATTATTGTGTTGACTAATTATTTCAATTATAAAACGAAATAATTTTCTGTCAGATTTCAAATAGCCACACAATATGAAATTGAAACTTTGTTTGATATGCTTGTTTGTTTTTCACCCTAGCTGGTTGGTAGCTTTCTCAAATTCAAAAGGATGCAAAACAGAATAAAACAAGAAATGGCCTTACGTAAGTATTCCAAACATCCTGAATGACAGGTAAACAGTCAATAAAGAAACAGGATTAATTGTGAAGGGTTCTAAAATTTTTGCTTTTGTTACTGCTTGTATTTTCTAGGAGTCTGGGTGATTCCGTCTGAAAGTTGATGTCACAGTGGTAATTTTACGTCTTCCTTTTCATGTCTCATATGTTTGTGTTCCGCAGTGATCATGGATAGAGTTCTTCCTACATTTCACGTTTTTCTGGATTGATGAAAGGAGGGATCTCCAACAACACTCGGTTGCAGCACCCACATCAAAACTCCAAAACAACCAATGCAAAAATACAGAGCAGACATCCATAGAAAGAGATGCAAAGGGGACAAGGAACACGAAACACAAAAGACCACACATTTTTTAACAGCGTCCGTAATTGAGTCCCGTCGTCACAGTCAGTCAAAGTGCAAGTCTTAAGAATGCGCTGGTACAAGACTGTAGATTGGTCAAGAAAGAGTCAAGATGAGTCTTACTTCTTTTTTTTAATCTAACACTGATTTGGATAAAAAGATTAACGCTATTTAATTGCTATTGGAATTAAAACTGCCAAAATAATAATTTATCAAAGGATGAACATCGTCTGAAAATACAGAGTTATTAGACTTAGCAGTAAAATACTTTTTTCCATAAATTAAAGATACTTACCCTTTGATTCTACGAATCGCTTTACAAAGCAAATTTCTGCAAAAAATGTGGCATCGGAATTCAGAGGTAAGCAATGGTAAACGTTCATTCCATCACATTGCACATTATTTGTCCTTTCTATCCATTCCATCTTCGACGATGGGCATTTTCCAACGAAATCTAAAAATACACCTGTTTCTATGCTAGAAAGTTGGTGAAACAAAAAAAGAAACAAAAGGTTCATCACTCTCTTTGATGTCTAATCGATATGTGTCTGTGATTGGACTGTGATTGGTTTGATATTTCCCTTTATTTCAATAAATTCTACAAGGAAATACTTATCTTGAGGATGAAGTGATGTAATGAATATAACATTCATAGGAAATCCATCTTCCAGTGACAACTCGTACATGTGACATCCCTTCCCTTCATTGTTATAACCACTTCAAAAAATGTTTTAGTATTTAGTATTCAAAAGTGAGTATTTTAAAACATAGATGTTTTCCAACAATTTTCTAATTCAATTAAAATAATGCAATAATTGCTACACATACTGTAGAAAATATAATAATCATTTGATGTTATTTTTACAATATTATGCAAATCGTTATTAAGTCCTTAAATGTTTTTTTTTATTTCTTGTCAAAAGGGAGGGGATCTCCGACAAGACTCGGTTGCAGCACCAGCAACAATACACCAAACACCCCAAGTGAAACATTGACGTACTCGTTGTTATATTCGCGTGGCATTAGCACACAAAGAGCGGAATGACAAGATGCATTAAAACGGAAGCCCGTAGGTGACAGGTATGGATTAAAATTTATCTGGCGGCGCCAGATAATTTATCAGGCGGCCGCCACTTAATTATCTGGCGGCCGCCACTAAATATATCTGGCGGCCACCACTTAATTTATCTGGCGGCCGCCACTGAATTATGTGACGGCCGTCAGATAACTATGTGGCGGCCGCCAGATAAATTAAGTCACGGCCGCCAGATAATTATGTGGCGACCGCAGCTGAAATATCTGGCGGCCGCCACTCAATTGTCTGGCGGCCGCCACTTAAGTATCTGGCGACCGTCACATAATTATCTGGCGGCCGCCACTAAATTTATCTGGCGGCGACCACTAAATTTATCTGGTGGCCGCCACTGAATAATGTGACGGCCGCCAGATAATTATGTGGCGGCCGCCAGATAAATTAAGTGTTGGCAGCCAAATAGATTAAGTGGAGGCCGCTAGATTAATTAAATATCTGGCGGTCGCCACTTAATCATCTGGCGGCCGCCAGATAAATCTTTTGTTACATTTCATCTGCTTATTTTGCATCTTTCATACCAAATAGATGAAAAGAGAAGATGAATTCAGCACCCTAGAACAGAAAGAACATGTTATGCATTGATTCTGTTTTGATTTATTGTAAATTATGTGATGACCGCCATTTAAATTATTTGGCGACCGCCAGATAATTATATGGCGGCCGCGACGTAATTTATCTGGCGGCCGCTAGATAAATTATAATTCATACCTGTCACCTACGGGCTCCCGTACAATATAGTTATCAAACTATTTGGACAAAAGTTTGTTTGGATTGATCTCAAAAACTGTGACATAAGAGTATTTATCTTATCACACTGAAATGTTGCATCGTACATGTAATTACTTCTGCACCATTATGCCCATATTACAAACAATATGAATGTCTCATGAATTATTAGTTAAGGGCAGAGCTGTGTCATGAGGGAGATAATTATTACTTAAATAAAACTGTATACACACAAAACTATAGACAAATATTCAATACAAAGAGGGTGTAGGTACCCGTGTATGTTAAATTGTTATAGCCATTTCAGAAAAAAAAAATGATTTAGTATTTCATCTAAAAGTGAATATTTTGAAACCTAGATATTTACAATAATTTTCTAATTCATATTCTAATAAGACAAGAATATGTACTATAGAACTCGCCTAGTGTAAAATCTAAAAAAAAAATCCAGTTCGCTAAGCTCCGCCCATTCACGTGCTGTAGATCTCGTGCAGAACAATATTAGAAAAGAACTAACAACTAGCTAACTGGAAATTTAATATTGACATGACTGCTAAGACTTTTGATTAATTTTTGGACATAAGAACTTTCACACTTATTGATCATATTACATTGTTTAGATTGAGGATCACTTACGAGGGTTAAGTACCCGAAACGTACATTTCTGGTCAATGTTGCACATAAATGTATCTGTTCTTAAATGGTGCTATTGAATTTGAAGACGTTTAGCACATGGACCCAATTGAGCTACACTGAACTTTAAAACTATATGAAATGCATAAAATACGATAAATTATCATAACAACACATTTCTATAAATGAAGATACTCCTTTTTATTTTTAATGTCAAGGATCAAACATTTTAAGGTTCACAGTGACACTAAACGTAAAACCCAATTACAATGTAACGAGGCTGTGTCTAATTAGAAAATGGTGAACTTTTACCCAAGGTATTTTGACTAAATTCGGATCATATAATTGCAGTATTATACAATTCATTTTATGGGAAAGAAAATAGAAGTTGACCGTTCAGTATTATGTAGGGGTCAACTCAAAGGTAATTACATCTTACAATGAGACCTTATGGGGTTTTCATGCAAAATAATGATTTTTCTCAATTTTTGCATATTTCTGCGCAAGAGATTTTAATTAAATTCATGTTATTTATTTGCTGTACTTCAAATATCATTTTAAGAAAAAGAAATTGAAATTTCACCGTCATCAAATTTTTCTAATTGTACTCGGCCTTGTTAAACAGAATAAGGCATTGACATACAGCGGAATATCTCAAACAAGGATGTCGCAGTAATGAAACGGCGAATTGCAAGAGTTGTCTGAATTTTGTAAATAACATTATTTAAATGTTGGTTTAATCTGAAAGAATAAATTGGAGCAGCTTCAAGGGCTTACATAGCCCTTCATGGATATACTTTTTTTTTACAGATCATCCAAATAAAATTAATCAGCATGTCAGATTTAAACAAATCATCCACACAAAATCAACCAACAAACAAATAGACAGATTTTAACAAAGCAACAACATTTTTGGATCTCAATTTAAAAATCAATAACGGTGAAATAGATATACAAATACAAAGATATACGACAAAAGCGAAGACTTTTGCTTCAAACAGTTATTTTTTCTTAGCTATATGGCGATGTTCCATGAGATCTTGCCATCTTACGGCATTTACTTTTCTCAGCTCATCAGATACTCTAGAGCATTCCAAGAAAATAATAGACAAATTGCTAACGAAAAAGGATTTAGGTATCATAAACTTGTAAACGTAGAAAAACATTTCGGATTTTTTTCTTTTTCGTAGCTTAATAACATGTGACTAGTGCAGCTTGAGGGGTGATAGCTGTATAAGATTACATGCAGTTTTCAACCAAAAAGGACTGTATTTCCAGCATGACCACCCTGCAATGACGGTAGGAACAAACCAATAAGAAAGCGACACAAAAATGACATCAGTTACAACTACTAATCGCAGGACACATCAATATACATTATACCATCATACAGAACAAAAATTGTCAAAAACAAACGTACAGAAAAATCAAAGTAATATTAATGACAACACATATATGGAAAGGGACCAAAATATAAGTAACATTTCTTTGTTTAATGAAAACAGAAATATGGACACTTTCACCCGTAAACATGGTAAAGTGTTGAAGTCTAATCTTAAGGGGTATGAACAAACTGTTACTCGCCATATTGGATTTTATGTGGTGCATTATTGAAAATCTGTCCTTACACTGAGTCAAGGCTCCAACGTTAACAATTTTACCCAAAGTATTCTTTTTCCCAATAGCTGCATTTTCTCATCTTTTCAATAGAAAATTACCCTTATAATTCAACGTTAGAAAACTTTAAATTCATGCACCGATCTGCATAGCTGCACATCAGAAGAATTCATGTATATTACTTATATGAATCTAGGAGATCACAGCTACTTAGCTGTGTTGCGCTCACTCAATATACATGACATACTTATTCACATTTAGTGATTATACTTTCACAAGTCAATGTGTGGTATGATATATGTAGGATTCAAATCCGAAAAAAGAGCATATGTTTAACCTTTGGACAAATATTTAGTCCCTCCATTCTAATATATACCATGTGACATTAATCTTGGACCTACTTTACAAAAAAACATGGATCATACTGACATAAATTGACAATCATTTGCACGAAAAAAGTGGTGATATGTCCCATCAATGCACCTCCCTCGACTGTTGCATGTTTCCACTATAGGAACCCAATCAAGGGGTAATAACTTGGGAAATAAATGACACTCCACATTGGGGAGAACTAGAATTTTCAACAACAACATTCAATATAGAATCTCCGCAAAAGTTTGTCACATATTGCGATTTTACAAATTTAAGGATATCCATAGCTTTGAAAAATGATACACATTGTAAAGGCCTTGTCACACTGAACTTTACAGCTTCATCACGGCCAAAACAAGTCCAAAAAGGTCTTCCATGAAGCAGACGTTGTTGTTCGCTTTTATTATATATAAAAAGACGTGCTACAGACGATTTGTAGACGTGTTGGACGCGGTAAAAATCCGCAGCCAATAACAGTATTTACTTCTTACGAAAATACTTATGACAATTTCACGAATGCGTTCGTGACTCTCTAAGAAAATTTTTAAAATTATTTCATAACTTTTTTCATAAGTATTTGAATGCATAGCAACGGAAGCTTCCTGTGCTTATGCGCATGCGCAATTTGTGCAACACTTCCGTATTATTGTAAACCTTGGAAATCTTAAGTATAAACATGTTTTATTTCTAAAAAATTCAGTTGAGTAACTACAATGTAATCCTGAACATATTTTACTTGTCAATCTCTCGAAAAGGTGCATTTGAATTTCATTTAGAAATTTAAGGATGAGTTCTTGAAAGTTATTGATGATATATATATCGAACATTTTGTATTGATTCCAAATTAAGACCTAATAGACAGGTTTTATAGGATTTTAATCAAACAGGACATAAAAAGTCATTCAGGTACACATATAATTTTAATACATGCACACAATAAATATACTTTATACTTCTGTAAGTCTTAACGAAAAATGTGTCAATGATCTTTCTTCCGCCTCCAACAGCATCAACATGATCAAAGTATTTTGATCCAACCTAACACTAAACGCAAACGCAGGTCGCACGGGAAAAGACGAAATAGAAAACTCAGAAAAATATCTAGAATAAATCGCACCCTCGACGGTCTTCTTATAAGGCCAGACATAAAATATTTTGTGTTTGCAGTTAACCGACTCTACCCTTTTACCTCTGGGTGGGTAGTTAGGGAGAATATTTTATTTTATTAGAAATTTTGATAAATGAACATAATGAAGTGAAACGCATTGTTAATCTAGTTCTGTATGCAATTTCTTATCATTGAGAAAAATGTAGACATCAAAATGCAAATTGACACTTTCAAAAAAAAACATGATCCCAGTTTAATATCAGAATTAATTCCAAAAGCTTCAATGATGCATTTCGTACAATTCAGTTACCACAACGTTTACCTACAAGTCAATTGAAAAGAACCGAACTTTCCCGTGGAATAATGGAAACGATCAGCGCTTTATCGCGAGATAAACTAATCAAATCAGATCTAGGCCGTTTCTTCATTATTGTAGAATATTCGTTTTACATCGGTTGTTTATTGGTTGTTTTAACTGTGATACCTGATAGATAAACATATCTGTATTCTGGCTTGATCTAAACTTAGTTTCATTTTCAGTCTTTACAATTGTTTTAACGTCTTCAAATTCAATAGCATCATTTAAGAACGGATAAATTTGCAGCATTGATGAGCCATGAACGTTTGGGGTACTTTACCCTCATCACTGATCCTTAATCTAATTTAGGTGTAGCATTATTTTTGTAACTATGCAGGATCAAGATTTGAATCAAATTTCATATCAACCATTGCTTTGAATTTCGTAAGTAATCTTGGGGAACAACTCTTTCAGAAATGATCGACTATGACCAAACGAAAACTTACTCTGTAACTATTCAAGATCAAGTTATCATGAATTAAGTTTCATCTCAATATTCATATCCGGTACAGAAAATAAATCTCGAAGGTACTTAACTCCTAAACAAAATATGTAAACAATGCCCAAACGTTATCCTGTAACTATTCAGGACCAAGCTGTGTTTCAAATGTAATCTCAACATATATTTTTACATTGAAGATAAAGGTACCGAAAACTTTATTTCGGAAGTCGTCAAGTGGCATAACACCTTTAGCCATGACCAAACTCTTACTTGTTCTGTAACTATCTAATATCATCTTAACAACTCTTGCAGAAATAAAATGGGGAATGTGAATTCAGTTTAACATGAAAACATGGAAAAGGCATAACTCCTTTAAGAATAGGGTAACCATGACCGAACTCGGACTTGTACTGTTACAATTCAAGACCAATTCGTTTATCAAATTTATCTTATAGACGAACTGACCTTCAGACATACTGACAGACAGACCGAGAGAAAAACAAGCCTTGTCGGTAGAGGGACTAAAATTGACATATATCGGTTTTCACAATTGCATCGACGTGTCGAATTAACGAGCATTTGCATTTAGAAAAAGGACCACCTATCGACAAATGATAATACGAAAACAAGAGAAAAAACAAATATTTATGTTCTCTGTTGAAAATGTAATAACATTGTGTCTTGTAGTCTCCTGTTGTAGGTAACATTGGTTTATTAAATCATGAGGGTTCCGAAGTTGTCTGTATAGAATTGACTTAATGATATCTTCCACTCCTCTTGAACTGAAAAAATTCTCACATAATATAATCATTATTTAATAAAAACAAATCTAATTCTTTTTTTTTTAATTGAAGAAAACCTACACATAAAGGCAATACTTTCTAAAAGTCATCATGAATTTCTTTATATTTTATTAATTTTTCACCAGTGCTGTTCTAATAATATAAAGTCACAAAATTATGGAATCAAAGAAAGGCAAGCCAAAAAAAAAAATTCAAAACGAAAAAATAGCTAGATCGAGTTATTTCCAAAGCGAGGCTTCTTTTATTGATAATGCCACATATTTGGACAAAGAAAGAACATAGGAAAACGTTTGCAAACATATCACTTTTAAAATATGAGTGAATAATTCATTCTTAATTTTGTGTTGAAATAATTAACAACAAGCTGAATCTTTGTACCAGAAGGAGGGGTAACTTCAACTGTGTTTTATGACAAAACAGCCAGACTATGGGTGGAACGTATCTAACATCGGTAGGTATAATAGATTTTACTTCAGTTACGACATTTAAATGGAGATTTAAAAAATATTTTCAAGGCTGTCTTTTGATCGACTTTTTTGTTGTGCATTACAAATGCACCACATGTGCGATAACAGTTCTATTTTTGGATATCGAGCGGTCACCCTTTAATGATTCAACAAGCGTTGGAATCGAAACGAAAAGTTGACTTCGACAGATCTGGAAAAACCATGACTGGTTTCTGTATAATTAATTAGTTGCTCATCAATGAATACAGCGAAGAAATCTAATGCTTTTGGTAAGTTATCTGCATTTCTTTTTGCTAATCCTTAGTGGAATAAAATAGCATAGCCAATAATTGTTTTTTTAAACATTGAACCCATCCAACTTGATTTTCTGAAAGGAAAAAAGAAAGTCAGGTGAAGCAATATATGTTTAAACCCGTCTTGGTTGCATTATAATTAAAGATTACATGATATCTAATACCGATACCTCTACCATGTTTATGAGGGTAATGCGAATGCAAACACATATAAATGGCTTTACTGTGTTAATTTTGATGTATTTCAAGAACAAGTCAATAGTCTATCATATAAGGTTCTGAAAATCTCATTCTGTAATGTAATGTTCCAATTTTTGCTCGAACAAAATTCCATGAGGCCATTCACGTCATTTCCGTTACATGTATTCGTCATAAACTATGATGACGAAAATGGATAATGACTATATCCCCACATAAAGTACAAAATTGATAATTCAGAAAATCATAATCCGAAAGCATACCAAATCAGGATATCACAGGAACCAAAGGAACAAACGTATTCTATATATGTATTTATATCAATAAATAGTCAATAATTCTCTCCACAAGTTTCTATATAATGAAAAAATAACAAACGCCAAACTTAAACTCAACCGGTTTCATTGGTATCACCAGGAGCTTTTTTTTTCTGATGATACCGATGAAATCAGTTGAGGTTTAATTCGGCGTTTGTTATTTTTTCAATATGTATTTACATATACAATTATAGAAAAAAGCACCACAAAAAACGATATTATATTCCACATTTTATTATTACACGTGTTTCGGTTTTTGCAGCCCATTCAGATAATGGTAATAATATCTCAATCATCAGAGTATAATAAATGAAACTAAATTTGTCCAATTAGGAAACGACAGCTGCCTAAAAATTTGAAAAAGATTCTTACATGCGCAAAATTTGACAACAAAACTGGCACCACAATAGTAGGCGTCTCAAAACGCTAAATCAAAAGATGTAAAATATATTATATCTTGATTGAAGGCAGATATTTTCAATTGAAACATTCTGGCATTAACTTTGAAATTAAAAGAAATTTAACATGTACGTCAAAGAATGTTGTTTATGACATTCAATGTGACAAATGCAAAGAAGAATATACAGGTTCTATCAAACAATTTAATCAAAGAATTTCCCTTCATAAAAGCAATAAAAAACTTCCTGTAAATAGAATTCTTTTTGTATCAAAACATATTCTCGAATGCAGTTAATGGAATTTCAAGGTAATGCCAATTTAACAAACTTATGATTTTTTAATGATTTCCATCAAAGAGCAAAGTTTCATTGATAAACATAGACCTATGTTAAACAGAACATGAAAATACACCTACATCCCTGAAATATTCCTGACCATTTTATCTGATATAATCATTTTCGTCAGATACAAATGATATATGACCATCTATTTACTAATAGTCTTTCCATGAAGTACATGTATTACCGCACCTTCCTATTACCTAATCATGACCATTATCAATGTCTTTGCTATTGCATGTATTTACTAATGTACGATGATTGAGATAGTTTTACCATTATCCGAAGAGACTGCAAAAGCCGAAACACGTATAATAATGAAATGTGGAATATAATATCACTTTTTGTGCTGCTTTAACATTATAGCAAATAGCAAAATAACGTATGATGGAGAACTCATTGTTGCATTCAAGCAGGAGATGCTTACTCTTCCTGGGCACCTGGTCTCACTCCAACGTCAGGGGTTCGCTTCTGTTCATGTGGTGGAGGTTTTTGTTTGTTTGCTTTGGTTCCTGTACATGTTTTTGTCCTGATTTTGTATGCTTTCGGTTTCTGATTTTCTGAATTGTCGATTTTGTGCTGTTTTGTTTGTTTGCTTTGGTTCCTGTTTTATCCTGATTTTGTATGCCTTCGGTTTATGATTTTCTGAATTATCGATTTTGTGCTGTATACAGTGATATGGTCATTATCCATATTTGTCACTTACTCTATATTTTCCGAAATAGTAGTAACCTGATGTGACAATTTTACCGAATTGATGCGGCGGGTGATGCATGCAAGCAGGAGATGCTGACTTTTACTAGGCACCTGGTTTACTCCCATATTGGGAGTTCTCTTCATTTCATGTGGTGGATGTTTTTGTTCGTTTGCTTCGGTTCCTGTTTTATTCTGATTTTGTATGCCTTCGGTTTGTGATTTTATGAATTATCGATTTTGTGCTGTATATGGGGATATGGTCATTATCCATACTTGTCATTGAACAAACTAGGCTTAGAATTAGTATAGAAAGATATCAAGAAAGAAGTTAAGCGCAATTTGTTCTCATTAGAATTCAAATCATTTGCTTAAAGACCGCAAAACAAATATATTTGTTATCCCTTCTTCTGTGTTATTATATTGGAATAGAAGTTTCCGTGATCAATTTTTATTTTAACCCACAACCATGTACATGTATTTGTAATTTTCATTTTCGCTAGTGAAAACATGTTAAACGCGTTCAAATTCAATAGCATCGTTTAAGAACAGATAAATTTGCTGCATGGACCAAACATGCACGTTTCGGTTAATTAATCCTTGTCAGTGATCCTTAGCATAACCAATGTTATATGACTAAAGTGTTATAGTTATTGTGTCCAAAAATGTACCGACAAACATGGCAGGATGGGTGGGATATGATGCTACAGGACCCACGTTTTAGAAATTTCAAGTTGATCAAACTTGGCTACATGTATTTTTTTTTCTATATTATCGACAAAATAAATCATTTAAAAATCAATTGTAGATCAGTATAAATGTCTTTCTCATGTATAAAAAATGATGACAAAGCCTGCTGAATATACCATCGTACATTCATCTTTCAATATTTGCCAGGTGAAATAGTTTTGCATGAACTTTCTTTAATATTTTCACTATAATGCTGCTTTTAGCCAACAAATGATCATGAAGTTTGATCACAGACATAAATGAGATACAAAATCTTAATACTCGATACATCTCCACAAATAACATGACAGGGGGATCACCTACATGTACAGTTTGAACTTGTTTATCAAGAATATAATATTTGATCAGATTTCGCAATATTTTAAACAAGATATTGTTTCATGTGACCACATTCAATTGAAACACTTCTTTGTCATTTATCAATAATGAGATCAGAGATAAGCACTGAAGAAATCATTCTTATCCAAAATAGGTGAAAAATGAGGACAATGCACCAGATAGACAATAAAAGCAGGACTTTCCTTGTATAATAGGACATTTACCAGATAAACAAATGCAAAACCGATTCGATGACAAATTCAATTTCACTTCAACAACATCCGGGAACATCATTTAATGTTGTAAATATCAATGTTCTCTGTCAGACAGTCACTACACTATTTTTTATTAAGTTTTGTGCTATTTGGATTCTATTTTTGATTTTTTATGTTAGGCATTGTGTGACTTTATGTTGTTTTGTGTGATTAGAATTTAATATTCGAAACACGTGTCTGGTGCAGAAAAAATTGGTTTAAATTTTTTTCCAAGAAGATGTAGAGTTGGAAGACTTCCATATTATTAATATAAACACATATTTCTTGTTGCAGTGTTAAGTAGTTCCCCCGTCTTGATGTTAAGAAGTGTATTAATTACTTCTTTCCATCTCTGTCGTCTGACAGAAGCTTCGATTTTGATCCTTTATCGATTTGACATCATATTTGGATATGCCACTGAATCGACCCTACAGGACATTTGGGGCCGCACACTCTCTGTAAAGCAAAAGTACAAATTTAAATTCAAGAAATGGGAGAAGAGGGCCCCACTGAAAGGAATGGTGGCTCTACTAGAAGCATAAGTGATGAGAATTAAATATTCGAAACACGTGTCTGGTGTAGAAAAATTTGGTTCGAAATTTCTTCAAGAAGGTAGAAAGTTGGAACACTTTCATATTTATTGTATTCGTTACAGTGCAGCGTAGACTTGCTAAAGATCACTTCTATTTCATTTGAGAAATTGGAATGATTTAATTCATGTAGTTGATATTATTCGATCCATTTTTATTAGATTACCCGAACAAAGATCAAATGAGTTATTGGCATAGTGATCCGTCCGTTCGTCGATCGTCGGCCGGCCGTCCGTCGTTGTCGTCTGACCGTCATGCGTCGTTGTCTATCTATCGGTCTGTCCGTCCAGTGTAAACTTTATACATTTTCTCTTCTTAACTTTTTTTCATTATCACTAATGGCCTCCAACCTCCCCTTATAGCCAATCAACTGCACCATACAATTTATTTACAAACATATTGTAAAGTATTGTGCTGGGCCGTCGACCTATGAAACCTTTTTTTACATTCGATGGAATTAGAATCCAAGTAACGTTAAGATATGTAATATAAGTTCGTATGTTTGAAAAATGACCTTTAAGTTATTATAACCTTATTATTAGAATTATATGTCTTTACTTCAATAAATTATAAGAATTCATTAAAAGGACTATAAATTGCTTTTTTTTTAATAATAGTTGAAGATTACTTTTAATAAGTATATTAGGTTCCATATTTTGACGGCTCAGCACTTACAAATGAGTTAAAGAAGATCCTGACGATAATCTCAACAGCACTCACATTAGAGCACTAAATTGAGCATCGACGGACCCCTAGAAAGCTAGAGGTGGAACCAGGTGCCCGGGAGGAGTAAGCATACCCTGTTGGCTAGCTGCACCCGCCGTCACCACATGTCCATGATTTGTATGATTTGTAATCTGTGGCGGAAAAGAAACCCTTTGATTCAGATGTACAGATTTAAGTTTTTCCCTCTCGATTAAAGCACCATTTAATGAGTTTGGACAATTGATAATTAATTTTGTCGTGAGGTTGCGTGGAGTATATATATGAAAAGTCGTATGAAGAAGTCGTATTGGCTTGAACATTTCTAGATTTCATTTTGTCAATCGCATCCCCTGAATTTTTAATAGAGCAAAATAAATTTATATGATTCCTTTTAAGAACAGTTTCACATTACTTTGCTACGTGTTCCTTTACCGCCGTGAGTGCTGACTTCAGATTTCTGGACGAAATTGTAGTTGAGCAGTTGCTAGAATTAGCAGTGTATCAAAATTTGTGAGGGGATATGTATAGTTTGGTATGCAATTCCGAAACTAAAGTTGATGTATAGTAACGTTTTCAAATGATTATGGTGTTTTTGGCTGCTTTATCTGCAGGATTTTTCATGTTAATTACGTAATTTAGATTTGAAATATCTTTCAGACTTAGACCTTGGATTTTCAAAAAGATGAGGATTTTTGAGGAAGTTGTGTATTCGAATGTCAGAAATGTCCAAAATAAGGTTTTTCCAGTCATTCAGAGATTGCAATTCGACTCCTTCCGATTTACACCATCGTTTGGTATAGTTATCTAGGGCTTCCTTTAGTACTTTGCGACATTTGATACAATCTATCTTGGATGGGATTCTATACTCAGGTCCTTTTTGAGAAGACCAAGGAACTGTCTTTCCTGGATAATTGAAAAGTCACCTGTAACAATATGACCAGCTGGTTTATATAGGTATTCAGACGTAGCACATTCTTAAGAAGCAGGACTTGATTCAAGTATTTTAGGATTTGATGTTACTTTATTGTAGTTAAATACAAAATTTCTAATAGGTTTCTTATACTTGTAACACATGAGAGGAGGTTCTAAATTCTCAAAATATTGAAGAATAGTATGCTTAAACAATGGGATCATTCTCAGGTGAAGAAGACCAATGAAATTACATATCACGAAAGTATTTATTTCATGTACTGATAAATAATGAGCGGATCTTTCAACTAAAACGGTCCTTAGTGGTGATTTAGATTCTTAAGCTGATAGAGAAGTAAACATAAAATATATGGATGTCGAATAATCTTCTATAGTTCGAAGAAAACTACAAAAATAATGCATTTTTGTAGTCTTTCACTAAGTGAAGAGTGAACATTAGGCTACTGAATTGAGCCTTGTGGCTTATAGGACCTCTTGTCGTAATTACACTATTCTTTTCAAATAAGTCAGATATATTATGAGGCAATGGCGTCACAATTGTGACATAATAACATTAGATAAACGCAATTACATGAATTCATCGTATTCTTTTAAATTTACCATAATTTTGTCTTGATTATGGTTTTCATAACCAAGTTTATGTAAAAGACAAGATGCCTTTACGTGTCTTCCGATTACACGTAGTAATCAGTATTAATTTTGATATTCATTATTACAGAATCCAGATGAAGATCTTTCATATTATACTTTCAACACTTGCAAACTGGTGCTCAAGAGCTATGTGAAACATGTATACTTCAATGATAACTGAAGCGGGAAAAGGTAGGTACATGTAACTTGTAATGACGACTTTCCCCTTTTCATGTTGATGCATATCTGGAGTGGGTAACGAGAGTGGGTTTCCACTTTTTAAGCTCGCAGAGGACAAGGGAACAGATTCGAAAGTCGGTGCGTTGCTTCCTCATTTCGTCCGTCGTCTATCGTCGGCGTAAAATTCATCTCAATAATAACTGAAAAGATTTTATGAATTTCAAACTTATGTAGGAATGAAATAGTCATAGTCATCTGGAAAAATCTTTGTCGCCCGAATCCCCCCCCCCAAGAGGTGGGTCAGAGGTTGTTTTACACCACAATTATGCGTTCTTCGTAACCTCTGGGTAATCGGAAAAGTGGGAGGGTTGTGCGCACGTAATCCAGGATAACTATATCTTCTGCTACTTCCGTGGCAGATGACCGTACTAAGTCGGCACCGGTTGCCCATTGGTCTCGTTGGTTTATGTGTAGTCCTTTATGTTTGATTTTCTGTGTTGTGCGTTGACGTTCCTTGTCCCTTATGCGTCTCTTTCTGTTTTGTGTTTTTGCATGGAGTGTTTTTTTTGATTTTGCTGTGGGTGCTGCAACCTGGTGTTATTGGCGATCTCCTCCTTTGTTTTTTAAGAAAGTCTATCATTTAGATATTCAACCCGTCTTCCTTGTGGTTTTTAAACTCCGTTTGACATCATATATATTTAGTTTTTTTGCTATCTCGGAAACTAGCCATTTCACCGATAAATATCGAGATTAAAGGAGTTTAACATCTTAGCACCGTCCCTCCAATGCTATTTTGAACATAGATTGTATTTGGATATGCAACTGAATCGACTCTACATGAAATTTGGAGTACGACACTCTCTGTAATGTAAATGTACACATCTAACTTCAAAAAAATTAAGGAGGGCGCTACTGAAATGAATTTTGATGGCTCCGCTTTAAGCATCACTGATGAGAAATTCCAAACACGTGTCTGGTGCATGAAAATTGCTATGGAATTTTCTTCAAGAAGGTAGAGTTGGAACACTTTGTCATTACTAAGGAATATTGTTTTCAATGACAGGCAGTAATTAACATTTTCCTCATTTTTTAGATGTACTTCTCGGAAGTATCTTACTGTTATGATAACTGCATCAAAGTAGGCAAATTGACATAATGCCGCTTTGCACCTCAAAATATAGTGCTGTGTCTAGTTCAGAAATTTGCTGTGTACTACATACAAAATTCAAGAAGAAGAATATTCTCCATCTTGAAAACAGTTTCAATTTCATATAGAATTAATGCTTCGCATAATATGAACTATGATTTTTTTTTCACAGCACATTGGTGTAGTAGTAATATATTACCTTTTGACAATGTTAGGAAAGAGAACTCAAAAATTGCATTAAAGCTAAAGTTGTCTTTCTTATATCAACACTGAGGTTAGATAAACATAGTGTTGTTTATAGAGATATTATGAGCTTCACATATGCATCCTGTGTTTAAAAAAATAATCATCATTGCCTTACAGTAAAATTATTCAACATTTTAATATCTGTAGACAATATTTTACGTAGATCTAGACGTATCTCTCAGGACCTTCAGCCTTTTGATTTTTATTTCAGAATAAGATGATTATCTTTTACATTATGCTTGTAACCCTTGCTGGGACCGATGGCAAGAGCAGGTTGACTGATCGATGTCCATCGAGCATTCTACAATGGAAAAGACAAGAAATGCTATTTTCCTGTCCAGCAGATGCTCCTTATCACTGCATACTAAAGTACAACACCTCACAGCTCTATGAAGCATGTATAGCTACAGTGACGATCGGACCAGGAGTAGGTAGGTGATAATCATGTTAAGTTGGGTTCCCGTATCATTTCTTCAATTTTGACTTTGAGCATTTCCGATAAGACATGACTGATATGTCCCGGTCTGGTCTGGTCTTAATGTGTAACATATGCTTAATTTTGTGTACATGTCTGCTCTGTGTTTTTGAATAGAGGATTTCAGTATTTTGTTGTGGGTGCTGATTATGTCGAGATCCCCTCTTTTCTTGTTGATAACCGCGTATTTTACAAAAGTCTGGGGAATTTAAATCGCAAGGGGAAAAAACTTATTTCCAAAGTAAAAAGAGGAGATTCAGGTGCAATTGTTAAACGTTTTCAAAAGTATAGCATTCATTTATGAACAGCTAAATTTGCAGCATGTATCAGCATACACGTTTCGGTTACTCACATGTGACCCTTGCCAGTTACCCATAGTCCAAAGAATGAAATACATGTATGGATGAACAATTTGAATTTTAAAGTTATATTATATTACGTAACTGTTCCGATGAAAAAATCTTTCCTGCGTGAATTTGAGACTTAACGATTCATGGGTATTTCTCGATATTCGTATTGATGAATTTTATGTTACACAGTCAGTTTTCGTCTCTGACGTCTGTCTTTTTAGTGATTCCCGAGATGAATAAAGCTGTAAAAGGGATACTAGCCTTACTTTCAAGAGTTGAAATTTTAGTTTTCTCTCTAATATGGTACATGTACACAAATTCCAACACCATTCATAAACTACAAAACCGACAATCGGCAATATAAAATGGTTTTATCAAGCGGTTTTCTAAAGGGCTAGGTGCGCTAACCCCTTATATCGGCCCTGTAATTTTGACGAAAAACGTTTTTGATAAACGAATTATCAATAATCACTTTTTGCAATGTTGAATGTTTGAGAAAAACCGCGTCATAATTTCTAGCCTTCATAATGTCACGCGTGTGATGTATAAAGTCATGATCTGACGTCATTTGCCCTGAATGACGCAAAAAAAGAAAAATTATGGTACTTTTATAAATTACATACAAATCTTCAAAATGCATTTTGCAGGCCTCGCCCACGATATCTTTTATGCAAATTATAAGGCCGATCAGAAATCCATCGATGGATACAAAAATATTCATGGGCAAGGCCTGGAACGCCTCCTGATTTCATAATTTTGTATCGAAATTTCGCTCATTTATTGATATTTGTAATGATTTCACCGTTTTTAGACGTTTTGAGCGACGTATTGTTAAGTATAAGACTGTGAAATCAAGCTTTCCTGATTTGTATTCACCATACATTTGGCATTTTATAAATTAGAATATGATGATTATATGACAAACTTAAAATAGGGCCAAAATGGTAGTTTACCGCACCTTCTCCTTTAGAAATTTATATATTTCAGAACATCAATTAATCATTCGTTCGCCTGAGGATTTGGATAGAGGGAATTATATCACTTAGTTAATATTAATGGAAAAAGTAGAACCTTGTAATATATTTCTCTTAAAAATATTTAAATCTAATTCTTTAATTACTTACATCTAATTGTATATTTTTAATATCTTTATTGAAATGTCATTCTATCGTTATAATTTATTGCACAATACTCATATGCAATAAGTGAGGGGATCTTCAACCAGAGAAGGTTGCAGTACCAAGAGTGAAGCACTAAAACACTCGAGATCACAGAGAAAACGAGCACAGTAAAAGACGAAAAAGAGACATAATACATTGTAGCGTAAATTAACCTCACTGTTAGATGACCAAGAAAATAAAACAGTAAAACGCAGGGACTATGTACATGTAAATTGATATAATAAGGGGCTTACGTAATACAGTCCGGCTAACGGGTGTAGCGAGCTCCTGCATGTTATCACCCGAGGAGTCCGACTGAGATTCAGAGAGGATAGGTGACAAATAACATTTATCAGTGATGTTGGAGGTAGTCGTACAGTGAATATAAGAAGAACGCAATTCTTCACATGACTTTGAGTGTATCCCAAAGAATAACCAAAGGACAGATCTATTCAATGAGTGATATACACTGCAGTTTTAAAATAATAAACATGATTTAATGTCAGACTCAGATACATATGTCTGTTTCAGAAAAGTCGGGAAAGTCATATCTGGCTTTAACGCACTATTATCACTTACGCCGCACATTGATCTTTATCATAGATTCATATAAGCTTTTTTCAACGTTGTGTGTTTATGGATTTTAAAATCACGATCTTTATTCATTGATGAGCGAATATATAACATGTTGCAGGAAAGTTGTAAATGAGTGCACAGTGAATATAAAGTTTTAGAACATGAGTGTAATCAAATATTTGCTAAACATGCAAACGATCAGTACTCCTTTGTGTGCGTACCACGTGATATCGTTATGCAATTTGATATATTGAATGCAGTTCTAAATGTTAGCCATAGGTATTGCGAAACAATGGAGTCCATAAAAAAGAAGTATGAAATAGATATGTTAAAGAAAGGAGGGGATCTCCAACAACACTAGGTTGCAGCACCCACAGCAAAATCCCAAAACACCCATGCAAAAAACACAGAACAGATACCCACAGAAAGAGACGCAAAAGGGACAAGGAACACCAACTCACAACATTGAAACATAAAAGACTACACATAAACCAACGAGACCAATGGGCAACCGGTGCCGACTTAGGACGGCCATCTGCAGACGGTGTGGTTATCCTGGATTACGTGCGCACAACCCTCCCACTATTCCGATTTCCCAGAGGTCTCGAAGAACGCACAATTATGGTGTAAAACAACCTCCTCACTGTTAGGTGACCACACACAAACAAGACCGTAAAACACAGGGGTCCAAGCAACACATAACAGCTTCCAATTTGATTTGACCAATTCCATATGGTCAAATTGCTTTGTGTGTTGTTAACAGCCTTTATCTAAACAAAATGATCAATAATTTAGATTTCTTATTCTTTATTTCAGTACATGTATTACTGCAAAAACAAAGTAAAAGGTTTCCATACATAATTAGTTATAAATTTCAGAATCAAAGTTCCTAACAACTGGTTGTTAAGATAGACTACATTCAGTGCTTCACAAGTACATGTACCTCCATGCTTCATTTTAAATGCATCACAATGAGATTCAGTTTGCATCACTAACAACTTGTTGTTAAGATAGCAATGTGTTTCGACTATAGAACTACATGATAGGTAAACTTCTTGACAACCAGTTGTTAAAGTTTAGAAGCTAACAAGCGATATTTTCTTAACAACTGGTTGTTAAGAAATCTTTCTTAACAACTGGTTGCTTACTTGACAACTGTTTGTTAAGACAAATTGTGCAATGACTCTTTCATTTCATACTTTAAATTTGCGTTTACAGAATGCATTTTAGTAATTTAGCATATTTGACAAGTAGATAAGTACGGAAACGTCCGAATGCCATATTCTGAATTTTTTTATCTCCTAATTAGGAGATACTATCACCTAATTAGGATTAAACTATCACCTAATCAGGACATACTATTACCTAATTAGGACATACTATCACCTAATTAGGAAATACTATCACCTATTTAGGAGATACTACCACCTAATTAGGAGATACTATCACCTAATGAGGACATACTATCACCTAAATAGGACTTAGCTATCACCTAATTATCTAATACCTAACATGGACTTAGTTATCACCGAATAAGGACTTAGTTATCACCTAATTGGGTGATAGTGTGTCCAAATTAGTTGAAATTTATTCCTAATTAGGTAACAAATAAGTCCAAATTAGGTGAAAGTATGTCCTAATTAGGTGGTTGTATGTTCTAATTAGGCAATATCTTAGTCCTAATTAGGTGATACCTAAGTTCTAATAAGGTGATACCTAAGTCCTAATTAGTTGCAAGTATCTCCTAATAAGGTGATAGCTTAGTCCCAATTAGGTGATGTTATCTCCTAATTAGGTGATATTATCTCCTAAAAAGGTTATGTTATCTCCTAATAAGGTGATAGTATCTCATAATTAGGAGATAGCTTAATCTTAATAAGGTGATAGAATCGCCTCATTATGTGAAATCTAAGTCATAATTAGGTGTTAGTAACTCCAAATAAGGTGACAGCTAAGTCCTAATTAGGTGATAGTATGTCCTAATTAGGTGATAGTGTGTCCTAATTAGGTGAAAGTTCAGTCCTAATTAGGTGTTAGTATCTCCTAATAGGTGATAGATCAGTCCTAATTAGGTGTCATTATATCCTAATTATGTGATAGATGAAAGGTAAGTCCTAATAAGGAGATATTATCTTCTAATTAGGTGATTGTATCTCCTAATTAGGAGAAAGCATCTCCTAATTAGGAGATAAAAAATCGAATGTTTTATTATGATGCTTCCGTAGATACATGTAATCATTGACATATATAAAACAAATAGAAAAAAAATTCCTACATTGAGTTATGATACAAGATATATTGATATAATTGAATAAAAGGAACAGAAGTAAAAAAAAAAATGAAATCTACCATATGAAGAGAAGTGAACTCCTTGCAGAGGACTGAAATCAGGTGCGCAGGAAGAGTAAGCAACACGCGCCACCTCAATTCGGTAGAGAGGTCACAATCGGTAACTCCCACAAAGGAAGACAAACGTATAAATTGGTAAGTCGACGTCAGAATATCAATATCATATATGACTCTGGACAAGGGGACGTAATAGTTTGCTTCCATTTCCCTATATAGACTATAGAACTTCCGCAGTGTAAGTAATCTTGATATTTGAATCAGTGTTCTTTCGGAACTCTAGAATACATGTCATGTACCTTTGCATACTTTTTGAATGTCCCGGTGAGCACTACATGTAAGTGTAATTATGGTGGAACATCGAAGTATAATAATAACTAGACAATTACTTATAGTTTAAATCAAGTTAGGCACAAAAAGTTATGCATTTACGGCCATCGTTCACAGTTGTCTTTTAACTGTACAGTTACACATGCTGCATGGATGCAATCTTCTTTATTTTTTTATATGATAATTGAAACATTTGGAAATCCCTTCTCCTTACTCTATTCTGTCCAAAGCTAGTGTCTTGTACAATATGTTAAAGAAATGTTTTCAATTCCTCATTATGATGTCTTGCCATCGTAATTTCCCTCACACACACGGATTTTGTTAATGATCATTGACATCCACTATATATATACATGTATATATATATTATTTCGTGAATTTCAGTTCATCTGATGTCCTATGTATCTTTATTTTTGGGCATCTTTCATTACTGCTGTTGAAATGCCTATATAAATCACGAATACATCATTGAGGTATTATTATTACATTATTCTTTAGAACTACTTGTTTGGTACTCCAGGTGTTTGTACTTTGACTCCATTCTTTTTGCCTCCAATTATGCTCACTCAAGATCAAATCATCCAGGCAATATCAAAGTTGATAAATCCAGTGCTTACAATGTGTAGATATTAAAGTACTCATTAAGGTACCAATCCAATCCATTATTCTTAAGACTTTCGCAATATTAAAACGGTCTCCTCAAAGAATTTGAAGTCAACTGCAGATGTGTTCCATAATCGTCTCTCAAATTGTTGTTCTCCTGAAACATTTGGTTTAATCATAATATATTGAAAATTAAAGCATCTGTTACAAATTGGTTGTCAATAAATACTTTACCAAATCTTCATGTTTTGTTATCGCGTACTCTTATATTTTACATTATTCTCATTATATAAATATACTAATACTACGGAAGCGTATTAGTGCCATTTTGATACTCTTTTTTAATATGTTTTTTACACATAAAAGTGTAAATTTTACACTTTTATGTGTAAATCTTACACTTTTTTCTGTAAATTTTTCATATTTAAGTGTAAATTTTACACCTTTCCTGTAGATTACACACTTTTGTCTGTAAATTTTACACTTTTTTTCTGTACATATTCAATTGTAAATGTTACACTTTTTTCTGTAAATTTTACAGAAAAAGTGTAAATTTTACACTTTCATCATGTTCATGTGTAGAAAATAAATACAAAAAGAGTATCAATCTGGCACTAATATGCTAATATAGTGTAAAGAAGTAGATGATAAGTATTTGAAGCCTCCTACACCAATTAGCAAACATAGAATTATCAAAGATTACAAAGCTCATCTCATGGCAGCATTCTATCATGGCAGCAAACAGAAAAGAGCCAAAGATTACAGTTTTGAATTTGAAAACATGTCCTACTGAGAAGCAACAAAAATGATACCACACAAAATAGAAAAGGGAAGTAGAGCATTTCATTTATTGACCCAAATTTTGCATGAATTGGTGTACTCTATTGATACCCAAATCTCCCTTACATATGCACTCAAGATGAAAATAAAGAGTATGAACTACATTTGAACGTAGATCTGTAATCTACTCATAATGACGCATAAACTGTGCAAGTTTGGCCTTCCTAGGACTTCTAAAACACTTCTTAACATTGATACTCAAATCTTCCTAACATGTGCACTCAAGCGGAAAATGTAGGTCATGACGAACATTTGAATGTAGATTTGTGTTCTACTCTTAAAGACGCACCTTATGTGCAAGTATGGACTTCCTAGCACTTATAATAAAGACATAAAACTTCTTAACATTGATACCTAAATCTTCCAAACATGTGCGCTCAAGCGGAAAATACAGGTCATGACCTTCATTTGAACATAGATTTGTGTTCTAATCTTAAAGACGCATCATCTGTGCAAGTTTGAACTTCCTAGAACTTATAATAGAGAATAAAATTTCCTAACATACAAGTGCGGACGCTGACGACAGGGTTATAGCATAAGCTCCCTCTCACTTCGTGAGGTGAGCTAAAAAGTAAATGTCCAACTGTTTATTAACATTCAAAATATTAGGTCAAATTGATGAAGATCTCGCTAAAATTGTACCATACAGAGTGAACAAAATTAATTTGAAAAGGATTCGGTTTAATTCCAATATTTGGCTATTAATACTCTTGGCTTGTTGGCTTGAAGCCACAAAAATACACCCATATTTCACTTTGACCTTTAAGTTAGAGAATTCTTACGATTTCTTATAATACAATAAACATCGAGACTTGGTATATTTTCTGTTGAAAATGCGATCTAAAAGTCTACCTAATGAATTTTGCTAAATCTTGTCAGTGACCTTGAACTTTGAACATCGAAGAGGAATAAAATTTCTCCTTATAACCTTCAAGTTAATAAATTTTGATCAATTTATGTAGTAAAAAATCGGACCCCCCCCCCCCACGAATTTTTAAGGCATTGCGTTGCTTTTGGGTAACATCAAGTATACATCAATCTGATCAAAACCAGATCTCTAAATGCTCCCGATTTTGTTATGTCGCTTAGAATACTTGACATAACAAGATCGGGAGCATGTAGTGATCTGGTTTTAATCAGATTGAGTATACTTGTAATAAAAATAACAGCGTGAACACGGCCTGATTCAAGCATGTCACAATACTTATGTTTTCAAAACCATAGAATCCCCTCAAAGATGGCTTGCCCCCCCCCCCCATGAAAAAAACATTCTAGATCCGGCATGAGCCAGAATATTATAATAAAATAGAAAAAGATAACAGAACAAATTACAAGAAGGCCTAGGAACTCCGTACCACCTAAATTTCTATGGGGGACCTGACCAGTGTGCCCTATCACTTTATATCCCCAATGGGTAAACAATTTAGCGGCTTTTGATTTAGTTAATTCAAGTAATGACCAGTGTCCATCTTTAATTTATGGGAATGTCAATTTTCCATCTGCAAACGCATGATATTGACCAAGTGATGCTCTAAGTGGCGGTTCAAGCAATCTGTATTAGATAACAGGTAATTGAGAAATGTAAAGAAAATGAAAGTCGAGAGTCACTCTGTCAGTTTTCATTGTCTACGCGTTAAACGTTTATGCCATTATGCCATACTCGCTATCAAAGATATTTAAATTTATTATTTGATGTTTGAAATTTAGATTTTTTTTCTAGCTTATTTATTTCTTTTTGTAGAGGAGGGGGGGGGGGTCGATAGTTATTTCCCTTTCATATCTTCAATTTTGTCACCCCCTTAAAAACAAAAGGGGTGTATCTCCATTTGCCTAGATCCTGATTACGTCTCTTAGTATACTGTAAGTTGAACATCTTTTTTCATTAATCTGTTAAAATACAGCTGTCACGTAATGTTGGGGGTAGCAATCCATCTGCCATCTGGTTCTATCTGCCTATATGGACCATACTTTCCAAATGAATACTTTTTTAATTTACATAAAGAAATCAAAAGAATTAAAGATAGTATGGAATTAATCAATGTCGAGACAATATCGATGTTATTTCATCTTAATTGAAATTTTGAAAAATGCTACTTTAATTTGGAAAAAAAAATTTAGATTTTCAACTTCTGAATTACTTTTTTTAATCATCAACAAGATCCTATCCCATGCATCAGTGTTCAGACCTAATAATTCACTGATTAATCATCATTTGGCAATTGATAATTTTTGTTTTGCTTTTTTGTAAGCTATCATCGGTTCTGATTGAAACTTTAATTTTATGTATGAATGACAAATATGGATAATGACCATATCCCTGTCTACAGTACAAAATCGATAATTCAGAAAATCAGAAACCGAAGGCATACAAAATCAGGACAAAACAGTCTGATTTGTCTTTTATGTACGTATCTTTCATTAGGAAACAATAATGATCGATTCTTTCCGCTAGTGTTCCGATTTGAGAGATTATAGGTCTTACAAGAGGTATAATTAAAAGTTCATAACATGCGCATTGTCGGACATTTGTTATCAATTACTCATTTGATTTATGTACATGAATCTTCTGCAGCAGATACATTTATTACCTCCTTACACGATATATCTGGCCATCTGTCAGGCACTTGTCTTTGTCAAGTATAGTATTCATTTTCATTTCACCAATTTTTGTTTGAATTGTTTATATACGTATAAAAATATTTTAGTTTTTACCCGGGATGTTATATCCAATTACGGCTTCTTGTGGATGCATATGCAATCTGATTAAAACCAGATCTCTACATGCTCCCGATTTTGTTATGTCGCGTACGCGTACGCGACATAACAAAATCGGGAGCTTGTAAAGATCTGGTTTTAATCAATCTGGTTTTAATCAGATTGATGCATTATGCAAACTTTGCTTAAGTCTGACAAATAAGATTTTTTTCTCATTAAATATGAACGTAATACATGCAACCTCCCCCCCCCCCTTCTTCGGATGGAATGTACCCCTAGTAGAAACATTGGGTAACGATAATATCCACATATTTTAATATCATCTGATGTGTAAAAATAAAATTTATATAAGTGTTGCAACTTATGTCATGTCTTGATGCATGTTTGATAGATGATGTGCGTGTATCATGACTATCAGGCAGACAAGCAGACGTATTCGTTCAGAATTATGACGGACAAAAAAAGAGACATACAATTTACATGGAAGTTATTCTTATTTCTCACACCAATGCAAGAGTCCTTGATTAATCATGACATGAAGTTAAAGAGTTGGAATATATTTATCAGACAAACATACATGTATGAATTCATTTTGAGTCTCCTGAATTCACTCGAGTACATGTATAAAAAATTGTTGTATAATTCATACAGTCATATAATATAAGAGTTCATTAAATGCTGGCAAGCGGTAGCGACCAGCTAGAATTAGATTTTTTTAAATTCTTGCAAAAAATACACAAGAGAGACCAATAAGGAGGGATCCTCATGACCTTCCCCGCTTCCCCTTGATCTGCCAGTGGACGTTTCCCCTTTCTGTCAACTTTGTAAGCGGCTTTATCAGTGAGCCCTATTACATGTAATTTATATCTGCAGTGGGTAAATTAAATTATTCAGCTGCCCAGCGTTCACCGTGTGAGAATGAGCCTTTGATGAATTGGATGTAATCCTTATCATGCGTATCTATCTGCAAACCCAAGAGGTCAAGTAAGTTCCACTTCTTCAGACAACGCGAAACTTGTAATCGAAATATATTGAGTTTATTCACAATCTATTTGGATTGAATGTTCGAAAACGAAACGGACATGGTCGTAATTCGATTCTGTAAAAAAAGGGATTTTTTGGCTTAAAAAACCCGACTCGGCGACGTTTTTCTTGACCCGGTTGGGGCGAGGGGAAACAAACAATAATTTAATCATGGCCTTAAGAAAAAATGAATGATTGAAATATTTTCATATGATAACATACAATTTATCAAATATTCAACGGTGATTGTTTCAGAATAAAACATGACTAGGTATATATAATTGTAATTCAGAGGTTTAGAATTCGGAAGATTACGTGTGGATTGCAAAAATAATTATGTCATCGGTATAATACTTGTAATTACGTTATTTACAAGAATTTCATTAATTTCATTGTTAGCAATACGTCGTTTCCTAGATTTCGAAACTCTCACGAAAGAAGGCGCAAAAAGGTTACCGCGACAAAATTTAGGACATATTTTGATTACATTAATCTATATAAATGCAATCCTAAATCGGAGAAATTAAAATGTATACGATGTGGTGATGTTCATAGAATTGTTAAATGTCCATAAAATTCTAGTATTTAAAAATCCTATATCCCACACGGATGATACAGAGGGAAGAAAGGGGCCGGGGTGTCCCGGGAGAGATTCTGGAGGAGTCGCTCTATTATTGATATACATTTAGTATTATGCTTTAAGTTCATTTTCGCCTTACTCTGATATATTGAACAAAGAATATGACCAATATGAATAAGATCATCCCGGCCAGCTTAGTAGAAAGCTCATCGCGCCCGGGTGCTGCGGCCATCAGCCCTTCCCCCGGGCTATGCTCGATTTGTAGCTTCACAAAAAAGTAAAATCTCTTATCAAACTTATAAAAAGAAAACTCTTACTAATGTTCAATGTACTGAGTTTTGAATTAATATTTAAAATAATCTAATAGTGATAAACGGATAAAAAAATATCGCCGTGGATACAGAGATCAGAGATCAACATCTAAAGGGCTCAGTCATGCTTTCGGTGATATAAATATTTTTATCTCTTCAATAGTTGCAACAATCAACAATGATTCTAACACTATTTTTAAAACGGTGTAGAAAATCGGCCATTTGCCGCGGATATCTATACTTCAGATATCCCCAAACTTCCCATCCCTCCCCCCCCCCAAGTTTCCAGGATCTTTCAGTTAAAGATCAAATCTGGGTCAAGTGGGCAAAATATATTTCTTTTTTTATTGAATGAATGATAGATATCCGAAAATAAATATCTGTTTTCTTTCTTTTTTTTTTCGTTTGTTTAATGTGTATACGATAATATTTCTACAAGGAAAAATCATGTGTAGTTCCATTTTAATAACAATGTCTCAGTAGAATAATGTATGTACATGTAGCTTTGAATTGATATGAAATATGCAAAATTAATAGATAAAAATATGTGGTTTGTATTGCTATACAAATAAAGACGGGAAATTGAGCATTCTTCATGCACCTTTGATTTGGCAATATTTAGTTGCAACATCGTCAATTATGCATTAAATATTTACATGTTTTTAATATTATTTTAATTTCTAATTCCTAGGAGGATGATTTCTGTATAAAACCCTTGATCGATTGCGCAAAACGAAGTGCGACAGAGCGCGCATGGGTTACCGATGTATAAAATCTCTCTCCCCCCCCCCCCCCCCCCCCCCCCCTCCTACCTAATCTTAAAAGAGGATCCAATGGTGACGGACAGAGGTGTTTCAGTAGCTGACGTCTTCAGATATCTCTTATTTACCATATTATTTTTTGGTCCAATCAAATTAATATAAGAGGCCGGGGGGGGGGGGGGGTACACTTGAACTGCGGGCCTAAGACTGGCTTTTTCCATCATGGGACCCTCTTTATTTATTTTTGTTTGTTTATTTATAAAATTCTTTACATACATCCATATTTATTTTTTTATATTTCTGTTTCTGATTACAATATAACTCTCCCTCTCTTTTACCTTCAACAAAATCATGGCACTGTCATTTACATCAATATGTTTGTATGCTATGTACAAAGTTTCATTAAAATATCTTCATTCGTTTTGAAATAATTCAGCCAAAATGGAGCGCGGTTGACGCTATTTCTAAGCACGCAATATTTGGTAAAATTCATGACATTTTCAAGTCCGCTATTTTCAAAAATGTCCTGTACTCTTCCAAATAAGGATATTTAAACAAAATAAACTGTGTTGTCTTCTTTCAACTTTGATATAATGATATTTTAAATGTAAAAACTTCAAACTGTATTTTTAGAATTTATACGATTTTTTTCCAGGAGGCCCGAGAGGCGTAATTCTTACTGTAGAAATTGCGTAAAATCAACCAGAAAAAGATAATTCTAGGCTAGTGTTGAAATTTATTTTGCTTTTCTATGTCAGTGACCATACAACAACTCTATAAGGTGAAAAAAGTATGCATATATTGATATAACGACTCATAGTAAGGAAAAAAACGCACCCCACCCCCTAATTTTACAATTCCGCGTTTTCCTTTTATGCTCGGTAAAGGCTCAGAATGAAGCTTAAAACTGTACATTTATACTCCAAATTTGCTAGTTTTCCACTTGTAAATAAGTTATACATCAAAA